>BLKM01012015.1:313537-687608 GCA_013340265.1 Coptotermes formosanus
ACACACACACACACACACACACACACACACACACACACACACACACACTAGAACAAAATCCTCGGCTAAACAAGAAATTCCAGGCGCTTGTTGGAAACAGAAATTTCATTATCGTGTCCACAACGGTCCGCAATTTGTCAATCTCATAAGCCAGACGTGTCTGTGTTAATAGTATTCCCTTCTACGTCCAGGTCTTCCAAGTGGGATTTTTCCTTAAGTTCTCCGCACCAAAACTGCCCGCACGTCTCATTCTCTTCAATTTGATAATTCGGATAATATTTGGTGAGCAGTAAAACCCATGAAGCTCCTTCGTATGTATTTCTCACCATCTGTCAGTTCCTTCCCCTTAGGCCCATGTATCTTGCACAGCACCTTATTCTCTAAAACTCTCAGCGTGCACTATTCCCTTAATGTGAGGAACCAAGTTTCACACTTGTGACCTGCAATTTGTAATTTGTAACTCTTTGAATAGAAACCTAATATCTGTCCGTGCTAACAGTTTTTTAGAAGTTTTGTCATTAAAAAACTGCATGCAGAGACACAAGCACTGAAGTCGGTCAGGTCTTCATAAGTCATCTTAAAGTGATTCAGTAATCATTTGAAACGTACCTCGTCCTATATGACAGCTACATTGCGTTTACAGAGTTCCCGTGTAGACAATTCCTGTGAGAAACCTCACTATCATCTGCCTGTAACGCGAAGTGATCTGTTACGCTCTCAACCCACCGATATTTTTACATCGTCAACAAAGCGGGGTCCTTCAAAACCTGCTTCAACGTTTCAACTCAAGTATACATTCAAATGTCGTCCTTGATTCTTTGTTCTTATTGGTCTGAGTCGTGTCGCAAAATTTAGGATCCCCGTCTGTCCGTCTTCCGTCTGTCTGTCTGTCTGTCTGCCTGCCTGCCTGCCTGTCTGCCTGTCTGTCTGTCTGCCTGCCTGCCTGCCTGCCTGCCTGTCTGCCTGTCTGTCTGTCTGCCTGCCTGCCTGTCTGTCTGTCTGTCTGTCTGTCACAGGAACACCTTAAATAAGTACATTACAAAGTCACTCAGGTGGCCAGAAATTTCTCTGCCTTTCATGGCACTCAAAATTTAATTATCTTTCTCAAAGAGACCGCCACTGTCCCTTTCTTAAGCCAGAAGAATCCACCTCAAAGCCTCACATCATAACTCTACGTTAATATTATAACCATGTCTACCGCCAAATGCTAATTCTGTACTTTCCCACTAAACTTTTCACGGGCGTTCAACTCATCCAAGCGTGCTCCACATAAAGTTTGTCTCTCCGTTCTTTCTTTCTTTCTTTTTTTTTTTTTTTTGTTTTATTAGCCTGCAAATATGAGGTAGAAAGGTAAAGTTATCCCGCGTAAGCCATGAAAGCATGTAGGCGGAAGATAAGTAAGCCTATAATTCCACTCATTCTTAAGCTAGGTACGAGATAAAAGTGAGTAGCCAAATTCATGTCAAGTCCGCATTACTTCCGGGGCAAGTACCCTGTCATCCATTAAGCAGGAGGCTGGGTGGGCCCCACAGCCAGTCTGGAGGTGCTGGAGAAGAACAAAGTCTCTTGCCCGTGCAGGCAATCCGAACTCATTTCGTCCAGTTAGTACAGTATTTACTGCCCTGACTACGCTATCCCGGCTCTAGTTAGTTTGACCTTAAGGGAAAATACTATTTACTATTCACTGCGTAATTTTCTGCCATCATCTTCGAACCTGTATCATAATACGTAACTTAACCTATGAAATGTAGGCACATTGTAACAAATGTGGCACTTTCCTTCACTATTAATTACCTCGAAAACCGGAAGTAGGGGAAAAGTGTATACAATGTAAAATGCATTTCATTCTTCTAACTTTGTAATACGGAAAGTCTAGAATCTCTCACATTTTCTTTACGGATACGCCAAAAGGTGCTGCATTACTTCTCCTACCCATTCATGTAACAGAGCACAGTAAATTAATTAAATCAATAGCTTTCCGAATTCGAATTTTAGACGCTGCTCACAACAACAAAGCGGTCTAACAGGGCACTGATCTCGGCCTCTCAATTACTGGGATCATTGGTTCGAATCCCACTCTTTGCATGGTTGCATGCGCATTTATTTTCCTTGTGTTGTCCTGTGTGGGTACAGGACTTGCGCTATTTCGAATTCCCTCCAACAGTCCTCCAATTTTTCTAAGCGATTCATAATATTCGAAGTTAATTCTGAATTAGACAAGACAAAAGGGTCTAGCCTAATGCTAGAAACAGAGAAGAAATTTGCAAGAAGAGTAATTCCTCATGTAATCTAAATTTCTCCCGTAAGCTAACTTCCATAAGTAGAACTTCGACATTTTGACACTCAGCTCTTGTGCGTATATATCACGTTCAAGGGCTATAGATTAGCTTTCATTGCTACAGGCTGACAGGAGGCGGCTGCTGCATTCTACGTCATGAGAGCCGGCCACATTACATTTTTCCGAACTGACAGTGAATATGCCAGACCTCAAGCATGTGGCGTTCTACACACATCAAATAAAGCGTGAGGGTCTATAGAGGATGGACAGCGTTTTTGGTTATTTTTACACATTGAAGGTACTAAATGGGGCACGCGGTGGCGCAGTTGGTTGAGGCACTGCGCTACAAACCGGAAGGTCGCGGGCTCGATTCCCAATAGTGTCATTGGAAACTTTCATTGACATAACTCTGTCGGTCGCACTATGGCCCTGGGGGTCGACTCAGCCTCTAACAGAAGTGAATGCCAGGAATATTTCCTGGGGGTAAGGGCGACAGGTGCGTAGGGCTGACAATCTTACCACCTTCATGTACCGACAGTCTATAAATCTGGGAGTTTCAACTTCCTAGAGTCCTAAGGACCTGTCCTGGCCTGTAATAGGAATCCTTTACCTTTTAGCTAAGGTATTAAATGTTGAATGAATACTAGCAGCTAAAACTCACCCAAGAAGTACGCTTTCAACAGCGCATTCATGGTAAAGCTCTAAGTTAGCTTGCCTTGTCGCGAAATCAGACGTAAAAATATAACATATCCAAGTCAATATGCATGTTTGATTGCTAAGACATGGTACAAAGACAGTGCTTCCCAAATTTTCCATGTCGTAATTCCTAAAATAATTACACATATCCCGAGGAACTCGTCCCTGTGACAAACTCTACACTCAAGAAGTTGTTAAAGGGAGAGGCAATTCAGTTACTAAAAACTATTGTCAAAAAATTGGCCAAAACAAGAGAAAGAAGCGGTTGGTAACGCACGGGGTATTAGAAATTGCCGGGAAATTTTTCCTGCATTATTTCGAGGGACACTTTAAATTTGTTGCATTGCTTAACATTTTCTATTTATTTATTCCACGATTTCTCGCGGAACCCCTAAAGTTGCTCTACCGTGCCTGGTAATCACTGGTCTAAAGAAAGGTAAAGTGTGATCCCATCTTTATATTGGTCATGAGAAATACAACTATACGAGCCAAACGAAGGAGCGAAATACGTGTGACCTTGTAAGAGTATCAGCAATCAAGATACAAAATGTAGACCTAGCACTACTGAGAAAATTTAAAATAAAATGCAGAATACGCTCCGTTCAGTTTCCCTCTTAACACAGCCAATTTATATTATAAATCTACATAAGATTTGTACGGCTGACTACACATTTCGGCTTTATCTGTCAATTTTAAAAATTAAAATACCTATGTTAAAAGAAACAGCGAATGAAATTTAGTCTGTACATTAGTAACACACAGCGAAATGCAACAAGTTAAAGTGTCAAAACTGTAGTCACACTGAAACCATCGTGCCGGGAATTGCTCGGTAGGGTACCCTGAATTTGGAACTGCCACGGTCGGCATCATGAAACGTACATTGGTCTTTCTGGTAGGGATAGGCTGGAGGCGAGGAGAACTTTGGGCATTAAATAATAATGGATTGTATGTCCACACTACACGGGACTTTAGAGCGCCATGAGCCGAGAAGACAAATTTATGGACAATATTTCTGATTTATATTTAATAGCGCAATTCTGGTAGCTATAAACAAAGCCAAAGGAAGAGGCCACTGATCTGGCAAGGTCTGCCAGACATGTAATGAAGCCACCGCCAACAGAGACGCCAGGAATCGAGACGCAGTGACACTTACTTCACATTCGCCGTCGTTTGTTCCATATAACAATGCTTTTCAAACTGTGGTACGCATACCACTGACGATAAACAGACGGTCACCTGGTGTTAAGCGAAGAAATTTACAAATTTTTTAATAACAAAATTTTAGAAACGTTACTTGCGTTGTTAAAATTTTTGTAAATGTACTGAAATGTAGAGAAAAACATTTATAAATTGTATGCCAAGATAATATTTCACTCTTCGAAAATAAATACACTCTCTTGTGTCGTCTAATCGCTTTAAATTAGAAAAGTCGCAACTGCGAAATTTGAGGTATGACTACAAATTAAGGCACTAAAGCCGACGTTTGATTAAGAAGGTTCAGCAGTTTTAGATCAAGGAAAATAGCCAAAGTGCGATGGCTATGGGGTCTAAACTAAATTAAAAGAAAGAAGCTGAAGGATGAAAGATGTGAAATAAAGAATCCTTATGAAAGGAAAGAGGAAGTATATGAAAAATATAATTAATAACCTCCGCCAAAGAGGAACAAAGAGAATATTAAGAACTTGTACAGAGACAGATGTTAATTTTGGAAGGGCTACCAACCCAGAACTAACTTGGTTAAATATGAAAAGGTGATCTGCTTGCAGAGTCCCTCGAGATTTTGAATAGGTGGAAGGATCATTTCTTTCGGCTACTGAACGTGCTTTGAGTTAACGATGTTGGGAACACTGAAATAAACTGAGCTGAGCGTTGTGTCTTTGAATTTAAGACAGCTTCTGAAAATTCGACAACATACACATCACCTAGCACTGATAATTCCCGGCAGAACTGATCCAGACAGGATGTCAAATATCGAAAATTGTGGTGCTTAAAACAAGGAAGATTTCTTGACTGACTGAGTTAACGTTAATTGCTCAAGACTGACTCTATTTCGCGAAATTTGATATGCGCCTAGATTACATTTCTCATTTGTTACCTTACACTTAAACAAACACAGTAAAGACAACACTGGCCAGTGCTGGACACACAGAGACAAATCATGACATATTAAGGGATTTCCAGATTCAACATGACATAAAATATAACTTGCACAATATGCAGGACAAGCTACAACAAGTGGTAATAATTTGTATACATATATCCGGACAGTCTGTCACACAACATCAAACAATGTGAACACTACAGTGTACTTCAAATTAAATGGCATGCGAAGCACGGTGATTGATATCGAAACGTGTAGCAAACAACACGCGGTAGTGTTCTCTGGTGGCAATGAGGAGCATTATCACATAAAGTGATGCTCATAGAACGTATTTGAGTTTTTTAATACTAGATTCATAGCGGTGTACATTTATAACAGACCTACTTTATCTAAACTTATTCCAAGGCCATGAATAAAAATACGAAAGAATAAAAGGCAGTGTATAATACATTACCGTGATTAAGCGCAGATCTGTGACGCAGGGTACATTTAGACCATCAACTGATAACGTGATTAGATGGATATATATTGTGGGTAATATGGGTAATAGTACCTGTATTTTCTCAAGTTTCGATCTGTCCTCTTTCAATAAATGTTGAGGGTGACTCAAAGAGAGGGGCATAAATTTTGTAAAATGTTCAGCTGGCTTTGTTAAATTAGTTCGGTTTATGGTAGGGCTACAAAACGTGAATGAATTTCGAACTGAAACACAAATTACGTAAGTTCTGTACCTGATATAAGCTCTGTTATGTCTAGTGCCTAAAATGTGTATCAGAATCAGTAATAATTTTATAGATATTTCACTAGATGAAACATACTTTGACAGATCGACTCAGCAGTAGGGCGCGTAGAGAGATTTGCTTTAGCTGGTCACTAAAAGGGGCAAGCCATGTGGCCCTCTCTATTTTTTGTAAACACAATAACATAGAATTAAACATACGTGGTAATTTACTCATGCTGTAACCCAAGGGGAGAGGGAGCTGCCGGGATGCACCCCCCCCAAAAGCAAAATTTAAAGAACACAGATTTTGTAGACACGATCTTATAAAAGGTGGTACGTGACTTACTCTTCAGCCTAAACCAGTCACCGAAATCGGCTGACGACTAGCACAATGGAACAATGAAAAATATAAAAAAAACTTACAAATACGTAGATTATTTTCCTTTTCGGTTGGTTTTAATTTTCCCTGTAACCTAACAAGACGTCGACTCGGAGATTTTGATATGATCTCTGTAACATAATTCTTAAAATCAGACATAAATTATATATAGCCTCAGGGCCAGCCCTCCCCAAATGAAAATTTTGGGTGCGCCTACGCCGTAACCAGCCAAGTGCCAGTCAAGGACGAAATCACGAATTTAAGGACCACGAATATGATACAACGCTGCTTGTTCAGGTTTACTGTACGGTAACAGAGCAATGGCTGAATGCTAATTAGCAAAGAAAAACCTAAGAAACTCGGAGACCTGCAAAAAATTTAAGAAACCTTATGAGACAACATTTAATTCTGTTCGGAGGTGTAATGTCCTTGTAAGCTCACTTGACTGACATTTAGATGAAGGAACGCTTCTGGGTGTGTCCCGACGCGTAACTGCAGCTGCAACTTCGCAGATTTGCGTATGATTTACTGTCACTAAGGCGCTACAGCTGACAGTGCAATGGTGAGCCTCATGCATGTATTCCTGAGCGCTAGCTGGTTTGAAAAACAAAACGGGTACTGCAGCAGCCACAGCCTTAAGCGTGTCCTCGGAAAGATCAATGGTCTTCCGCAATACCACCACAAACAGGTTAGTGTTTCAGTACGATACGGCGCGAGGTAAGTACGATGCCTCTTCATATTTTCAAATTATAAGTGGAGAGGCGAGAACATAATTAAATCTGTATTTCCGTTTGTACCTTTACTTATTCCTTTGTGTATTTTCTACCATATTTAAAGTCTTCTCTGCCAATTAATTCAGGAACTGCTTACGTCCACTTCGACACCAAAACTGCGATATACTCAGACCACTAATGAACTTCTGGCATCATTGAGAACTGACTGCTACGAGTATAGCTTCACAAGAAAAAGATACCAAAAATTCGACAAATAATCTGCAAAGAATTTAAATAGACCGCCTTCCACACCTGGCACCCGTTACCGACAGAATGACGGAATTCTGGAGGACCGAAAGGGCGACGATGGTGCGACGATTTTCGTAGGAATAATAATAATAATAATAATAATAATAATAATAATAATAATAGGTTTGAGTGACTTGACCCAAAATAACACTAGTACGATGTTTGAGTTAAAAACATATTTTTCCACTTTTTCGAATCCTTGTCGATCTCCAACTAAAACTGCTGTTCCTCGGCCGTCCTTCTTTCCCTTTGTAGGCAGATGTCAACTGAAGAACTGCAAAAGGAATCTTCCTGGAATTCGACACTACGGATTTTTACAGAAAATTGTCGAGTCGTTAAATTTATTTTTACTTTGCACAATTTTAACCACCACTTTGCCTGAAGACCTACTTGCTCCTCTGGGTGCACATACAGCATTTGCATCCCTCTTGTGCCTACGCACGGAGTGCTGATATCCTTATTCTGGGAATGCGGGCTTAGTATCAAGCTTTAAAAGCACAATCAAAGTAGAAAAATAAAATAATACTTTCAGTTTTTTAATTTCTACGCAGAAAAGCGGAAACTTCTGCCCCAAGCATTTCCAATACTATTGTGAAAAACGACTCAGAGCTTATTTATATGTGGCCGTCCACCCTCTCGCATGAAACAGTTCGGCTCCTACAGGACCTGGTGCAGCATATCACATGCACTTCGGCGTAATAAAGTTTTGGTGATATGGCCACAGGCCCCTTCATAATACCAGCGTTTCCTCAGACACGGCACTCTGACCGCCATAATTTGGTGCCAGAAGTTCTACTTGGCACCTTCGCCTTAGAATCTTAACTACGGTATTCTATATAGCCATTCAAATGTGTATTATTTGATGTTATTTTGACACCACTTCTCTTGCCTGATAGGTTTAAATATTTGGGGATAAAAGTGAAACATTTTACTTACACTTGTCAGTGATTACGAACAGTTATTTGATTATTATTAATTGATGTTGTTGCTTTCGATATATAAATGTGGGCTGTATTTTAAGAAGTGTTAGTTGTGTTATTTTGATGTGGGTTAATGTCGTCGTTAAAATTTGTCGCAAATTTGTATATGGCGGAATTAATACAATGTAACTGAGTAGACAACTTGTTGAATTTCAAACGTCGATCATTAAAATGGATCGGGAGCAGTGCCTAAGAAAACCCTGGTGGTGTGCAGGTATCTGTTTTTATAGCCCCACCGTTATACTAGCTCAATCCCCCAAACCTATATTCCCGTGAGACTCAAGGCTAGTCAATGATTTAGGCAAAAATAGGCAGTTGCCAGCCTAAGATAACGCATTGCGACTGCGATCAGAGTGCGGCCACGTGATTCAGGAGTGTATTGTTCGACTTAAAAAGTTTATTAACAAATGAGGATATTAAAAAATAGAAAAATGAACTAAGGCAATTTATAATGAACAGAAAGTGAAATGGTAAATTCGCGCTTCTTTGCGGCGATTTCTGCTGCTTTTAATATTTATTGCCGCGCACTTGTTTCTTTGTACCAGGTGAAATCTGAATAGAATTTATCTGTGCAGAATACATGTGTACTCTTCCCAAGATTTTGACTGCCAGAATTCAGGCTTTGATACACGAACCTACACATTTTAGGCTGAACTCAAGTAATATTTACCCAGCAGGTTCTACCGAAGATCCTACCAGCCACCTTGCGGCTCCAAGCACTGTGCCTGCTGCACTTTACTAGTGTTAAAATAACTGCAAGATTTTTCGTAAAAGTTATAAATAATAACTCATATTTTTACCATAACGTCAGCCACGTTCCCCCTGTCCCCCCCCCCTTCGACAATGCAAGCGTGCACTTCCCATTTCGGCCAATGTATCTTGTAATTTCACCGCTTCTTCATAGAAACGAAATTTACACAGTTACGTTTTCCACACAACTACAAAGGAAAATCTGTTCAAATAGGAAACCATCGTATATCCTCTAGGAATCTCATACGGGCTTGTGTATAGTAGTACGCTCCCATACATTTCCATGAAATGAAAAATAACTTGCCAAATCGCTATATGCGCAGCACTTTACCGGGATTCTCGACGCCTGTCAAGGTATCACTTCCCTTCACAATGCCCCCCCCCCCCCCCCAGTACTATCCTGCTTGTTTAGACACACATATTCCCTTCGCAAGAATAATTCAGCAGGATCTGAGAACACGGTCTGACTTCGCTTTCGAAGGACAAGTTTCTTGTTATTTGTTAGGAAGTGCTTTGTAGCACTCGGTTTACTTATCGCCTTACGTAGGCTTAAAACTTATTCACTTATTTTGTGAGCCGTGTACATGGGGAGAGTGAAGAAATAAGGAATTGGTATTGTGCAAAACTTTCAGAAAAATTTGGCTTTCAGAAGGACTGTGATCAAAGCTGCTCGAAACATTTTGAAATATCACGTGGCATATGGAATGTTAGAGGAAACTTCTCAAGAAGAGCAAAATATATCCGTCGCTAATGATGAAAATATTCCAGCTATTTTGACCAAGCGAAGGGTAAAGTTCAAGCTGTCCTAGTGTTCTCTTAACCAGAATGTTGTGAAGACGTATGGGAAACTGAAGGAATAAATCCAGCTTATGATCAGCCTGAGGCAAGAAGTCAGCTTCACAGGCCGCTTGTTAATACCTTAAAACCCATCAAACAGGACTTCGGGTGGAAGCCTTGAAGAAAAGAAATTTTCCTATGGGTGTCGGGAATATGTCCCATATCATCCAGGACTCTTTCACCAAGTACCTTGCCAATGGAAACCGAATAATTCTCAAGCTGGACAAGAAACGCTCTCTACATTCCTGACCATTTCTACTAAAGTCCACAATGGAATTCTATCTGAAACTAAATGAACCTGTTTCTTATATTCACAATGCATAATCTTAGATTCATTATAATATTATCCTCCCAGTCACGGTTACGTACTGTACGTATATTGCATATTGCCTACAGTTGTACAGTCACTAGGCGTTTTCCTCGCCAGAACAGAGCCCTAACCATCGTGTAATAAAAGAATGAGAGTCATCGAGTTGTGTTCCAAAACAACACGCCAGTTAACGAAGTTGCAGCAGGCTCCGTAGTATAACAACTAGGATAAATTTTGCGAGCATATTTAACATAGTACGGATGTCCGAACATAATAAAATGAAACCTGCCTATAACGGAATGTCAAGGGACTCCGTCTTTCCGTTTCAAGCAGGGTCTGTTTAGTACAGATACCTGAAGTTTGAATCCCTCTGACTGTAAGTTTTCTGCTAAAGACAGGTTTTCCATTATACCCAGCTTCCGTCGAAGACAGGTTTAATATAGCCATGCGTAACGACATAAGGTACATAACACGCCTCTAATATATTTCAATGGTTGCACGAATATTTATCAATGTTTACAACAAGGATAGAACTGTCGGGCACACCTTTCAGGTTTTTAATATCTTTTATGTTTTTCAAGTTCAGAATTAACCGCAGGTAAAGCATATTATTCTGCAACGCGAAACATAAAGACGGCTATCTATATGAGTACCGTAAACCAGGTAATCTCATATGAATATACATATCCGTGTACCAGTTTGTATAGAGTACTTGTAATTCGCTAGTTGAAAACTACTGGTGTGATTTTGGCACTTAACGTCAAAGTTTTTAGAAAAAAGGCTGCCTGAAAATTAACATATATTTTACACAAGAAAAAAGTTTTGGGTATGAAATAAAATGTTAACTTCGCAATTTATTTGCACATTGTTGGTTTTTATCATTTATTCAAAGTGCTTATCTCTCATCTACTCTGCCCCCTACATCTTTCAAGTATCTCATTCGTCTCCCTTCAGTCACCCTACCAGAATCCTTTTCTTTTCATGGCTCGACAGCCCGAGTGGGCTTAGGCCGCCTTATCACTGAGGTTTCGAGATCACACCCAGTTATACACACCACATTCGGTAGGAATCCTCTGGACGAGTGATCGGCCCGACGCAGAGATCTCTACCTGACAACACACAGCACTCACAAGAGACAGGCAGCACTGCCACTGGCAGGATTCGAACCCGCAATTCCGGCAAGCGAATGGCCATAGACCAACGCCTTAGACCGCGCGGCCACCGGAATTGGCCAGAATCACATTACTGGTAAGAATTCTGACGTTCATCATTGTCTACATTTCATTACTCCTTTTTCAGTTGTTGGATACTGTGTTATTTAAAGCCTAGCGGTAATTTTACACACCACCAGGCTTAACTTTAATCAGTTCTCCATGGTGCTCACATTGCGTTTATGTGCTTTGTACTTATCTGGGAACAATCTGCAACTTTTGCCTTATAACACATAAAGAGATTGGTTTTTATAACCGAAGTGAACAGTGTTTCAGCGCCGCACGCACTGAACCTTTATGCTAGACAGAATGCGTTTCGTCTTTAAAGGGTTAACAGCATTTTATAAGATGCGTATGTTCCAATACACTGCTCGTTTTCTTAGTATATAGCTATCTAAAATCTTAGGGGCCGCTATAAAATTATGTAACTTTACATAGTAATATTATATGCTATATGTCCTACAAAACAAATGTTGAAAGAGTCTGGCCAATTACCGTACACATAAATTCACCTCAATATTATTTTACACTGAATATGCAAATTATAAGGCAACAGAACACAGTGCACGTTGTAATTTTACAATATTAGTAGTCTAGAGAAAGCAGAGGGAATGACTGTACGTAAAATATCGCATAACATCAAAAAGAGTTTTATACCTAAACATGCTTTGACTCAAGCTTTAAGTATTCACGCTACCAAATACAGACTCGATCCGCATGAGTCAGTTTCAGATCAAAATATAATTTGGTATGTATTAGATTAATATCAGTTTCGCCCTTTAAAGTTCAGTGGTAAACATTTGTACCATCTGCTACAACATTAAAAACTATGCATTTTGCCACATAGCATGGTCATGCTTTTGCTACTATGCTAATAAGTTGCGATTATGTCACTAACAGAATTAAATAACAAATATTTGTATCAAGAAAAAGTGTTTTTACGAGGTACGCACTGCATTTTTAAATCTAAGATGAATGTCAGCCTTTAAGGGCCTTTTTCTCATTTCTGCCATTCAGAATCCTGCGATGCCGCTGAAGACATGCACTGCATTTGCCTTAACTCTCCTCATTTAAGGATCGATACAAAGAAAAGTGAAACAATGTCACCCTACAAACGTCCAGAACATTTTGCGTTTGTTATTTTTCTAATAATTACATTGTGTCGGTGTTCATGAATCTGTAAGTTTCATTACAGCATTATTTTCCACGCACAAATGGCCGAAAATTCCTAAGTCATTACTTACTGTAGTACATCGCTATCCACAGACATATTCGTTCTGCGGCGTAGCTACAGTAGCTGTGTCTGTCAGTGTCAAAACGTACACTAGCTGAAACTATAACGAAGGAAAGTTATTAAAAATTAGAACAAAGGTTCGATCCACATCCAAAAACTCTGCTGCAATATTTGCATATCGATTTGAACAGCAGTGGGTACCGTACATATTGACAGGCGCACGAAGTAAACTGCATATTATTTTGATATTCCTTCCCTATGAGATCCACAGGGAAAAAATTTACATTTCTGTATACATTACAAGAAGTAGCTGTTCTTCTAGACGTTTTCTTAGTAGGAAACATCTGCTAGGTTGGGCTTGTTTTGTTCAAAGAACCGGTGAACGTCAAGTTGACAGGCCTGCCGTAGTATCACTTACACGGCTCCAATCTTGTGGCAGCGGGACGGCCGTCCCCTGGGGTTCCGTACGTCCCATAATCAGGTCTGATCCATTAGCATATATATCACACTGCCATTGCTTCCAAACCAATTAATTGTAGGCCAGCACGTGATTCCAATTACCAGTTTCAATTTCAGCAGCGTATCATTTATTCATGTATACTAAATTTGTTTATATTAAAACATCGTTCACTTTCTTCATCAATTATGCGCTACATTTTGACACAATATGGCTACGATACAATGGTTTGCCCGCGTTTAAATCACAAGTCTGAAAATGCACCACTTACTTTCCCCTTACGTCTGTCTGTCTGTCTGTTTGTCTGTCTGTCTGTCTGTCTGTCTCCATAACAACCCTAATCTTATTTTCGTGGAACTCTACATCCAGTTCTTATTGATACGCGAACCATGGAACTATAAAGGACATTTTAAATGAAGAACTACCTTTTTGTGCTCATCTCTAAACTAACCAGTGGAGTAGCTAAGAAGGGAAGGAGGTGAGTCGTCCGGCCGCCCGGGTAGCAGGGTCCAAG
The DNA here is from genome assembly GCA_013340265.1 of Coptotermes formosanus. Classification (NCBI taxonomy): domain Eukaryota; kingdom Metazoa; phylum Arthropoda; class Insecta; order Blattodea; family Rhinotermitidae; genus Coptotermes; species Coptotermes formosanus. Next base: position 327,028 of record BLKM01012015.1, read on the forward strand.
GGGCGGCACAATGAGCAGCAAAATGGATACTTCAAATGAAAAATGTAATTTTTTGCCCTCGAAAATTTTTAATTTATTCAGATAAAATAAAAGGAATTTAAATACATGATTGCGATTTTTTTATTTTTGTAATACTTGTTAGTGGCAGCCGTTGTTACTACTGGCCCGGGGGGGGCCAAAAAACAATTGCAAAATTAAGCCTCTGTCTCGTTCTGAACCGCAGAAAATTTGACCTGACTTATAACTTAAAGCACAGCATTGTGCAAGGCTTACCCAGTCTGATCCTCACATTGCTTAAACCCAAATATCACCAGTCTGTATTTCAGGAAAGAATATCTATCAGAAAGTCAGAAATATTACACATGGCCTCACAATCTTGAGCGATCTTCCACTTCTAATCCCTACCTTGGAAACCAAAAGACCCACGGAAAGAACGTAATGAGCCCAAAGAATGTGTAAATTTTCGCTTTAGCATTGTCTTAAACATAATTCGCTCCAATAAATGATAATTTTGTTACGTCCAGTAGCGTAGCTGCTTCTTTCATCAAATGCAGACTGGTGAATCTTAAATACATGAACAATGAAGGCCGTCCTCACAGATCATTCTTTATTTATTAAAAGTTAAAAATTGGCAACATGTTTCGACCACCTAGGCGGCCATCATCAGGCCAAAATAAAAATGTAACAGGAAACAATTCTTGCCTTTGAGATCTCAATTGACATTACAGGTCATAGTAGGCATCACACACACACACACACACACATATATATATATAACCAAGTAATATAGCCTAAATATTTAAAATCATCAAAAATATAAAAGACATAAAAATGCATATTTTTTATATTTTTCATAATTTTAAATATGTATATTACTTGGTTACGTATATGATGACTACGATGACCTGTAATGTCAACTGAGATCTCAATGGCAAGAATTGTCTCCTGTTACATTTTTACTTTGGCCTGATGATGACGGCCTAGGTGGTCGAAACATGTTGCCAATATTTAACTTTTAATAAATAAAGAATAATCTGTGAGGACGGCCTTCATTGCACAAGTATATGTATTTATTTTACTCACAACGGTATGCATACTGTAAAGATGGCGACCCTTACGTTTAAGTAATGAGAGAATCAATCTGAATACAGTGTTGCATACTGCTCCAGATTAGACTCTAAGTCAGGTCCATTTTACTGCCGTTCCGAACAAGGCAGAAGTACAAGAAAACAGAGTTAATTCCGCGACAGTTTTAGATGTTTCGTATCGGGGCCGCTGCAGGAAACAACAAACATGACGTAAGGATTGCCACTTGAGTTCGGTTAGGCTACTTGAACGCAGGAATGTTTCCTGCGACCGTCTGTACGAAACGGGAAGGATCTGCGACCGGCCAGTTCGATCGTGCTTATGCGTGACCTTCCTTGTTCCCAGAACAAATGTCTAGTTGCTGAAGCGAAATTCCATTTTTCTCTGCACGTTCATAATTCAGCCCCTATTAAAAAATTCCTTTCTTTCACACAGTCCTCCTAATGTTAAGAAAATTTGGCCTGCTTAGCCTTTTCCTGCTTCCGCATAAAAATCGTATTAAACAAACACATATACACACGCGCGCCCACTTCATCTATTCAAGTACCACATACATGAATTTAGAGGGACACAAAGTTGTCCTTATCTTTAATTTCGTATTATTTAAGCCGCTATGTGTCACATACTTATTTTAAGCTGTGTCGTTACTCTGTTACTCCCTTCAACCGACAGCCTTGGCAGACCTTGTGTTCAAGTACTGGGACAAGTTAAAGCTGCGTATTTGATTTCTCTAGGCACGAAGATTCATACATCAAAGGAAGACACATATTAGACTAAAACTTTACATGGCGGCAGAGAGAAATACCTTAGATGCGTCCAGAACTGTCATTCATATTTGCGGTGAAAAACTTTTCCATTTCGTAAAGGAAAGAAGCAGAAGAGTCTGGGACAGCACTTCCACTACATTACAAAACTTTCGTGTCTTGTTTGTCGCTCTGTTTATTCGAAAAAGTTGTTTTTTCCTATCTATATTCTCATCCTTTGACATAACATTCGATATCTTTGTAGACGCTGCAACGCGGCAACTTTTTCCCATTTCTTGGTATCCGTACTGAAGAGTAACCCCATACTGTAAAGAAAGGGCCCTCGAAGAAAGTTTCGAGCTAACTGTTACAGTGGAAAAACAGCGACTAGTTTTTATGCCCTGTACATTCCTTTAGAAGTTTCTTGCCAGGAGACTTCTTGTTTACGCTGACACTGTAGCCGGATATACGATGTTTAATTTCCTTGCGCCTCGGTCCATGAACAAACCCTTATATTTACCAGAGGTAGATCACAAGATATCTTACAAATATTAGCCTCAAATTATTGGCATTTAGATTGTTTCCTTTTCTTACCCATGACACAGTGCAGCCTGACAGCTAGCAGTTAACTTTTCGGGGGAAAGTACCGATACATCAAGTGAGGTTTCGGTTGTGTTAAAAATTATGATGCCATGTATATATAATATGGCGGCCGGGATAAGGCAGTTAGTGTAGCGACTCGCTACGGGCCGAAAGGTTGGCGGTTCGAACCTCCAGTGCGGCTCCGGACGCCCTGCTGGCCTCCTAACCAATTGGTAGTGGGACTTCTTCCTGGGCGTAAAGGGGCCGCGGCATGGTGTTGATCACCTACACCCATCTAGCGCCGAGGTCAAAGTAAGGGTAGGCCTACGACTCTTCTTCCCCTCTGGTGGTCCTTCATGGCAAGTTATAGGGAGAAATTTACCTTTTTGCATGCATGGTAAAGGGTGGAGGTAATATTCACCCTATAACAGGCCACGAAGGCCCAGAAGAGGAGTAGGCGCATAGCTCCAATCTTTCTTTAACGCAGGCGGGTAGTCAAAGTCACGCCCCGGCCGCTTTATCCCCGGGAAGGGGATCCGGTACTTATCGTACAGGCGGCTGAGCGGGCGCCAGGGCTAGCCTGGACGGGTGGGAAAAATGTCGCCCCACTGGAATTCGATCTCCGGTCCGAATCATTTTGTACGTAGACACGTTTCGGAAGACCACAGCACATCCTTGTTTAGAGTCGACTGAATCCCGAAGATGGAAGTAGCAATGCCTCTCTTAACACTGGTATCCGCCTACAATACGACAACGTATCACAACCCACATGACCACAACACGTACCATCTCCACTGTGGAAACCTGACGACTTATAATGGATTTTGATTCATCACACTCTTCCTTCAGTTAGGAGGGAAACGGCGATAGTAGCATATGCGTGTTTCCGGTACGAACCAACGTAGGTCACAGACCGACTACAGTTGTTATAAGCAGTAATTAAACGTACATAAATATGGAGCTAACAAGAACTTGGTTAGAAGGAATCTTAACTTCGTAGAGACGTGTCGTATATTACGGCCGGCAGTCAAGATTTGTTAACACAATAATTAAATTTCACTGGAACAGTCTCTGCTGCCGCACGCAGCCATATCCTGATGTCACACAAAGAAGAAAGGAAAACAGACAAGAATCGGGATACACAATGTCTCCACTACTGTAAGGCGATCTTCGAAACTTTTAACTAATTGGTCGATTTTCTGTACACTTTTCAGTAATTAGCGAATTTTCATTACATCTATTTGAAGAGTTATTTATCTGGGTACACGCAAGCCGTTTGACTTTAAATATCATATTATTAAGGGTTAGTGTGTCTGGAACTCAGACCGCAACACCGCGTGACCGCACTGAAGTGGATAATTAATTTGAAAAGATATGGCAGCAACCGCGAGGTATTAGCTCGGAATATTCGTGGAGTGTCTGAGGAAAAGGTGGAAAAACAAAAACCCCAGTGAGTTTAGTCAGTATCTCAGCCGATATTTAAACCCGCTATCGTCCGATTACAAGGCAACAGAGTTACTATTTGAGCCAATTTGTTTGATAGAATGTAGTGTCAAGGAAACTGGATAGACAGGAAGGCGCAGAGTAATGTGTGAGAGCAACAAGAATAGTCAAGCCAACAAGGTACAAACAACTATTCTTGTAACCCTGAAAATACTATTATCTCTCTCTTAAGAGATCGAGTGTAATGTCATGAGGGGCTGGAGGAAGAATATTGCATTAGTGGCTGAAATGCTGAAAAGTCTTCCGCTGAACACCAGTACTGCATACGGTAAAGGACTACATGGCACGCGATTTAGCCCAACCATTTCATGACTAAAATGAACACAAATTCTATTTAACGATTCAGTTCGGACGGCCCAGTAAACACATTCCATCTCTGTTATAAAAACTCACCAGTTACCCCTCTATGGGACATAAGCCATGTTTGTGCTAGGATCAGTGCAAAACACACAAACGCACTGCGTGAAAAAAAATATAAAAATGAGTACTAAACCTGCCGGTAAACATACGGGTAGTAACCATTAGGCTTTAAAGGATTAAACAACCTCATTGTCATTTGCATACATTTAAATATATTATTCACCCTTTGGGCCTGGAATTCATTTACACATTATATTAAAATATAAATATTCGCTGTCCATTGCGTGAATCACGCGAAACACAGAAGCACACTACGTGGCCAAAATGCAGACTTGTCAGTGTTCAAGCAGGTTGTGCGTGCGGTAAGCTCTGTGATTTAAAAGATGAATTTGCAGCTCTCAAAACACAGATTATATATTTGAACAAACCTGGTATGAACCTGTAGGGTTTAATGTTCACACGGCGGTAACTGTAACGATTACTGCCGTCTGAGATGTGACGCCGTGTAGTCTGGTAAAAGCTCAGCGACGTTTCATAGGAACCTGCTGCCTTCGTCATCGGACTGTACTTACCCAGATGATGGAGACAGAAGATTCTTCTGAACCGTCGGTACACTCCTACAAAACTATACGTTGGTGCCACCCTAAAAGACGGTAATCGTGGATGACTCAGACTGCCACGAGTCACCATCATTCTTCACGCCTCATGTAATCATGAATCACACGTTGTCCTAAAAGGATGGACTTCAGAAGAAAAATTGGTGCGCGTAGAGGAAATTGATTGTAGACCGGAACTTTAAAACAATCTAATGTTTCGAGCGGGGGACCGAGATCTTTATGTGTGCCATAGAAATCCATTTCAGTTGTGGGACCCTAGGGGGCTATACTTGCAGGAGAAAGGCGATGCAGTGGAAGGCTTGTCCAGATTTTGGAGAAGTGCGTTCAGTTTAAAAAGAGCCTTGCCTGCTACTTCATACGGTAGAGTTCAAAGGCAAACCCCTGGTACTCTACTTAATCAAGCACCACAGAACAGTAACCTGTGGGACAGTGAAGTTATTGTTGCTTAATTCTTTATCTCGGAAGTAGATGTAGGACTGAGATTATATTCAAGGTGTGGCTAGTGGTACGTATTGGTTATAAGGCCGCAGAACTGGATCCAGTTGACAGAAAACGATAAATCTCTCGTCCATTCAGAAAATCCAACACCGATTCCGTTCACTTAATTCTAAAGGTAACCTGGCGCCAAGTGTAACATGGAAGGCAGGTGTCAGAGCCTTATGAACACTAACAGCCTTTTGTCCAACCAATGCACTATATGTCTTCACATTACATTTATAATATTTATATATTAGTCCTGCATGTTTCGATCCTGTAGAATCATCCTCAGGGGCTCATTCAAAATTAAAAATTAAAAATTAACATTACACAATTTTTTTACTTTTAATCTTAAATGAGTCCCTGAGGATGATCCTACAGGATCAAACCATGTAGGACTGATATATAAATATAGTAACTGTTGTAATGTAAAGACATTAGAATATGGTGCTCTGGTTGGACAAAAATTTTGTATTTGACTGATAGCCATGCACGCTATAAGCAATATAAAACTTACAGCCTTCTTACTTGTACGTGACGCCAGTTTTATAGTGCTTATTGCAGTCTGCAAAAATTCGCATGAGAATTACAAAGAAACGTTTTAAAATAGCTACCGTTTTCGCAAAATTAAACAAGAATAAATCCTTCCTTTATTGGCGGGCCAATAAGCTAAGGTGGAACTGCAGTATCTGTTCCATCTCTTAAGCAAACAGCAGTCTGTCGGTTTAAACTTTAATTTCTACCGACTGTAGCTATAAGCCTCTTACAAATTAATTCTTATCGGAAAGCGCACAACTAAGCCAAGTCCTATACTTTAGTCGGATTATTTGTAAAAATGCAAACTCATAATTGCGTACGTAAAAAGCGTGATTAATATAAGCCATTCTCTTTCATTTTGCCCTGTATAAAAAAGGGGCAGCTGTCTCTGTGAATGGCTGCAAACAAAGAACGGCTTAAGCCCAGCAGTCTGAACCCTTCAGTGTAGTTCAGTGCAGTCAGCGAAGTCCAGTGCGGCAATGGACAAGTCACTACAGAGGCAGAAGCAGACGCATCGATCACTGGACGGATGGGTGAATGAATGTACATAACTTATTAATTGATTAAATTATTAAGTAGAGTCCCGAATATACGTTTCGTTTCGTAGTCCTTACCTCTTCTACCTACTCACAGTAGGTGTCGATGCTGTTTATTTTCACTTGATCACACTCAGACACGCACCACAGTCGGGAGGAGTTCTCTGGACGAGGGATCGGTCCGTCGCAGAGACCTCTACCTGACGACACAAACACACACACAAGAGACAAACATCCATGCCCCTGGTGGGATTCGAACCCACGATCCCAGCAAGCGCTCGGCCGCAGACCTACGCCTCAGATCGCGCGGCCACTGGGATCGGCCCCGATTATAAGACTTTCGGTTATCCAACATAGTATACGACGCGCTGTTTACAATTCTGTGCGCGCGCATACGCATTCGCGCATCTCACTCCATCAGCCAGTTTACTTGATTGAAATGTATTTACTCACATAACAGTTCTGCATTATATTACATTAGTGGTACTGCAGAATATTCATTAATAAAAAAATTTGCGATTGTACTCTACTTCCACGTAATTTAAGATTTACTTCGTCCCATTTCCGTATTTTCCGACACTCTATAATACGACCAGCTATCAGTTCCGTTTATTCCGCATAATCGGGACTGTACCGTGTAATTAGTTGGTTTACAAAGCCACGCCACAGTTAAGGTACTTACAGTGCTCTAATTTTGGAGGCCTGGGTTCAGTTCTTTACCATTCCATGTGTGTTTCGTCTCAAATGAAGGACAGAGTTTTCTCCGAGTACTTTGATTTTCCCTGTTAGTTATCATTCCACCAAAGCTCCAGGTCCATTTATCTATGGAACTCATAAGGCGTTCTACACAAAAGCTGTAACTTCTCTTTACCAAACGGAAAAACGAAGGTTCAGCGTGTTACTATAACAACAGTAAAAGACAAAATGATTGTGGGATGCGAAAGCGCGTCGAAATATTGAGTTGCCCAGACAACCCATTTCTTTTGTTTCGGAATCAGTTATGTGCTGAAGCCGCACACAGGAAAATGTTACGATCAAAGCGGCAGAGAAGCGACACACAGTGCTGTCTACCGTTGCTCGTAAACATGAGATTTGTTTTGACAGAGCCTCTCAAAATATTGGCCACAATTACACATCTTCAGCATTTGTATTTCTTTGTCTTGAATTATTTGAGACTCAGATAAAGACTAGGAATAAAGGACAAGGCAAAGTTCTTCCTCTGCTTAATCGAGCACCACCTTATGACAATATGAATGAATGGAGGCACAATTCCACGCAGCGGTCGAAGGTGCTCGCGGCTGGATAACTGGAAAAAGGTTACTGCCAGATCTCTCATAATACCGCCTTCTATCAGAGGAACGAAATCAATTCCGAAAGAACCCTAAAGAATTTTAAAGTCGTGTACCTTTGTGGCGCCCCTGGCCTCTGTGTCTGCAGAGACCTTATCTACGCCACTGATTACACGCATTCTTAACCTTTTAAAGCCTAGCGGTAACTTTACGTACCACCAGGTTCAATATTCAGTAATTCTCCATAGTGCTCAAATCGCGTTTATGTATTTTGCACATATCTCGGAACAAACTGCAACTTTTACCGTAAACATCAGCAGCTCATTCGTTTTTTATAACCGAGGTTGAAAGTGTTTACTGCGCGGTACGCACAGAGTCTTTATATAAAGAAGATTACGTTTCGTCTTTAAAGGGTTAATCTCGATACGGCACAGGGTTGAGTAATCAGGTGCCCGCGTCGGCCTCTCAAATGCAGGAAAATGTTTCCCGGTACCCATTACAGAGGGTACCGGATGGGTGCCAGATAGTTCTAGAAGCTTGCGTAAAACAAAATTCAGGGCCTTTGGCATTGAACGAAACCCATTATTTCGGACGTCCAGACTGCTGTAGTCACTCCACCCACTAAGACCCATCCGGTACCAAACACAACGAATTAACCCTTTAAAGACGAAGCGTGTCTGTTTTATGTAAGGACTCAGTGCGTACCGCGCTGTAAACACTCTCCACTTCGGTTATAAAAACCAATCTCTTAATGTTTTATAAGGCAAAAGTTGCTCTTTGTTCTGAGATCCGTACAAAACACATAAACGCAATGTGGGTATAACGTAGAATTTTTTAATGTTAAACTTGGTGGTACATAAAATTACCGCTAGGCTTTAAAAGGTTAAGGCTGTATTCATAAGCCATGCTGTCCTACTGCATAAAATCTCCAGTTTTACAGTCGCACTGCCGAGAATTGTACTTCAAGGCGTAACCCTTCTAACATGGCTTCATGTCGCACTCAGTTCTGACCTCGATCTGGACAACAGCTATCTTGAGTGACGTTTCTGTGGCTTTCTCAGTTCCTCATAGCATATTCTGCGATATTTCTTCGGTTAGTTCACGACTGTTCCTTGCCCATCCTCTCAAGTATAATATTTACCATTACACCACCCACAAAAAATCGTACAGTCATAATGTATGTAACTGTTCACATTTCAGTACCTGCTTCGGTGCACTGTACGGAACTTTAAGTCCTCAAACACTGCCGGCCTGGGGGCACGGTAATGTCGTAAATTCGTTGAAGGTTACTATACTTACAATAACAGTCAGTCCTGTGCTGTCGTTGTAATTTAGTCTTTATCCTACCGGAATGGGTATTTAAACTCTAGGGCATGGCTTAGGAAATGCATTTGAACAGAAACAGACAAAATTACGAATAAAGGGTATTTGGTCGAAAATATAACATAATGCAGCATGTTTTAACTACGCAGTGAAGTCCCTGTTGCCTAACCATATTCCTATAAAAGAAATTTCTAGGGGTCTTTTCCTACGTGTGTTTAAAAGTATGTTGTTAAAAGGTTAAACACTAGTGTCACTGAAGGGTCAACTAACAAAAGAGTTATTAGCATAAAACCTGTATCTGCGAGTATCATGGCTAATTTCAACGTGTGTTTATTTATCGTCCCTAAATCAGAAGCGAAATTAATTTCTGTCAAGGAGGACACGTTTCTGTTTTACATTTTGCAAAAATTACTTCAAGAGATATTGCGTGGTTTTTGAAGACAGAGGCGTACACGTACGCCCTATAAAATGGTGTCCTACAGAAGATGGTAGGCGTATACGCATGCCCTATAATGTGGTGTCCTACAGAAGATGGAGGTGTATACGCATGCCCTGTAACGTGGTGTCCTACAGAAAATGGGGGTGTATACGCATGCCCTGTAACGTGGTGTCCTACAGAAGATGGAGGCGTATACGCATGCCCTATAATGTGCTGTCCTACAGAAGATGGAGGCGTATACGCATGCCCTATAATGTGCTGTCCTACAGAAGATGGAGGCGTATACGCATGCCCTATAATGTGGTGTCCTACAGAAGATGGAGGCGTATACGCATGCCCTATAATGTGGTGTCCTACAGAAGATGGAGGCGTATACGCATGCCCTATAATGTGCTGTCCTACAGAAGATGGAGGCGTATACGCATGCCCTATAATGTGCTGTCCTACAGAAGATGGAGGCGTATACGCATGCCCTATAATGTGGTGTCCTACAGAAGATGGAGGCGTATACGCATGCCCTATAATGTGGTGTCCTACAGAAGATGGAGGCGTATACGCATGCCCTATAATGTGCTGTCCTACAGAAGATGGAGGCGTATACGCATGCCCTATAATGTGGTGTCCTACAGAAGATGGAGGCGTATACGCATGCCCTATAATGTGGTGTCGTACAGAAGATGGAGGTGTATACGCATGCCCTGTAACGTGGTGTCCTACAGAAGATGGAGGTGTATACTCATTCCCTGTAACGTGGTGTCCTACAGAAGATGGGGGTGTATACGCAAGCCCTGTAATGTGGTGTCCTTCCAGAAGATGGAGACGTCTAAGCATGCCCCATAACGTGATGTCCTACAGAAGATGCAGGCGTATGCGCATGCCCGATAAGGTGGTGTCCTACAGAAGTCATCAGCCTGAAGGATTTTAAAGTTAAAGGAATAATTAAGTGGACGAGCATGTAATGCTGTGCAGGACTTTTGCACTGATGTTTATTTAATCTGGGGGGTCAGCAAAGCAAAGGATTTCTTGAAATATAAGTTCTTTTTATCTGCAGACGTATATCTCTGAAATTTTTACTCCACACATAGTAAGCCGCTGATCCCAGTGGCCGAGAGCTTGCTGGGATTGTCAGTTCAAATCCCAGTGGGGGCATGGATGTTTGTCTCTTGTACAGTGTTTTTGTTGTTAGGTAGAGGTCTCTGCGACGGGCCGATCCCTCATCCAGAGGAGTCGTGCCGACTGTGGTGTGCGTTTGAGTGTGACCAATGAAAATAAAAACCCTCTACACCTACTGTGAACAAGTAGGTAGAAGAGGGACGGACTACGAAACGAAAGACACTAAACCAGTGGTACATTTAATTACAAGCAATGAATTAACAGACACGTGGCTCTCTTGTTGCTGACGTGTGGCGTGCTCTGCGTTCATTTTCTGCCCGGTCAGACGTCGGGTTCCGTGTTTTGCTAACACCCCAGCTTTCCTTTACCAAGGACATCAGACTGGCAAACTTTATGAGTCCCATGGATAAGACTAGAGGACATAGGCATAGTAAAGATTTGCAACAGACTTAATGAGGTGAGAATACACTAACCACACATTGCTTTGTTTACGTTCAGAGGTTATGTTGCTTTGTCACTCAGCATGTGAATAAACTAAATACCACTAAGAACAAGATAATAAAACCACACAAAAAGAACACAACACCGTAAAAACGCGCTAAATTTAAGAAAGCTAAATGAAACAATCCTATCTTTTTACGTGACTCGCAGCAAAAGGCAGGGCCCCTGTTTCTTTCCCCCCTGCTACCCCACGCAGTGGATGTCACACAACTTCCATAACCTCAGACCTGAGGTTCTGCGGGCGGTGACTAAGACAACAAGTTTGGACATGAGAAACAGAAGGGTCTAAGGCCGGTTTTATCATATAGGAGACAATGCATTACTTTCTTCGAATTTCAAGCTCTTTCAGATGCAGATGGCTGTAAGTCCAAATAATGTGCCGGTGTGGCTGGACCAAGAATTAAAGAGCAGCAAGTCACATATTGGCCTAAGAAAAATGGTATATTATCTCTAATACAAAATTGGACTTACGCCTTACTGCTTCTCAGGTCCAGAAATGTCATCTGGTGTGTTGCCAAGCAATCTGGCGAATACGTACTGACGTTTCAAAACGTGCTGCCTACATTACCTGTCCTGATGATGGACAAAACCTCGGTGTGTATGTGTGTGTGTGTGTGTGTGTGTGTAAAATTCTACATGACATCACATCCCAGACGGCAGTGATATACTTTGTTTATGCCATAATGCCACGAAGCAAGCAAAGACGACGTGTAACGTCTTCAGACCAAATTTAATATCTTCTCGGTATGTCTGTGCACAACAATTTGCACCAAACTGGTTTGTGCTTTCCACACACTTTAGCAATATCATTACAGTAGACTCCGATAAAGACTGCATGGGTTTTTGTTCATGTTAGCGACAGCTTTATTATGGGGTCTGCCAGACTTGAACCCACTCAGGTAACAGCAACCTACATACAATCGTTTTAATTTCCAAAGCAAACAACTTTTCTAGTTACGCCTATTTTTTGTCATTTCCACTTGTCGAGATACAGAGCATAATGGACAGACAGACAGACAGACAGACAGACAGACAGACAGTTAATTATATACGTATGTATGGACTGATTATGTGAACGATCCCTCAAGTAACTCAGATTAGAGTGTGGAATGGTTTAGGTTGATTTATAAATAATGAAACAGAAGACATACAAAACAAAACCTAATTTGAATTCAGACGACATCTCGACAAATATTCAAAACCAGTACAACTCAGAAACGGTACCGCTGAGCCAAACTACTCGGTGTGAGGTACACTTTGAAACGTTGTCAACTTAAACACCCCTTTCACTATACTTTTGCAAACTGTTTCTAACTAACGCACTAGCGTTTCTGTGATAGTGACGACGTCTTTTTGCATTTTTGTGTGACAAGGAAAGATGGAATATTTGTCGGAATGTTTTCATTTTCTTTAAACTGAAAAAAAACTTACAAACTTTAAGTTCAAAGTCGATTACATTTCGTTTATAAAACATGATTTTTGCTGCAGAATCAAATCCATCACGAAAGTGATAAAATAGAATGTGATGAAATCAAACGCTAGTACCTGCTACATTTAACGTGATACGTAGTGTGGGAAACTATAAACATTGATGTGATAGAATCATGATAAAATGCAATAAAATTTAACTGAATTACAAGGTCGTAAAAGCAAACTAGGTTAAAGGATTTCATAGCGGGTTATAACTAATCTCGTTTGCAGTGCTGGATGATGGGACCGTGCTGTGGCTTGCCGCTATATAGGCCCACACTTCCAGAAAGCCGCTCTACTTTAACCCTTTAAAGACGAATCGTATCTGTTTTATATAAGGACTCAGTCCGTACCGCGCTGTAAACACTCTGCACTTCGGTTATAAATACCAGTCTCTTAATGTTTTATAAGACAAAAGTTGCTGTTTGTTCTGAGATCCATACAAAACACATACATGCAGCGTGAGCACTACCTAGAATTTTTTAATATTACTCCTGATGGTACGTAAAGTTACCGCTAGGCTTTAAAAGGTTAATGGAACCACGAAAGTGAGACCTATGTTTAGACTCTCCACATATCCCTCGAAATGTTACAACTTTCCCCTCCAGCGTACTTCCCTTGCGTCCTTCTCCGGTCGTGTAGCCATTCTGCATATACTAATGCTGATAACCTTCCCTGGCAACAAGCGCTTTGGGCTGGTTATAGTAAACTTTCTACCACGTCTGCCGGTGTTTGTCTGCTTATTACACATCCACCCTAACTCCGCAGCCGATGAGAGAAAACATGGCTCTAGTGGCGGTCCGACATACTGCGTGTAAATAAGGGAAACTTTCGGTTGTGTTGTTAAAAGGACAGAGAATGGGGGTGACGAATTACAGTTCGGCACTCAGCTCTGCGTCTCCTGCAGGAATTAGAAAACACGCCTCTTTTTCTAACGGGTTTAAAGAAGGTAAAATTGTCCCTGTCCACGCCTTGAAGTCATGTACGGGGAGCAGAGGTATAGCTCCACTCATTCTTAACCTGAGCATTAGGTGGAGGTAAGTGGTCAGCTTCACGTTCCGGCCGCTTCACAAGCAATAAAGACACAGGTAACCTTCAAATAGGAGGCTGGGCGGGCCCCCGGAAGCGGATGTGGAATTATTTTTGTATAAAAAAGAATCTGTCACACTTGAGGAGATTCGGACCCGGACCCCCTACTCCGTGGCTAGTCGCTGTACCGCTGTATCGACGACGCTGGTGCATTATGTACAACCGCTCAATCACTCGACACTCTGCAGACTGCGACCCTGACACGGCAATTACACAACATGTAAAACACTGCCGACGCGTCAAGCGGATCGGTGAAGTGTGTGATATTCCTGGTTTGTATTTGTGAAGTCCGAATTCAAATCTCGGTCCCCGTAACGGATGTGAAAATTAAAGAATTCTCGTGTTCGTCAGGCCCCCAGACTCCATGACCATCCCACCCACATGCTTTCAAATGTGTTATTCACTATCCGCCCAAACGGCACTACATACGAGTCTAATTTACTGACAGTGTCATTAAATTTACTGACAGTGTCATTGAATACACCATAAATATATAACGAAACAAAGGCAACAAAACGGACTCCACAAAACACACTAAATTATCGAACGTTGTCATCCTAATGGAATGGCCTTCATACATCATTCAAGTGCCTTATGCGTCGGACTGTCTTCGTAAGAAAATGGGAACTTTTTTCTGCGACAATAGACGCATTCTTTGACATTTCGATAGCCGATCCTGTCGCTATTACCATCAGGTGTGGCAGAGACTTAATACGGGCTCCAACACATTAGATTTAAATGCTTGAAGCACACACGTAACTACACGCACCTCCCGCTGTAACATTCAGGCACCCTATGTCTTGCACACACGATACGTTAACGACTTCTGTGTCCTCAGTGTATACAGTTTATGTCCTTAAACATAATTAATCTATGGTTCTGGTACATGGAGATGCAGCGTGATTTCTGCGAGACAGAGACTGAATTATTTTACAGTATGTTATTTATATGAATATCAGGCATCGTGGGATTAGAGCACATTAATGCAATAACAAAGGGGTGGAGGGGGGGGTGGCTGTGATTTGACCCGATATAGAGTTCCGCAATGTTGCACCAGAGGTTTGTAAATGATGGTTCTCAGCTCCACTTTGCTGCAATTAACAGAGGACTGCCAGTGCAATGCAACAACACATTCACGTCAAATCATAATGACTAGGGCTCGCTCGCTGCCTGTGTCCTAATACGATATGAATTTCGACTGGGTATTGTTAATTAAGTAAACCGAACTGAACACGTTCATTATAAATAAAGCGAAATTATGATACGGAAAATTATGTTATCCACGTTGTAATTAATTTCTTACACTGCTGGTACAGGCGAATTCGAAAGCGATAATGAGATGGTGATTTCTTGTTATTCGCTGGAATAGATATTTTGAATGCAATCATGATAAACACAATGCTGTTAATTCGGATAATGTCCGTAGAACACACAAGTTGTGCCTGAACTATTGAAACGATGGCCAAACAGTCATGCAATTGAAAGGTAATTTCACAATATAACGTGTCATCAATTCTTTCCAAATTTGTTATTTATAGACTACTGTTGGGCTCCTGACGAATTTGCCATGGATTTCACGGCTATTCTGTGAACAGTCTCCATCACATTTGATATGATTTTTACTATTACTTCAATGGAGCCGGGGGCCGCGGTGGCGCAGTTGGTTGAGGCACTGCGCTACAAACCGGCAGGTCGCGGGTTCGATTCCCGATGGTGTCAGTGGAATTTTTCATTGGCATAATCCTGTCGGTTGCACTATGGCCCTGGGGTCGACTCAGCCTCTAACGGAAATGAGTACCAGGAATATTTCCTGGGGGGTAAACGCGTAGGGCTGACAACCTTACCACCTTCATGTGCCGATTGTCTAGAAATCTGAGAGCCTCGACCTCCTGGAACCCTGTGGGCCTGTCCAGGCCTGTAATGGGACTGCTTTACCTTACCTTTCAATGGAGCCGGGATAGAGCAGTCCGGATCGCAACTAGGCTGGACGGTCGGGGTTTCGAATCCTGGCCGGAGCAAGAAGTTTTCTGTTTTCCAAATCGTTCAGACCGGCTCTGGGGCCCACCTAGCCTCCTATTCAAAGGGTAGCGGGTTCTTTATGGCTGATAAAGCCGCCGGGGCGTCAATTGACCACTCACCTCCATCTGCTGCCGAGGTTAAGAATATTCCAATTCCAACATATGTTTTTACAGCATGGACGGAGACAGTGCTGCCTCTAATGTTACTACTTCGATGTTGTCAAAGGATACATCAGGTGAAATAAAACACGTAACTCCAGCTGACACAGGGTTCCCTATAGAGTGTTAACAATTCACACAAGCAGATTGGGGTCACTGAAAATCAGAGACCGTTAATGGCCCCCGTTCGAGAAAGCTGAAGGGAAGGAAAAAATGTGTTTTTGGAGAATGGCTTTCAACACAAAATATAAAACAGAACCGTGTGGAATGTAGAGGCCTAATGAACACTGAAACACAATTTGGGGCAGTGTTTCCTAAACGTTTTTGCTTGCGGACCCCTTCTGGCTTCGAAAATTAACTACAGATTCTCACATCCTTACTCACGTAAATATACAGTGCCCGGACAATAGGTATCCAAAATTAGATATTTATATCTAAGAAATGATTTTGGATAGATTCTAGTACATATCAGTAGCATACGTAACAGTGTATTACACGATTTGCCCTTAATTAAAATAATTGTCGCTCGCTTCATGAGTAAAAGAGGTCTCTTAATTAGCTAATATCGCCAATTGAAAAAGTTCCTCTATTATTTTTAACAAGACACGATTCCTTTAATTAAAAAGACAAGTAAACTTCAAAGTACGCGCTACTGAAATTTATGCGCGGATCCGCTGGGAACTGGTTGCGCTTCCCTTGGAATCCGCGGAGCACAGTTTGGAAACCACTGTTTTAGAATATTTTTTCAAGGCTCAACAGCCCTCGTGGGCCTAGGCCTCCTCACTGTTGAGGCTTTTAGAACATAATCAAACACATCGCACTCCGTATGATTGCTCCGGTCGAGGGCTCGGCCCATCGCAGAGACCTCTACCTGACAGCAAATAACACAAGAGACAGACATCCAGGCCCCCTGCGGGATTCGGACCCGCAACCCCAGCAAGCGAGCAGCCACAAACCTACGCCGTAGACTGCGCGGCCATCGGGATTGGCCTTCTTTAGGGTATAGAAAAATATGTTCAGTCAGTTCTCCAAGAGATGAAGTTCATCTGCATTAAAAATAAAATGTCAGTTTATACCTCATAAAAACATAAACCATCTCCATTACAACGAAGAAAGTTTGACTAATGTTGAGGGAAATAATTGCAATTCTTGGGAGTCATGCGACACAAAAACGCCCGGTGTGACCATAGTCATAATCCTGAATGTGTGTAGGCCTACTGCTTGCACCACCGTGCTATACAGGTTTAAACCCCGTCTGACCTGACATGATACATGGCGTGGAAGTGACTTACTGACCTGAGCCCACAGTCATCATTCCAGAGGTCTCCAGCTGCTGTCATTCCTGGAAGTTCGAATATTCTGTAATTCTGGAAAGCCTAATGCACATATTTCGAAGCACTTACGCATATATATCTTACAGCCAGGTTCTTTTCTCATTTTAAGCGTATCCAATATGTTTTAGACAAGCAGCAGCGTACGGTCAACACAGGACTGTCCCCCAGGTTAGGGCTGAAAATCTCTGAATATCAAACAGACATCACATATTACGAACTCTATGACCGAAGCCAAGAATTGGAAACATTCTTTGACGTATGGATATAGGAGACATACACAACATTTTGGTAAGGAAATACAAAAATAGACGTTCTCTGTGGCCGTGCGGTCTAAGGCGTAGGCCTGCAGCCGCTTGACTTCTAGGATCGCGGTTTCGAATCCCACTGAACGCACGGATGTTGGTCTCTTGGGTTTGCTGTGCGTAGTGCAGGTAGCAGTCCCTGCGACGAGCTGATCACTCGTTCAGAGGAAATGTAACGTGTGCGTGCGTGCGTGCGTGCGTGCGTGCGCGTGTGTGTGTGAGGCATCTCTCCCTGTCTGTTTTTGTATCGCCTAATCTTTTTTCAAATATCAAAATATCCCATCACTATAAAGTTTACTTAAACATCAAATAAATTCATATCCAAATTCAATACAAGTTCGAGGAATATTTGTAATTTTTCGATGTCTTTAAACATTTTTATTTATTTACTCCATGTTTGCTGCGCGAACCCCGCTTAAGAAACACTTTTAATCAGTCAGGCTTAACTCTTCTTGTAAGTCTGTCAGCACACAGCGTTATATAACAAACACACTCTGTAACATTAAACGCTTATCATCTTACCCACACCGTGCACGTGCGTTTCTGAAGGGCTGTCAGTATGTACAGGGTTAGATCCTATTTCCACAAACAGTAATGACTAACCATTATTTAAGGCATATGTTGGCTGCGAGGTACCAAATGAGTTATTGTGTTATTTAGATGCGGTTCAGGTTTCAGAGCCTTTAATATTATGCAGTTGCCTGTAAATTGCTCCATGAAGCAAAGTCCTTCGTCAGAAATTAATGAAGTCCCTTAGCTAACCACGAAGTTACCATAAACTTTCACTAACATGTTCACAAAAGCCTATCACTGACCCATATCCTCTGCTACATTAATCCATTCAACACCTCCACATGTTTCTTTCATTTCATTTCATTTTAATATTATCCTCCCAGCTACACCTAGGTCCTGCACGTGATCTCTCTTCCCTGCTGGGTTTCGAAACAAACTTTGTGTTCTTTTGTCATTGCCCGCATGCGTACTACACGCTCTGTTCATCTTATATTTCTTAATTTGAACACTGTAATACATAAGCGTAATATCTGATAAAAAGCGCAGATTATAGAAGCTGCTCATTAGACCACATCATTTATTATATTTGTTACTCAAAATATTTAGTTACTTCAAGCCTTCGTTCTTAAGAACCACGCATCCATAAATGTATGGCTTGTGAGGCGTTACTCCATTATCGCGCAAAAGCTGATTGATCGATCATGTATGGTTGTTGTTTGTAGTGGACCACGCACGTGATAGTTCCATAAGGTAGCGTTCTGAGGTTGCCACCATGCAGTCTGGTAGATGGTTATTAACATTTCTGAGGAGCCTGTTATGGCCATGTTCAGACTAGAAGGCTTCATATTCACAGAGCATCAAATATTATGGATATAATTTGGTTACTGTTATATTTCGTTAAATATTCCCCATAACAGAAACGTAAATTCCTTACACTGTAACTAGCCAAGCGTCGGTTAGAGATAAATCTGTCACATTAAAGACCTAATATATGATATTGTGCTGCCTGGTTTTGGCTATATATGAGTATTTTGCAATGGTGGAATAAAGATAAGTGGGGACAAACTGAAGAAACGCGCTTAAAACAATGCTTCAGTAGCAATTCGTACGCTAGAAATTTCACGCGAAGTCACCGGAAACTGAAACCGGGTCCCCTCAGTGAGAAACCAGAATCTAACCACCCAAGCTATGGTACAACAAAGTGTTTGCTTCGCATCGTTAGCGTTTGAAAAACGTTTGTCCTAAAGCGCCTCTCTGAATTTCTCACTGCAAGCAATTTGAGTACAAAAGCTACAGTCTAGTGTTTACTTGTGCTGAAAATCCGTTAGTGGTCAGAAATCCATTTGGAGAGAATGTGCAAAGCAGCAAACATTGTAGCTCTGGTATGGAGTTTGGTGTTTTGTCATGAACAATACTACAAGTGAATACCCACTGCTAGAGCGCTGAGTCCGTGCTGAACTGATTTTCCTAACACAGACTATTGCAAATATTCGTTGCATTAAAGTCTACTTGAGTCAACGAAAGAATGAACAAGAACAGTGGGAGTACAAGACGGCCGCCTCCTCCCCCTACTCCTACAATTCTCATTCCCCTCTGTCAACGGCTCACAATTTTTCGTGCCTAAAAAAGAACGCAAAGTGAGAAAGAAGGCGCTTGCAGCTTGTGGCTAGTGTTTGTCACTTGGGGGGGGGGGGGGGACAGACAATTTCGGAATAAACTTCATTTGTGCTGTCGTTGATTGACGTATAGGCATCTATCCTAGCAGCAGTATTTAAACAAAGTGCCATAATTTCCAATCGCAAACAATGCCCTTAAATGCATTTCGCGAAATTTCGCTCACATTAAAGAAACAGGATTTAAAGTCGCTACGCTGATGTCTGGCATCTTCTGAAATGTGACGCCGTGCAAAATGGTAGTCTAGGCAGGGCAGTGTTTTTGTTGTTTTGTCACACTGTCTTTCGCTGATGGTGACGTTGCACAGTAGCTGAGTGTCAAGAACAGAAGATGGCAGCAGCACATGGCACTGAAATACACTGTATGATTCAGCTGGCATATACGAATTTTCGGTATTAAAAGGGTTATTGAATGGGGCACTGAATGCAGAAACACTCTGTATACTGCCGCGTTATGGTTGTGACAGAAACATAATTTATAATAATGTGAGTGTGTCACGCACTTCATTAGCGGTGCTCAGCACAGCGTTTCACCACCAGCGAGCAGAGGGGAAGCAATAAGGAGGGGAATGGGATTATCACATAATTCATCTCGTACTTAGAAGTAAATATAAGTTCCGCTAATGACAGACTTGTTATGGTAGGGCGTAAGCAAAAGTCTTGACACAATAGAGAAAACCAGAAATAAGCAAATTACTAGATTAACAAATCGACATGATAACCTCGTACCTTCACTTGGTGTGACAGGCCATTCATTGTGCAGGTGCAAACCTACTGCGATGTTAATAGCGGAATGACAAATGGGCAGAACAGACAATAGGGATGGATGTCCGGATGGGGAATAACTTACAGATTGTTTGTGGCCACAATCATAGAAATATTTTACTAAATCCAGGAATCCAGGTTGTGTAGTCAACAAACCTGCTTCATAAACAGGAAGTCTCGGGTTCAAATATCGTCCGGAGATTTACTATCCTTACCAAGAGGTTTCAAGATTTTACTCAGTATCTACAGCCATGTTACCCCAACGTAGCCACTAACGCTCGTCTTCACACAGTTTCCAATCTATTGTTCAACAATCATTTTAATTCGAAGCTAAACTGACTTAGCTACTCAAAGCGCCGTAAAATAAATCACAAATACGTAAAAAAAAAATTCACGCTGAATTATTGTTCCATACATGGATACTTAATGTACGCTGGTACATACTTTACAATGAGACTTACAGAAATAAATTGTGACCTTACGAACTGGCTCGACATAATGCACAACGTGCATCTTATTCTAAGACTGCGGAAGTATTTCGTACTAAGTTCACGTAACTTGTTGACCGAACCAGCAAATAGCACGGCGTCACTGAGCCACCAACCGTACATGCAAGATTTAAAAGTATTCACTGAGTGACACTTTTCAGTCTGACGTTCATCTTAATTATATTTGAAAATTCATTTCATACATCAGAGAAAACACACTGCCTGTCGATTACAAAGACTAACATGTTAATTCCGCATAAATCATATTCATGGTATAAATACAATTTGTAGATGAAGTACGGATGGCTGAAGTGTTGAAAGCATGTCTTACATTTAACAAGAAATGGACTGTCAGTCAAGTGCATAAACGTACTTTCTAATGTGTAGGCCTCATAGGTATTACCCGACTCGTCAAACCACAGATGCTAAGGCAGGTATTTTTCTACATATCTCTGGTCCATAACATAAGCTAATCTGTAACTGTATCCTCTAAGTCAGGTAAAGCTAAATTTATCCATGTACACGCCATGAAGCGATATGGCACGTCGGCAGTAGGTGAAAGTTGGCGGTTAGTTTCACGCCCCGGTCTCTCTAACCCCGGCGAAAAAGTCCCGATATCCGCGGAACAGGAAGCCTCAGGTCCGGTCCGAACACTTTGGAGAAGACAGAGATCTTTTGCCTCTGCACGTAACCGAACCAAAAACACTCGGTTGTTCAGCCTGTAGCCTGCTCTCTATACCGGCCATGCAATCCAGATGCAGTAATTAAAATTTAAAAGTACATTGCATCCAATGTTTTGTATCTCTGTTTCTAAATCACCCACACCTGCAAAATGGCAGATCTGTGAGCGACACATTTTTCGCATAACGAACACAGCAAGCAATCGGGCACTGCACTGTGGAGTCATTTCCTAATGCTTAATTCATAATGCTTTTAAACGGAATGGATGAAATAGCGACAAATTATGTGATAATCAAGACTGTCGAGCGTATAGCAACATCAGTTTGCGGCCTTCATCATGTTCTATTACAATAAAGTTTTTCTGCAGAGACTGAGAAAAAACACGGCAACCCATCAAAGAGGTCGCTGATCCGCGAGTGGATACTCCAGTCTTGTCTTAAAATATGTTTTCCGAATCAGAGGTATGTAGAATACACTACTGCATTAACCTTTTAAAGCCTAGCGGTAACTTTACGTACCGCCAGGTTTATAACATTAAAAAATTCTACGTCCTGCCCACACTACGTTTATGTGTTTTGTACGGATCTCAGAACAAACAGCAACTTTTGCCTTATAAAACATTAAGAGATTGGTTTTTATAACCGAAGTGGAGGGTGTTTACAGCGCGGTACGCACTGATTCCATATATAAAACAGATACGCTTCGTCTTTAAAGGTTAAGAACACCTTAAATAACCTCCACATATAATAAGCCAGGATAGCGCAGTCGGCATTGTAGTGGGCTACGAGCTGATAACCGAGGAATCGTAGTTCGAGTGCCTACATGGGCGAGAGATTATTCTGTATTCCATAACGACCATAGTAACTCAGCCTCCTATCAAATGGGTACCGACAGCTCTTTCCGGACACAGGAAGAAGGGCCGGGGCTGGAAGCTAACCACCCACTTCCAGCAAGTGCTGAAGTTAAGAATGATTTAAGCTATGTTTTCACACCCTCGCCCCCCCCCCCCCCCCCGCCCCATATGCTTCACAGTGAGCACATGGACAACTGTATATTGTCACAAACTTTTATCCGTGTCTGAAAGATCAAAGTTGCCCGATGTGACGTAGGCAAATAATACGTCTCCTTCCAAATTCATTATTCACTCACTAATCTTGCCGTTACAGGTAACGCAGTCAGATCTACCGCCATCATCTTTAACTATGCCATGCCAAATAAATAAGTACGTGCACACAACACACCGCAATTAGAATCTGCCCCTTACCTCTTGCCAGGATGCGTCACGTCCATTGCATAGTCTGCAAGTGACATCATGTTTTTACGTTACAATTACCACACTTAATAACCACGCCACTTTGGATATTGTATAAACACACTTAATAACCACACCACTTAGAAAATTGTGAAACGGTACATAACAATCACAACACTTAGGAAACTGAATAACCACACTTAACAAACACAAAACTGCGAGAACTATATCTGTAAATGATCACTGCAACAAACCGATATAACACGTCATATTTATTTAATGCTGACGCTTTTAATTACACATAAAACACATCACAAACACACGCACCTACAATCCGCCATTACCGACGCGAAAAGCAAGACATCAACTGCTGTCTGCTGATGAATTATGGGTAATCGGAGGAACGGCAGTAGAGGTAAGGAGATGGTCGGCTGTTTGAGTTGTCACACCACAATATCATAGTGTTGGTGGACGCAACCACCTGCTCATATAGGGGGTGGACGGAGGGGAATGACATTGGATCTGTGCAGGACGTTTTGTGGAACACGTGCATTCCTTGCGGCGAACCGGTCTTGCTTGCGATAGCACATACGTATTTAAGTGACATTAGTGTAAGGACTTCACAGTGGACAAACAAATATGGCAAAATCTTTTTATATAGCTATTTACTTTCGCCTTAAATACAATTACTTTATTATACTGCATATTTCTGCCATGTTAACTGCT
Source organism: Coptotermes formosanus (assembly GCA_013340265.1). NCBI lineage: Eukaryota > Metazoa > Arthropoda > Insecta > Blattodea > Rhinotermitidae > Coptotermes > Coptotermes formosanus. The sequence continues at coordinate 350,604 of BLKM01012015.1, forward strand.
GAGCTGTAACTGTCCGCCGTGTGTCAGCACGGTCGATACAACAAGTATTAGTAGAGCAATTTTCCAGAATCATGCCATTCAAAATAACACAATTTTAGACTGTTTTTCGTTACATATATGCAGATCATCGGGGAACGCAGAAAAAAGAGTCTCTGTATAAAATCAAATATTCCAAAAGGTTATTCATGAAACGTACTGTCACAGGAGAAGCTGTGTCATGTAACTACATATAGCGCAGTGGTCACATACATCTACCACCCGCTTCGACATTCAAAGGTTCGTATTATGCCCGAACAGTGTGTTTATTTGATTCGTACGATTAAAAAAAGAGGGACAATACCCCACACACAATTAACTGGGCTTTTTGCATTAGTTGGATAATTGATAATAAAAGTTTGTACCTGGAAAAGAAAGTGTTACGCTAAATTTTAAAAAATGGCCTCGTTTATGTACATAGCCTCTTGCAAAGAGAGCCTCTTATCCGTGATTAATGAAAATAGGATCTGCGAACTTTACAACTCATTTGGATTCGCTGCGGCTTTCCAGAAAGTTCCGACACTAAGACTGTGTGGCTGGCGTCTTAAATGAAGCAACAGGGAAACTTTGAACAACAAGCTGAACACAGCAGAAAATTTCGTTACTTCCTGCAAATTACAATTCACTGTCCTCTTGTTTTTCTCAATGTCATGACAAGAAGGCCTCCTTTCGTAAACGCGGATTGCGTAAAGCACGTACTCTAGATCTACGGAAGGGACCTGCCAAATCTAGAGAAGTGTTTGCTGAACACTTTAACATTCCTTAACGTAGTAGCTGAATAAGTCTTGTAGAGGTTTAGTGTGCTTGGTTAGGCACCAGCCAAAAAGGACTTTGTGTGAGTGGCGCTATACTTCCACGCATTCTTAATCCCGAGTGCAGATGGATCCCAGTGGCCTAACAGTAAAAATACTGAGTAATGTATCAACTACAAATCTCAGTCACTTAAGAGTAATGTGTGTCCACATAGCCATAGACACACTGTCACTGGCCACCTGCCCTTACTGTTTTTCTCAACTTTCACACAAGTCAGTAACTACTTTGAAGTAAGAGCAGTGGGTATTTCTAGAGGATGTCATCCCGTCGTGTTGTTTATAACCAAAATCAAGTGTCTGAACGGATTTCGACTTATTTCCATTAAGAGTAGTGGAATTTATAATTTATAAAATGTGTAGACGTTTGATTTTAAATGACGGCTTTTCGGCAGACTTCCTACATGCAAGGCTTATTCCGTACTGCTAAAAGAAGTGACAGCATACCTCAAATTCCAGAATTAGTTTCCGCAAGAGTATTAGGATTGGTTGTGCTGGCAGCAGAGTCTTGAATAATGCGGACATCAGAAGTGATGGAACGATAAGAGAGAGAAGAGAGAGAAAGAGAAAAAGATGAACAACGAACCATAAAGTAATATTCTGCATTCATATGACTTACACGAAATTATGCAGGCATATTTTTTTACCAAGCGCACTGTGACGCACTGGAGTCGCCATAGCGCATTCGGCACAGCCACATGGCTACGGGCTGGACAGCCTAAGAGTACTTGCTCGATTCCCCCCCAGGGAAAAGTGGTTTTACTCTAGGCCGAAACGTCGATGCCGGCTATAGAACCTACCCAGCCTTCGATCTAGTTGGTACAGGGAGATATTTCTCCGCGTGTAAGGCGGCTGGGAAAATGTATTTGACCACTCACCTCCGCATAGTGTGGAAGTTATGAATGTGTAGAACTATGCATCCACTCACCGCAGTGCCTGCATGTTGTGCACAGGGACAACGTCACTTCACTTCACTTTGCTTTACTTTATTTTTCTCTGTTGAACCAGTCGCACGCTCCCCCCCCCCCCACCCCTCTTGCCGTCAGGCCAATCTGTGATGTATGAGTTCGCTTTACTGTTGCCTTACCCGTACGTAGGGCTCTCGCTGTATATGCCGCAATAATTTGAATTCAGATATCTTTAACGTATAAAACATCAGAAATAAGCGAACCTTTGGTCGATATTTCTTTTATCAGGGAAAGTGTTTTATAAGGACCCTTCACACCCCGTTCCACAGAGTCTTTATAGATTTAGTGAGTCGATGGTGCGGTCATAATACGACTCTATGTTGAACAAGCAGCCTAAATTACGGTAACTAATGTGACCAGGGGTGCAAGTGGTGGCGCAGTTAGTTCAGGCGCTGCGCTAAAAGTCGTAAGGTCGCGGGTTCGATTCGCGATGGAGTAAATTATTGATATTAAGAGGGGAAAGCAAAGCAGTCGGAGAAAATCCTGTCACAAAGCCACCTTTATTTCAACACGAATCCCACAAATGCTTCCCTGACACCGAACCCGTGTCTCCGGGATCAGAAGAGCCTGAACTATAACACGGACAGATTCGTTCTTCAGAAGCTGTTAGTAGCTCACCTACTCAAGAAATTTCCACCTATTTTTTTAAACCCGAATACACTTTACCGTCTTCACAAGAGCGCGCCACTGGTCAGTAAATATAGACGCACTTAACAGCAACCCGTACGAATTTACTTCACCATATGCGTAACTTGGTCGCTCTGATTACACTAACCTTTACACAGCACGCACACAACTATAACATTTAAATGGCGCCTCTAATTACAGTATGGAACAAAGCAGCGATAATCCATAAATGAAATATTATCAGCAGGACAACCACGGGATTATGAAGTCCAAAGCAAGACTCGTCTGCAGAATTAACTGCCTAAGTGGTGGTCTCTGGGAGAGAGATTAAAAAGTCTAATGTAGCTCAACACAGTACTGAATTATCGATTTCAATTAAGGACTAGCACGTTCTTCGTAATTTGTTTATTGGCGGTCATTAATATATCTTCTGCTACGTTAGTTGCTGTGGCCACTCCGCTGAAGCCAAAGAATGAATTCAGTTATACAGCATGGTATCGTCAATAGCACAGCCGTGATATGAAGACTCGCCGTGCCGTGGCTCAGGCGGTTAATTGCTGACCTCCGAACTCAAAGGCCCGCTTTTGATCCCCAACAAATCCCAGTGGGATATGATGGACAGTAGCATTTGGACACGTCATTTACCGAGCTCTTCGGTCCTCCCACGTCAAAATCTTTCTACCAAAGCTTCGAACTCGCATTTCATTAACCTACAATTGACAATACCTGAGTAACTGGATAGCGTCACTCACATAGCGTGTTGAGCACGCGTAAATAAAAATGCCTAAGCGCATTTAAGAGACAAGGCAAGACAAGAGCTCTCCTTTGTAAAGAAAGAAGGCGAAGGGCTTGTGTTTTAAATATTTTTAAAAAGCATAAAAGATCGAATTCCTATCTCTCAGTGTTAGTGTTAGTCTTTCTTTTCTTTTATTTCTAAATTTCTTAGCATGAGTATGGTGCACTGATGGAATGATATTGACGAAGAAGAATTGAAGCGCTCGAAGAAAAACATGTGTCAGTGCCACTTCGTCCACCTTTTCCGTTCCAAGCTCCTAGAAATTGTAAAATGTGGTATTTACATGGAAAGCAACCACATCGTGGACCAGAACCGGGTACTTCTGCTTGTCTTATCTACAATATTCTAGTGACTTCTTTCTGAACTTATTTTCTTTTGGCTGAACGTCGCTATGTAGCAGAGATCCCGTATTTTTTTTTCAATTACTTCTTGCGTCTTCAGATAGCTCCAAATCATAGTTGCCCCTAGCCGTGGTCAATATTACATGAAAGTCAGTCATATCTTATTTCTGCGAGGTTTCCTTCTCAAAGAATCCATCAGCTTGAGGCTCGTCCCTTCGACGGCTACATTTAAATAAATATTTTAGATGTCTGACTTCGTAAGTTAAAAGACAGTTTCTCTCAGACCTTACCTTCCTTCCTGTTAGCGGCTAAGATATTTTGCTGTTTTGCTACGCTGTAAGTCTTTGGCACAAAATAAATGACGTTATATATTATCTGTCCGTATCTAGCATACATTGTAGATTGCAGACAAGCATATGCACGGTGAGCTGGTGGAATGAAATTCACTGTCACGTGAGTATGTGGATGATTTAAATTAAATATAAAGTAGAAAGCTTTTCCATGAGAAAACTCATCATCGGTACCAGGCGTTAGCAGCACACACGCTGGTGTGTATTCATGATTGATGACTCTGAAGAGCACCGTACACGCTCGCTCAGTACTTTACATGGTTCGTACCTGCGCTTTCCAAAGCTGCACAGTCAGAACTGAACGCGCGTGGATGAAATCATGGAGTGTTCAGTTGTGCGGAATTTAATGACATCTGCTTTAGCTCCATCTGTGCTGCTTAGGGGTCGCCTCATGGAGTTACTCCTTTTTAACTTGTGCTGTTATTTTTGTTGTGACTGACTGTAGTCAGCATTACTTTCGACTCTGTCGGGTTTAAATCATGGTAAACTGGACAAAAAATTTTCTTATACTATCCGTCGTTTCGTTTCGTAGTCCTTGCCTCTTCTACCTACTCACAGTAGGTGTCGACGTTGTTTAGTTTCACTTGATCACACTCAGGCACACACCACGGTCGGTAGGACTCCTCTGGACGAGGGATCGGCCCATCGCAGAGACATCTACCTGACAACACAAACACTGTACAGGAGACAAACATCCATGTCCCCGGTGGGATTCGAACCCACGATCCCAGCAAGCCCTCGACCGCAGAACTACGCCTTAGACCGCGCGGCCACTGGGATCGGCCTTATACCACTCACTGACTTAAATCGCAGCCTACAGTGGGTTGGTATGTGAAATGAAAAGCATCACGGTGACCGAGTCCAGAAAGAAAAAGCATGCCTCCGTGATTATTTTTGCCGGTACTTGATGGATTATTCATGTCACCAGAACTCGTACTCTCCCTATGAGCCTTTCATAAGCAGATATTGCGCGTCTCAAGCAGGTATCTTGTCTCTCAATTAATGGAGAAACCACAGACAGCAAGCTGAAACACGTTGCTTCCTTGATTCTAGGAAAATTTGGCCAATCTTTGTGACGAAATATTTATGATTCTAACAGATTAATAGATAAATATTTACAGCTGTATATTAACCAGTCCTCTGACCCACGACTTCTCCTCACCAAGGCTCTCTTGCCATAACATTAGCAACAGTGGCACAACAGCTCCTCTGAGGATGCCGTGACATGCATTTCAACGACAGTGAACTGGCTAAAATTCCTTGAGTTCTGTGTACACGTGTGGGGGAAAAACTGCACAGTTCTGGAATACTCAGTTGTCTGTAAACATTTCAAAGTGCGCCGTTAAGAACGGCGTGAAAACTTAGCGTGTATGTGGTGGCCTTAAAAGTGGAGGCAGTATGTCCTCAGGACGTTGGCAACCACCTACCAGACTATGCGGAATCATAGTGTGCACGACCACAACCTAAGTTTCATGAGTGATCAAGTAAGTGACGATGGGATAAGTTGGACATTTCTTACACTGAAGAAGATACACCACAGCCCCCAGACGTAAGAAAGGTAAAATAATCCCTGCACAGGCCTGGACAGGCCCTGAGAGCTCCACAAGTTAGAAGCTTCCAGAGTTCAAGACAGTCAGCACATAAAGGTGGTAAGGTTGTCAGCCCTATGCATCGGCCGCTTGTACACCCCAGGAAAGATTCCTGGTACTCATTTCTATTTTAGGTTGATTCGACCCCAGGGCTACATTGTGGGCTGAGAACAAAATTCCAATGACAACATCCGGAATGGAACTCGGGAACTTCCGGCTTGTAGCGCAGTACCTCAACCAACTGCGCCACTGCGTGCCCTCACAGTTGAATCTTTGTCATAGCATCGCTGCATTAAGCCTCGAAACAACAAACACTGTGTTCAGTTAAACTTTGAAGGCCCAGCGGTAAAGAGATATACCACTTGCTCTAACAGTAACACCTTTGCCACCGACCTGTGCTCATATGTTCCGTATATTTCTCAACATTAACAGCGATTACCTCCCTAACAGCATGAACAGATTGCCAGTTGTAATGGGTACAGTGTGTTTTCTGTGAGGTAGGAACTGAATTCTCATAAAGGCAAAAGTAAATCCTTCCCTGTCCACGCCATGATAACATACAGGAGGCAGAGAATTGCAGCTCCTGTCATTCTTAACTTCAGCATTAGAAGGAGGTAAATTCTCTCACAATATTTATGTAAACTTCAGGCTTCATAGTGTTGAAATATTGAATTAAGTTACTACGAGGCTAGGCCGTGCCATGGCTCAGGCGGTTAGCCGCCGGCCACCCATCGCAGAGGCCCGGGTTCGATCTAGGGTGTCCATGTGGGATTTGTGGTGGACAAAGTGGCGCTGGGACAGGTTTTTCCCCGAGTTCTTAGGTTTTCCCCTGTCAGTTTCATTCCACCGGTGTTCCATTACTAGGAAAAGGGCAAAAAATAATCTTCATCTTCATCATAGGGTTGCACAATAAGCCTCAAGGCTGCGGTGCGTCCGTAGCGTCTTCTGCGGGGCCCTTCACCACTAAAAAAAAAAGTTACTACGACGCTAACACATTTGCTTCTCAAATTGAGGAAAATAATGGATAATATATGGACAACAGTTACATAGGTGTATTTTCTTAGGCTCTGGTTACCTCCTATTGTATTTCATCACAGATCGTTAGATTGTTAGGATCTGTAACCACGTTTATTTAGCTGCGGAAGTTAGGTACACGTGTATGTATACATATATACATGAATTAGGTGATGAAAACAATGATTCATGATTTTAAATGAGGGCTCGCCTATATGAACGAATCATCACATTTGTCTCGTGACACAGTATAATCATGTACAACCTTAGCACGACGTCATGTTACTCAGTGCAGACTCGAACGGGCAACATCCCGAATAAGAAGTTGCCGTAATATGAAGCGGCTGAGTACACTGCTACATGTGGCAGTGCAAGGTCTACTGGTACTTGCGGTGTCTGAGAGACCCTATACGTCTGTTATTCTGTGTACATTTCATTGCTTTATGATAAACTTCACATTTCCACATAAATGTCGCTTCTGAAATAAATGGGCAAGCACGGTAGAATGTAAAACATGGATTTTACTACCATATCTGAGTTCTGCCAACAAAGTTGACCAGACCCGCGCAATTTAACAAAAGAAACCCGAGGAAAATGTAAATGTAGACGACCTTTATATTAGTTTCTATCTTCGTCTTGCATTTTTAACGTAGCTTTAAAGTTCTCTTGTGAGTGATAAAATTTGAGTTTATTACTTGAGAAAGAAAGAGAACAGAAAATAATTTCGCCATTCGCTAGTCCCAAGATAAGGTTTCTGCTTCCAGACGGCTCGTTTTTATGTGAGCATAAAATTTTTTCTCTTCTATATTACACCTAACCTTCTTATAATATAAGTCTTTACGTGCAATTTAACCCTTTGGGGCCCGACATCCATCTACATAATATTTATAAACACGGTGCCTGCTTCACAGAGAATACACATCTCTGTTACCAAGACTAACTGCTTACCATGTGTACGGAAATAACTGCAATTTATTGTGAGAATTATACGGAACATGTAATATAAATACCGTATGTGTTAAAATGTTGGTTGCCTGAACATTAAGTAGCAGGTATTGCACGCGCAGCACTACTGGGCTTAAAATGTTAAAAGATTTTTTTTATTTCATGGCTCGACAGCCCATAGTGGGCCTAGGCCCATTGTTGAGGTTTCACGATCAACAGACCACACGCGGTGGGACTCCCCTGGACGAGTGATCAGCCCGTCGCAGAGACATTTACTTGACAACACACAACACTCACAATAGTCAGACATCCACGCCCCCGGCGGGAGTCGAAACCTCAATAGCAGGAAGCAAGCGCCTGCAGACCCACGCCTTAGACAGCTTTCAAATTACCGCTTACCAAAGTTTTGTGTCTTTATATAACGTTATGGGACACAAAAGTATTTAAAATGTCAGCCTACATCGACCTTTACAAGACAAACTCCTTACTATTGCGTACTTAAATTACGTAAGAATGAAGAGGGCCGATGCCGCTGGCCGCGCGGCCTAAGGTGCGGGTCTGCAGCCGTTCGCTTGCTGGGATTGCGGGTTCGAATCCCGCCGGGGGCATGGATCTCTGTCTCTTGTGGTTACTGTCTGTTGTTAGGTAGAGGTCTCTGCGACGGGCTGATCACTCGTCCAGAGAAGTCCTACCGAGTGTGGTGTGTGTCTGCACGTGATCGTGAAGCCTCGATAATGAGGAGACCCTGGCCCACTACGAACTGTTCCGCCGTGGAAAAGAAAAAGAATTAAAAGGAGTTTACTTACCAGAACACAGCCAGGGATGGAAGCACAGACGATACTAGGATGACGAGGTTTTAGCGGCAGCAGTGTCGCACATGGCCAAGGATACCAGTAGAAACGGTACAGAGACACGCTACTATTGTACACGAGATTGGGTGGGCCTCGGGACCGGTCAGGATGGATCCGGAAAATCTCGCCCCCTAACGGGGATCGAACCCCGGACCGTCTAGCCTTTAGCGAGACGTCCATCGTTACCTAACACAGCAAAGTAGTTCATACACAAAATTGTAAATGCTTTCCTTCATACGGCGGACCAACATGAAATCTACTACTACTTATTATTATTAAACCGTGTTAGCACTTTCAATAGCAAAAGGAGGTTTTTTAAAGAAAGGCGTATGTAGGCGTCAACCGAGACAAAAAACTTTCTGCGTATGTGGAACGTTTCTTGCCACTGAAAAGAAACTTCTTCAAAAATGACTAAGGTCACTAACTTTAAAACTTGAGGTAAGACTAAAACTGAGAGAACAAGAAACATTCAGCGGTGCTGCCATCTGGAGATACGCTAGGACCTTTTCTGGTAAACATGATGGACACAAGGTTAGACTTCATTGCTGTCACCTTTTGCTCGTGTACGTTAACTACAACCCGCCCTTCAATACAAACACGCATGACTTAACCGCTTATATCACGGACTCATTTTGAAATCAAGAAATTCCGTTAATACATTGTTTTAACATGAAATGTGGAATTTAAATATAAACAGCACCTTCCGACCTCAACAAGACGCTGTGTCTTTATATAATTACCTTCCATTACACCGGCTAAACGCAAATTCAAACCGCAGACCAGCGTCAATATGTCTCGACTACCACGTCGGAAATTTACGCTGTCCCAACGTATATGTGACCCGCACGTAAGGGCAGAAAACTTTTAGTCGCCCCGTGGGGAAGACCCGAACTCTGTGACGACCAGGTAAAAGAGTTACAATGTCAGATCTTACTGCGCTGTAGCTATTAGTAAGAATCAATTTTCCTGAAATCGAACACAATTACTTCCCTCTCTTAATTATTTATTTACCGGTTTATTGTTTTCTGTGGCTATTCAATGACGATGTCAGCAGCTAAGCTTAAAATGTCAGAGGATGCCGGAAATCTTATACAAGTATCGCGAGTTGGGAGCCTTACCGTATCTTTCTGCAACTGGTAACAGGATTAATGCATCAACCAACTTTTGTGCTTAATAAAGTACCTTCAAGAGTATGAAAGTTCTACTTGTTTTGGCACCGGGGTGCCATCATCAGGGAGTTATTTGAACAAACGAATACAAGGCCAGCACGCTTATATAGGTGAGAGTGCTGAGCTTGTATTCCTTTGTTCAAATAACTCCCTGATGATGGCACTCCGGTGCCGAAACGTGTATGAGTTTCATACTTACTTTTGGGTTATTTTTATTAAGTGCATGTTGGTTAGTGTATTAATCTTTTAAAGCCTAGCGGTAACTTTACATACGACCAGGTTTAACATTAAAAAAATTCTACGTACTGCCCACATTGCGTTTATGTGTTTTGTACGGGTCTCAGAACAAACAGCAACTTTTGCCTTATAAAACATTAAGAGACTGGTTTTTATAACCGAAGTGAAGAGTGTTTACAGCGCGGTACGCACTGAGTCCTTATATAAAACAGATACGCTTCGTCTTTAAAGGGTTAATTATAAGAATATGCACGGTGTGAATAACATAAAAACAAGAAGCGGGAGTTGGAGAGATTCTTTAACGGATATTCAGACCACAACGTAGCCGAAATTAAGCACCCTTACGGCATATTTGTATCACACAGTAGCGGCAGTTATGAAGGGGTCTTACAGGACATTTATAAACCTAGCAGGAAGGAGCCTTACTAGATATCTCTATCACAAACAGGCCGTAGTTGATGGTTGTTCAGCCCAGCCAACGGTGATATTGTTATATTTACAACTGTTAATGTAATTTTAATTCGTCGTACGTATATGACACGAGTTATCGCAGATTGACACCTTCACAGGAATTCAAGTTTTGTGGCCCTCTACCACAGTACATACAAATCGTCACCATCGAGAAAATACATCAGGACTGATTACAACAAGCGCAACTCTTACACAGAGTCGCACTCGGTTATAACGCCACGAAAGGAACTCGACATTTTGTGTCGTTAACAAAGGAGTGGCATTATAGCCGAGGGGTATAATGTCATGGTTAACAGTGACGAATTACGAGTAGTTGGTACCACAGGAAATCTGACGCTATAGACGAGGTGTCGTATAAATCGATGTCGTTATAACCGGGTTCGACTGTACTTTGCTCGGCACGGGCAAATACTTTTATCATTCTACTTTGTAAGTTCTGACGGCAGAATGTTTCTTCTACCTGCAGTGATTTTGTAACAAACCCATGCAAACCCGCAAATATAACTGCCCACCCCTGCTTTAACAGAGCAACTCAAATTACAGTGATGACAAAAGCGTGTAAAGGAAAAGCACGGGTACATCACAACCATCAGGAAGGCGCAGACAAAGGGCACAGAACGCGCCGCAGCATACAGTGAAAAGTGGGTTTTGTGGTGGGTCCGTAACCATCGATTCATGTTGCGTTGAGGTTTACATAATGCAAAACACTAAAATCAGAGCGGTAACTATAGGTACCACCCTCTTAATGTCAATAAATTAGTGACAGTGTATCTACTGCATGTAATTTAAAGACTGGGGGCGGCTAGTGCCCTACAAACACTAACCAGGTGACTTCTTCTAAAAATAAGCCGTGTTTTCCATGAGGCAGGAACCCAATTTACATGTAGGCTTACTTGTGGTTGCAAGTGAAAGGTTCAGTCTTTAATTAGCTATAAAGCAACAACACACGTTAAAGGAACTTAAAGGAGGGGAAGGCCTTTACATTCTTTTGTCTACTACACTCCTGATTAGGTTCCAAGTGCATCCGAAGGCCCTGCGATAGGTTTTCTCAGTTTTCCTCTATCTGAAAGGAAATTTTGAAATGGTTCTCAAGTCTTAGGTTGCTACTAGATGCTTCTCATGTAGTCATTTCCGTTTAAACTCATTAAAATTAAACTCCGTGCTCTTCACTCTCTCCAAACTGTGCACTTCAACATTAATCAGAAAATAAAAACCTTCAGCGCCTACTTCAAGACAGTCCTCATGTCTTCACCTTCAAGCTATTCTCATGTCTTCACCTTCATGCTATTCTCATGTCTTCACCTTCATGCTATTCTCATGTCTTCACCTTCATGCTATTCTTAACAGAAGGACGAGGCGGCAAAGCCCGGGAACCTTCTAGCAAAGTGACGCTCCTCCTCTCCCCCAAAATAAGTTCCTCTTCAACTCCTTCAGGACTTCTTTCCGCCTGCTGGCTGTGTCTGCTTACCTCTCACCAGACTTCAAAACGTTAATCCTGTTAACACAAACTGTGGCGCAGGCAACAGTGTGGACAGGAACAGGAGTTACAGAAAACTGCGGTTTCTTTATCGTATTTTATTATCATACATCAGTGTACAAAACCGTATAAAAGTAGCGTTGTAGTACTGGTCCAGAAACATACAATGTTTTTTTCTTCTTCATGTGGTGAAATATATTATTATACACAAGCGACATCTATATTGTATTAACATACTATTTATACAGTTCGTGACTCATAATTATCACGTGGCTGTATTCTTTGTCATTGTTGCAGGTGTATTGTCTAGTCTGTGCTGAGCAAATCTGTAAGAAAATCAGCAGCTCAACACTGTGTATCAGCGACACTAATAGTAGCCACCTGATAAGAGTACACCACTATACTGAGGCCAAGGAAAGAAGTCCTATGGATCGACCCCCTCCACATCTCCCTCCCTCCAGCATATTTCTCTTCACCCCCCTCCAGTCCTGTGACCATTTTGTTCACGTCCTGTTGGTACTGACAGCAATGTGAAACTTTCTATAGCAACAAGGGAACTACGCTGGTTGATACAGGCCACAGGCTGCTGGGTGGAAAGCTTCCAGCATCATCGTTCCTTCCACTCGTGAGACTTCTTCCTGTGGCCTCAGTACAGTTCACAAAATCCTGAGCATGTTTTTCTTTCTCAAACCGTCATTTTTCTCATCCACGTCATTTTCTAAAAAAAAAAAAAAAACAGTTTATTACATGATCCCCAAACAGGGAGGAGTGGGGCTGGCGATAACAGGACGCCTGAGATCGACGATGAAATGAAGGAGAGGTAAAGGAAAAAGAGCAACGAAATGAGAGAACAGAAGAAAACGGGAGAAGAGGTAACGGTAAAAGAGGCACAAACACAGACAAAACAATTTTTATCACAATAAAAACGTGTTCCTTGGGAAGACAAAGGGAAACAGTGAAACAGAGCCAAGTAATTGTGGAACACTGTTTTTACGTAGCTACACCAAACTGTACCCAAGCACGTAGCTACAACAAATGGTACCCAAACCGGACAGAAGTAACGTTACTAAAACGTGTTTATTGCTGACAAATGACCAGTGACAGAACTAAATAACACTGTATTCACGTTATGCAAAAAATCAGTTTTAAAACTTAACATTAATTTTAGTGGATCATATTAAGAAGCTTAAAATAATGCTTTAACCAAGGTTCAACAAATCCAGTCAAACTTAGTGCGTGACGACTGAAAAATCAAGGCCGACAAATAAAATGTCTGAATTTATTCATAATATTCTCTCCCACTCTCATTTTCTTTGGCTTTTCCACAGACGTAGAACGATATACCAAAATTTGTATGCATGTTAATGGGCCGCAGATACAGAGCTCTGTATGTTACACGTCGATCGGTAGGCTGGTAAGCAGCAATTTAAACAGTGTAGAGAACTGTCTGGTCAGTAGAATTTGTCTCATGCGAACCGAGGCAGTATTTGTTGACCCCTGGCTCTAACCACCTCAACAAATACAGTCTGTTGAAACTATAATTAATTAATATACTCCCATCAGCTGACCAGAATTTATAGCTAGTCACACTATACATATCACTTATCGATAATTACAAAATCAGACTCCAGCTTAACAATTTTCAAAACACCAATTAATCATTTGGAAATAATAACTGCCGTTTATATCACATTACAAGTACTCACTCAATACATATATAAGTCCTAGTAACCATATCACAACCACAATAACGCTGATAGCCTAATTAACCATTCATATATACAGAATGGTCCATTTAATACCAAACCTAATAGTATCAAGGCGGAAAATCTTTAGACGCAGCCCTCGAAACACTGTCAGAGGACTGATGCATGTATTCACAGCACCGGAGGTCACAGAATATGCTGTGAAACAGTCACATATGTTTCATTCTCAAGGACATATACGAAATACAGTATCTTGTATTTATCTACGGTTTTAAATGGATCACCCTGTATATACGGGTCTCCATTTACATGTCAGACGCACAAACATATAACTTGTATCTCTTTATCAGTGGTACATTATGCAGGTCATCCTGTTCGTCCGCTGGGCTGCAAACATCAACACTGTGCAGCCTTTTGCCGCGACACAGATACAGGATAATCGCAGTACAAAAAGGCTTACTCCACAATGCAGGAAATAATGAAGAAGTTCCACATTTCAAATTCATTTACAGCATATTCATCCGTTACCGATTTTTACCCGCCAGAAGTCCTTCGCTAGATACTGTAATTGCGCACAGGGTGTATGGCATGAATATTACACCAGCTCAATCGCACAGAACCTTCCTTGACAAGATGATATTCCACCAACCGGCAAAGAAATTTCCGGATTCATACAGAACCCAAAGGCCCATTACCATGTTCACAGAAACCCGCCATTAACACATTATGAGTTATAAGAATCCATTTCACCCTGACAAGGTGGTATTCCATAAACCGGTAAAGAAACTGTACGACTTACACACGTAACCCAAAGGCCCATTACCGTGTTCACAGAAACCTGCTACACGACACACTCAACAGTCACATGACGCCAGCCCACACTTCAGGAACCTCACTTCTTGAACACCCATTTCCATACTACCTTCGCGCCAACTTCCGGATACCCCAAGCAGAGGTCTATTGTAACAAACATTATGGTGCATCTTGTAGTCTTACGGCACACGACACCGTGCTGCAGTCTGGCACACAGGAAGATACATTTGTGAGGAACATCAGGGGTCAGTTCCACCAAGTCTCTGTCGACTACATGCCAAGACAAACGGCGTCACATCCTAAAACAAAAGCCTTCAAAACTACCGAAGTCAGAACCTGGAATGTCACAGAAATGTCTGAAACAAACACATTACAAGGACCACGCACCGAGCCATCTTTAATTTCATTCATTAGAACTTTTTAATTTCGCTGTTTGCATGAACCCGCAGTATCGCCTTGCTAGGACTTCGTCTGCAGCCAACCCCAGGACACAGAATGTCATTGTCAAGTAGCGGACCGAACTCACAACCAGAAACATCGACTTAGGTGCACGCAGCTGCACACCGTGTATACATACATTAATGCACTTTATCATTGGGGGGGGGGGGTGGTGGTCACAAGAAAAGAACATAACGCACGAACCAGCGCACTGGAACTACCGAACGCGCACAGGGCGCTCCGGGAGAACAGACTTGCAACGACACTTCAGTATGAGCCAAAGCTGCCTGCCACATGCACACCAAAAGATTGAAAAAATACTTCAGGTCCGCTACTCAACTTTCTATTGAGATTTCTTAATGAAACGTAGCGACTTCTTTTCATCTACGCGTACATCTAATCCTGATTTTTAGAACAACAATGCAAGCTACGCACGTAATGCATGTTGCTTCCGTATAGGAAATAACAAGACATTTACATTTTATAATTTTACAATTTTACATTTTTTACATACTTCTGAAAACTCATCGTTTAAGGAATTGTGAAACAGTTTCAATTTCAATGTAAAAGAGGAGGCCTCCGCCTTAAACTCTTCTTTTCCTTTACACTTGTGTATTCTTACGTGATGATGGTCGCCTTGTACGGCCGAAACATGTCGTAAGACTAATCAAATCAAGTAACAGCGAATGTTATTGTGTTTGTCTGTATAGATTGGAAATAGTGTGAAGTCCTCAACAATGGCACTTCACATCGAGGAGATGCGGGTTCGAATCTCGACCCCAAGACGGTTATGTGCTATTCCGAACTTCGTACACGACAAGACGGGCAATGTACATACAACGTAACACCGTAGCGCGTTCGCGTAATGTTTATACCTCCTCAGATTTTCTAACAGCCTGGTATCATTTCATTCGAAGCAAGCACTTTTATTGCGAACTAATGTCGCCGGCAACAATAAAACGTACTTTGGTCTTCATGTGAAGTGCCCGATATTTCAGCCCGATTATAACAAAATTTGCAACTGCTTCACACATTTTCAATGAAGTCGACAATACAAAATCTTACGTAAACCGTCCAGCGGGAGGCACGTTGACACATGCGGACAGACGGACGGACATGACAAGGGTAATAATAGGCGCCTTGTGCAACTTGCGAACGCGCCTAAAATGCTTTGACACTAGGCGAAGGGAGGGGATTATCGCATGGGTTTGGTAAGTTGAGATATCACCTCGGGGCCAAATCGGTGCTGCAATCTTGCAAGAAACAGAAGAACTACATCCTTATACCATAAGATGCCTGCTGTGACCTGCCGCCATATTGGTAAAGTTGTATTCTTTGACAGCCAGTATTGCGTGTTTTCCGAAAATCTGCGGTTTTAAAGGTACACAAAACTTTATATTTTGTGTGGAGGATCAGCAACCAACACAAACACAGGCAACAACAGTAACAAAAGCCAATAAACGCCAATATTCGCCCAGCAGAAAAACAATTACAGGCTTCGTTAGGTAATACAACCTGCTGGATCTATGCTGGAGGGAACAAGCACAAAACACATTGTAACAAGTTGACTGTTAAACAAGGTTTCCTCTCCTTAAACTTCCTATAATTTTTATATTCTTATAACTTTTACGTTTGCACATTTACTCCCTTAACAGTTCGTTCCAACTATTTTAGTACACGAACGCCTTGTTGAATTATGCAACTACAGCAATTTGACAAATTTACAATTTTAATATGGCGAATCACAAACAAACTGTAATTTAAAAGTTAACATTTTATCACGTTACGTTCAGCGTGTTTAGATTTAAGACAGAAAGTGTCTTGGGATTGACTTGAAAATAACTGATTACTAGCCGAAATATGTAGTCACGGCACAGACCGGCACCAAAAATAATCTGATACAGAACATGTCAATATAACAGCCGTGTAAACGGGATTTTAGAAATGTAATCATTTACATAAACAAACGCTTTCAAGTGTGCTGTTGTTATTCTCAACCAACAGTCAGTTAAAGTCACCGTCTCACACAACTATGTATCTGTGTACTATACCAATCTACACGCTTCAGTCCTTCCTGACCATCAGCGGGCTTTTATACAAGAACTTGAAAGTAAAAATGTAAACTTACACACACAAAAAAATATACATGTAAGCAACACTTTCACTTACGCAGAACATAAAAACCGTCAAATAGCCAACACTACGTATATAAGGAACATTTACAATCATACAAATATAATACTCAAAACTCCAAATTTGCACAACACACAACAGACCTAGGACATGAATTCGGAAAGAAAAATGACATAATGACCATCAAATTCCTCAGCAGGAAAGGTAAATACCTTGCCACCATCGAGAAAGTCTACATTTACCAGGAATTAAAAGAAATAATCAAATCAACGATAAACACACAGTCATCTACAATAAAATATTTGAAACCATCCTAGAGAATAAACAAGACCTTTGAAGAACGTAGTGCCGCATACCTACAGCACAGACAAGAGTGAAGCAACGCCAACCAGTTGGCCATAAACATCGAAACAGGAAGGAATACAAAGCAGCAAGAAAACCCGTTTTACCTAACAACTACATGAAGGTCAATGGCCACGCGCCACAGGAACAACACCACATCAATGTAAGTAAAGACAGCAGAATACGTACAAACATTCGTAAAACATCAATATTGTAAACCTCGAACATTTTACAGCATAAGAAGACTCTCCATAAAAAAATCGGACAACTCAAAAAACAGAAAAGGAAGAACAAAGAAGCACATTTATCGACTTCAGAATCCCACATATACAAGTATACCCATCGGACCCACACTCAGGAGAAGATCATATGGCCCACATAATTGGGCTACAATCCACATATAATAACAATTTTTAACTTAATTTTTATCTATTACATGTGACATTATACAACACCACAAATATGTAATACCTAACACTGTCATCTTTTTTGTACAAACAAGTGTTTGGACTGAGCCTGAGGATGGCCGAACACGGCCGAAACTTGTCGCTCCATTTTAATATAAATAAATAAATAAATACATACATAGTGTTGGCTATTTGACGGTTTTTATGTTCTGCATATCTATTGAGCCAACTGGACCAATGAATACCAAAACACTTTCACTGTTTACGGATCTGTGTGGGACGGTAATTTAACTAATTATTTGTTGATCATTGAAAGCACAACGGAACTACGTCCACAAAGTTGTTATAATAATCACGGTTCAGTACGCCGTGTTACAATGACCTTCACTTCAACTGTTACATGCGCTCTGAATGGCGTAACACTTTGTAAACATGTCTGTATTCAAGAACGACAGAAATCGAAAGGAAACACAGAATGAAGAGGAATAGCCCCTCCATTGTATCACCGCACACAGGCGTTAAAAACTTCAAAACCGAAATGGTACTCAAATTACGGCATCAAATTGTACTCATTTAATTACGAATTATCTGGACTGAGAATTTAAATCGCACCCAAAAATGCTTCAGGAATACTCGCACATCGCCATGTCTATCCGACATAAGAAAAGTTTACAATATACTTAGACCCGCGGAAGGAAAAAGAAACAAAATCCACATGTTATATTACACTACACAATATAACTGGGCCAGATGTATAGTCACAACGCCCTGGGAGTAAATGCGACGTTCGAACACAGCCGCATTGCATACGGTTCCGCATTTTCAGTACTCACTTCTAACTGCAGAACAAATATCACAAACAAGCGAGTATTAAAATCCGACTGTGCAAACAGTTTTATGCTTTCGACGACACACACACATTTTACGGCTTCGAAAAAGAACTTCAAAAATAATAATACGGCTGTGAATGTAGGAGCAAAATGCACATAAATTAACAAGCACAGTTCTATTGGTAGCCAAAATGCCCCCCCCCCCTTTTGCGCTCGTATCTTTTTTTTTTCAATTCTGTAAAAAAAAAAGGAAGATAAAAAGCAGTGCTCGTAGCATGGGCATGGGACGACGGGAGTGTGGGAGACGGAGGGGCGGTTTTTTGATATCTTTACCATACAGATAAATCACACAACGATGGTTCTCTCGGGACTAAAGCGGAATAAACAGAGTTAAAATCCGTCTATAAGCTACACGTCCAACAGAGAATCGAGACGCAACGGGATCAATTTTGCAGGTGTGTGGAATTGCAACTGACAGCGCTCCATGAAATGAGATTGTGTGCCTTTCTTATTAAATGTGCCGAATTCTGTTATACCAAGCATCAAATACGTTTTTGCCTCGTACGATATTTAAAGCTACAGTAAATCTCAAGCAGATGCACGGAAGTGGCGCAACATCTGTACTTGCTTCGAATTACGAGATTTTAGCAGTTTCTGCTGCTTTTCGTGCTTCCATAAAAACACTATAACCGTTATCTCCACATGTCCACCAAGATAACACTTTGCCTCCTTGAAGCATGACGTTCATGTAAATACCATTCAAAAACAAATTTGCTGAAGACGGGTTTACACTGTTCACTTTGGGTAAATCACTAAAAATAAACACCGTAAACAGGTCAGTCATCAAAGTGACAATCCATGAGGAGGAACGACAGAAGTTGGCCGCGGCCAACTTCGGTTCTTTGGATGAATCGTTGAAAGTGAACAACATCAACAAATGTTTAATGTGTTCCATGTCCGTGCACTATATAACACAAAAACACTAATCACCAACAAATGAACAAAGAGAGTTTTATCATCAATCGTAACACACTCCTACAAGTTTCGACCCTGCTGGGTCATCTTCACTTTTTTGTTATCGTTACACTAAGGTTGCACTTTATAGTTGAGTGAGAACATGCTGTTGACTGTGTACTGCGTTGTTTTTGGAGGCGTGAACTCCCTGCGGTCCCGGCCTGCAGTGCAGTGCAGTGGAGTGCAGGCCGGGACCGCGGAGAATTCACGCCTCCAGTACACAGTCAACAGCACGTTCTCACTGAACTATAAAGTGCAACCTTAGTGTAACGATAACAAAAAAGTTCTCCCTGAAGATCACCCAGCAGGGTCGAAACATGTACGAGTGTGTTACGATTGATGATAAAACTCTCTTTGTGCATTTGTTGGTGATTAGTGTTTCTGTAAACAAATGTGTCACGGCACGTTCATCAGCAGTGAACAAAGGGTGCTTCTGTTTGCTATCCAGTTTCTTTTTCTATTGTTCTGTTTGAAAATAACCTAGCACTTTTTTTTTAAATGGAAGGACGACCACACACGAAGAGTACGTGTTACTGTGGAATGCACGGTTGGCAGAGTAGACAAACGTAAAAGAGAATCTGCATTCCAGGAACTGGGGTCTGTGATTGCCGAACATGGACTTGGGCACTTCCTTTCTGACATGTCAAGGAAAAGAACAAAAGCTATAAAAACTGTGTATAAAACAGAGTTAATGAAATTCATTAAGACTAACGGAACATCACCCGATGAAATTTACAAACCGAAACTGTCTTCTTTTACGAAAGCTAACGCCATCTTGAATAACGTTACTGCGAGCAGAAGATCCACACGTAACTTGGTGTGTTTACATTAAAATTACTTCACGTACAGATTTTCAGAACTGCCACCTCATCATGCACGTCAGTCGCAGTTTAACAGTTCTGGTCATAAAGATTTCTACACTGACTTGAATTCTATTCCTCATCCGCTCAGGACAGCCTCAAAACCGGCTGGTTATGACGCGTTGCAGCTGTTTCTGAAACGGCACCCGCAACTTCGTGTGGAAGGCACAAGGTGTGTCTGTTGCACGTGGGTTGAAAATGTATCGGCAAGAAGCAGACAACTACTTCACCCTGCTTTTACAGACCTGTCAACAAAACGGATTCCAAGGAAACCCCAGAAAGATATTCAACATGGATGAACATGGTCTGCAAATCAATGGCGAACCGGGTAAAGCAGCTGCTGCTACTGGCAGGGGACATGTGCATCGCGTAACTTCAGGGCAGAACGGTGGAACTATCACTGATTGTCTGCCGTAATGCAGAAGATAATTTACTGCTGCCTTACAGCATTTTTAAAGGAAAGAGGAAGAAGAATTAATTCGAAAATGGTATGCCTCCTGGTTCCCGAGTGACGATGAATGAAACCTTTGCGTACGTCACAACAGTCGTGTTCATGGACCGGCTGAGAAACCATTTCATGCCGAGGAGGGAAGCACGAAATGTTCTGCTTAAATTCGATGGTCACAGGTCACATGTTCAGACGCAAATATTCTGAAAGTCGCTGCAGAGAATGACATCACACTGTGTCTTCCAAGTCACACAACTCATTATTTGCAGCCTTCAGACCGACATTTCTTGAAGCCGTACAAGACACTCCGGCAGACATTCTGGATACATAGCAACCCATGTCGGAAAGTAACAAGCCTTCAGTTAAGTATATTATTAAATGTTGCATGGAATCAGACTGCAACAGTTGGAATTCACAGTTCACGTGTTGTGCTAGATGCTGTATAAAGCATTGAGTACCTATTGACTATGCAGCTTCTGAATTAAAATTGTAATAGGAAATACGCTGTTTTGTAACGCTTTTGTACCTGGTGTTTCGTCGCTGATGGCACGACGAGTAAACACCTTGTGTTAAACAGGGTGTTGACATCAATTGCTACATCAGCAATTATGACTCTGAGGCTTTTTAGTGAAGCAACACCAGAGCAAGAATAATGTTCAGTAAGGCAATAAGTAGAAGGTCGATGAAATTATAGGAACTCTGAAATTATTGACAGACGTCAAAGTTATCCCATCAACAAATACAAGGATCTAAAATACAAGGTCCTTACATGCAATGCCAATATATACTTCAGTAGGAAATGTTTAAAGACTGTAAAGTGATAACTGGCTTTGCAATTATTTTACTGTGACACCAGTGAGATCTCACTTTATATACGAGATATTGTAATACGACATGTATAGAAAGATTCTGTAGCGGTCACACCTGAAGATGGCACAGAAAACGTGCCGAAACATGTAGTGTGTAACCGTAATATTTAAATATGCCTAGAAAAATTAATGTTGTGCTGTACGGCCTTTGGAAGTCCCTATAATTTTACTGTCAACACACAACGGGATGGCCCACTTAAATAAAAAGTCGGTGGTTTGTTGGTATAACCCCCCCCCAGCAAACCACCCTCATCACTCACCACTTCCAAGTAGCAAAGGACTCCATGTCGGACGCAACCTCACATTAGGAGTCGAGGGCGTCGGCTACTGCCCTTCTACTAGAATTGGTACCCCAGCCACTACCCGAACGTGAGTGCTAGTTGATCAGGGGACGTGGACCCAACACAGCATTTTCAGCTTGCGGAATTTATCCCTACGACTGACAAAAAATTCCTGATCATGCATTCGCCATAGCCAATCGTGCTGTGGATGAAAGCAATTCAACTGCGGCAGCAGAAGGAGCTGTAAATATCAAAGAACAGGAGACTATCTACAATAACCACACAACAAAATGCAAACAGTTAGTCATTTACAAATTCATTACTATATTCAAACAGTGAAGCTCCTATGTATTTCGAACCTTACAGGCTGGTTGATTATTGCAGCTTACTGACAATAACGCAGGGATAGAATAACAAAGTTGAACAGGAGACACCGTTCAACATATCAGCCACATGTCAGGCGTCTGTTGCATCTTCAAGCAGCAATTCTGCTGCTACTCGGAACACGTCTTTCAAAGTCATTAGCATCGTTACACTTGTGCAGAGACCAAAACCAACGGGTAGCAAGAAGCACAGGACTCAAGTACTGGCTTCAGCGCAACTACGAGTGGCAATGCGGAGAAAAAATTAAGTTCCGAAACCTAGACATCCGAGAAATAAAAGAATGCCGTCAACCAACAAATGGAAAGACAAGAAAGCTGTGAAGCAAAATAAAGAGTCAAAACATGTCTTCGACTTCTACTGATGAATTTCTCCATAAAAGCGACAGCCACGACAATAATAGGGTCATGACGACGATGATTTTTGTGCAATTTGCGACGGCTATTTCTACCCAGACAGCACGAAATGTGACTGGTTAGAATGCGTTAACTATAGGAAATGGCCGCATGAAGACTGCAGCTATGATAATTTTCACTGTGCAGAGTGCTTGCTGTGTTTGTAAACACTGACATTCATGGCATGGAAAACTAATCTGATGTTATGCCTTTCCTTCTAATATAGGTTCATTTGTAGAATTAAGAACAATCTTAATATTTTAAGCTTATTTTGATAGTATACATTACATGATTAAGCAGCTTGTGGCATCTTTCACCATACCGTGTGGCATCTTCCCCATACAATCGGAGGAAAATACCACTTTATTGTTTTTTTTTCCAAAATATTTTTGACTGTTTACATATTTCTCGCAGAATTGTAGTCAACTGCCTGAATACAAAAAGGGTTATCTAGTATCTTTGCAAATTCTGGTGTTCTAATTCGCTTTGCATCACCCTTAGCCCCTTGTAAAGTCTTAAATGTTGCATATCCTCCCGAGCCACCTTAACTTTGGACGTATTGTTGCGCCTGCGGTACATGCATCAGTTATTTTTCTGCGGATTCCGCCGTGATAAAGTTTGCTAAGCCATGCACATAGCTCGGCAACTGCCAGGGGCTGGTGGTAATCGTGATCCCGATCCGGCCACCCGTTGTTCCTCCTCTATTCCTTGTTATTTGGCCGTGGCCAGTGGAAACTTTTTCCTGCACTGGCGATTACCCTTACGCTCTTGCTGAGGTTGTTTCGGAGGGAGTTCTTGAGAAGAGCTGGTGCCGACAAAACGGCGTGAATTGGGACGGTCGCCAGCCGGATCCATATTCGGCGACAGCGTGCGTAAATTGCCGGACTTCTGCCTTCCCGAACCTTGGCCTTAGGTTAGAAGATCTTCACTCTGCTGACGACATTTGTTTACTTGCGCAAACGCGGAGTGATATAAAAGCCAAGTTGGAGGAACTAGTAACGGAGGCAGCAAAGGTGTGACTTAAATGAATTTAGAACTAAGGAAATGAGAGAGGTGTAACCCGTTAAATCTTTTATATATATTTGCAGAACAGTTACACTATATGGCGGGACCGTAGGATGTCCACAGTCGTACCAAGAAGGCAAATAGGACCTTCGTGCGGATGTACCCGATATGGAAGAATAAAAATATCTTACACCTAAAATTCTGTTGTTTAATACAAATGTTAAGCCAGTCTTACTGTACGAGTGCGAAACGTAGAAAATAACTAAACGGATAAGTAATTCGCTTCACGTGTCTGTAAACCGGTGCCTACGACGTATTTTAAACGTCAAATGGCTGGAGAAAATTCTAAATGAGGAATTATGGCAGACAACGAAACAAACACCTATCGGACAACAAATAAAGGAAAGAAGAAGGCAATGGATTGGCCACACATTGCGTAAACCACAAGATGCAACAGAAGGACATGCACTGGACTGGAACCCTCAGTGCGCAATGAAAAGGGGTAGACCAAGAACAACCTGGAAAAGAGCAACAGAAAGGGACCTGCAGGAGGTCGGAATAAGCTGGAAGGAGGCAAAAGGACTAACCTTAGATAGAACCAAATGGAGGGGCTTCACGAAGGTCCTGTGTTCCACGTAGGAACAAAAGGAGACAAGAAGAAACTTTGCCCTTGGACTGGCTCTACCTGCCCAGGCAGAATGGCTACACAGGGGCGAAGGACCAGCTGGGAAGGTATTGTGTTGGAATTTTGTATAGGTCAGTACTAACTACATTTAGATGCATGCTTGTCTTTGTACACTTTTCTGTTCCTTTTATATGGTGTACTAAGTAGATTTACATGCATTTTGACCTTGTTCTTTTCCGTAGTCTCGTTTATTTTTGGGGTCTAACAGATTCTTTGTTTGTTATTACTTTAGTTGAATTAAAGTTACTTTAAGTTTACACTCAGGTGTTCTATTCAGAAAATATAAATTACACGTAGTGAATTAGTGAATCTAGTAGATGCCGCTCCGCCCCTCTCATGAACCCCCATCCTACTGGGCCTGCCAACGGGTACAGTGGTCCGTTAGGGTTATAGTGGCGGTAACCTTGGCGTTGCCATAACAGTTCACATTATACAAGCACATTGTAAATGGTACATAAAAACTTAATTCTTACAGTTTTTTGCATTAGTGTTGTCAATTTTCAGTTCAAGATAGTTACTCTCTTTTCAGAACCTTCAACTGAGTGGTAACTGGAGATCGCGACAGCGGAAGGAAAGGTTAACTGTGTGCTCCGTCTCGGAGGAGTGAAGTCCGTAACAAGTGTGAAAAGCACACTCACTGTCGTAACAGGAAAGATGCATCGCAGAGGAGCTCAAGTAACACATGGATACAAAAGTTTAAAGAAACTGGGCCCGTGAATGACAAACCACGATCCGGGAGGCCTTAAAACAACGAGGAACATGCGACTGTCGTCCAGCAAGCATTTGAAAGGAGTCCGCAAAAGTCGGTGCGGCGTGCATCTGCTGAAATAAACATTCCACAAGCAACAGTGCAGAGAATTCTAGAAGTGACTATGCACGAACATGCTTAAAATATTCGGGTGGTTCAGATGCTACAAGAATAAGGCTACCTGCGAGACTGTATTTCCGTCAACAGATCAGATTGAAAATTACCGAGTCCCATGAATTCTTGCAGAGTTGACGTTTTCTGAAGAGGCAACATTCCATATCAGCGTCAAAGTTAACCGCCACAATTGCCGCATCTGGGGGAGGGAGAAACCACAAGAAGTCTGGCAACACCAAAGAGACCCCCCAAAATTAAATGTCTGATGCGCCCTCAAGAAATCATGCATTATCGGAGCTTCCTTTTTAACGAAGCAGTCAGTTTTGAATGTCACCGTGCCTTGTTACAGATTTCTCCGTCCCTACAATAAGCCCGTTAAATCTTTTAAACAGAACCTTCTTTTAGTAAGACGGTGCACCCTGCCACTATGCTTCAAATGTGCGACGGTTATTTAATGACGTCTTCCCAGACAACTGGATCGGTCGAGCCAGACAAATTGCTTGGCCACCTCGTTATCCTGATCTGACACCAATGGACTACTTTTCATGGAGTCACGTTAAAACAGTTGTGTATTCATCGAAACCACGTATTGTGGATGGACTTAAGGTCAGAACTACAACCGAAATTCATGAAATCAGTTAGCAGCAAGTGAAGAATGTTTTCATCGAGTTGGACGATGTGTCCTAAATGGTAGCGGGTATGCTGTTGGTTAACAATTTGAACTGTATTGTCCTAAACCTGTAAGAATAAAGCTTTTATATGGCGTTTACAGTGTGCTTTCATCATGTATACTTTAGAAGTTAATACAGTTGCACAAGGGCTTTATGAACACATGTATTATGTACTTAGTGAAATAGACGACACTGTCTCTGCAAACAGGAAACACAGAAATATATGCTGCGAGGAACAAGCACAGTTATTTTAAATGACAGTTCAGGTGGCACCTATGGTGGTACATTCGCGGTCATGAGGGAGCAGTGCTACGCAATATGCCGCTAACATTGTGCCTGAAATGCCACGAATTTTAGACGTTTACCCTAACGTAAAATCCTGATGCGAATTATGCAGGCCGCTGCGTGCGAAGGCGGGGAGTTACGCGCAGACATTCCAGTTATGGCCACTCTGGACGGGCAGTCGCGTTTGGTTCACGTTCCGTCGATAATTCGCGGCTGAGTTGCTGGTATCCTGAGTTATCCCTATGAATACCAACACACATACACAAATATAATTGCGTGGTGTCATAATGGCATCGCTGCCAGGTCACACTGCGCATCGGCTCCATCGACTGTATGTGGCTTTCTCCGGGCCCTTGAGATCACAGCGCATAGAAGAAACTCAGAGAGTGGTTACGAGCCAATCCTAGGCAATGCGTCACTCAGGCAAAAGTGGCAATGCTTTCTGGTTATGCGTACGAACAAGCAGATACCGTGGCCGCAGCAAACAGTGCCTTCCGACCCACATGCATATCGCCACTAAACCGAGACGTATTTAAGGCCACTTCTTTCCTTCTTTGGCGAGCACTCCTGCAGATGACTTTGTACAGCCAGTTCTGGCTGTGTTACAAGATGAAGCAGGAATAAGTCAAGCCTCTTCACGGAAAGCAAGAAATGGAAATACACCACTGTTAGTTCCCGTGCAGAAAGTATCACCTCTTTCACAAAAGCTCATATTGCCTTCAGTACTAAGAAAAAACACAGGCCCTAAGTGTCTCAGAAGGCAATTGAACTAACTTCATCTCCTTGCAAATCTGCACTTCTAGCGGCCAGGAAAAAAATAGAGTCTCAAACTCGCCCCGGAAATGTACAGCAAAAACATCAGAACTGAGCGAAAGGGCCACCTAATTTTCCACACGACTGTTGGTTATGTGTAATGTTCGAGCGGGCTTCGGAGGAAGGCATGATCCAACTGATGTCTTGCAAGAAGTGGCGTCATGAAAATTGTACTGGGGTGAAAAAACGACTAAAGAGGCCCTTTTTGCTTCAACTACAAATAAAGTGATTTCATTGATATGCCTTTTCCTGTGTCCTTTCCCCAGAAGGCAAGTTTGTAAATTGATAATGGAAGTACAGCTATATGTATCGGACATTTGACTGTTTTTCGTTGCCAATTTGTTTTATTATTTACGTTACAATTTCCTCTACAGATAAGTTACCTCCATGTGAGTTGCAGATTTTAGTGCTCTTATTTTATTCACATATTCGGACTAACACAACTGGCAAGAATACTGTATATTCTATATGTGCACTGCAATACGTTTCTGCCGATTTTTATGGCCCTCATCAGGAAGCTGCAGAGTTTACATAAAAGACAGAGTACAACTGTAATATGGGCAATATAAAGTTTGTGTATGCCAAACAGGCACAAAAGATATACGAATACAACACTAAAGAAAAACTTTTAAAGACGAACACAACTACCTGGTTCAACAAGACTTGTTTACTTCACCACTTGACGCCAAAATATGCAAATGTCCAAATAAAAGGTAACAACCGACACTGTATTAATACGACAAAGGCAGCAGTAAATTTCAGACTTAAACAAGAATTAAAGTTTGCACACATAAAGAAACAAAAACTAAATGAGAAACTTTATCATACTCATTTAGAATATGCCGAACAATAGAAGGGTGCATGGTTTAGTGTACAAGCATCAATTGGTCAAAAACTAAACTCTAAAATTCAAGTACCGGGCTACCTACACTATAACACCCCGTACAAACACTCTGGACGACGCCACTACGGGCCTAAACTGAAAACGCGATGCTTGTACTCCGTAACTACATTTTCATCTCTGAATGTGTGTCAATGCTCAGCATCTTGTGCTAGTAAGTGATGATAACATTTTTAACAATTGAAAACATTTTACGGCGCTGCATTTATCTAAAACAGCTTTTAAGACACCAAGGACAGAACATAATCTCATCGCACGGCGTCTGAAAGTGCTGTGATAACTACTTTAACCTGAATTGTGTATTTTATTTGCTTAGTGTTCTATGTCCCCCTGAGGTTGGTGCGGTCGACACATTGAACCATGTTGGGATGTGATTAGATCTTTCAACAAAGGTTATCTTATTTTATGTACTTTAACTTTTGTACATGAGTTGGTGTGTGATACACGTTACAGCCAATAAAACATTATTTCGGACAGTTGCTGAAGAGTCAAATTTTCGAAATCTGGCTGAGGTATAGAGAAAAGCATAATCTATATAAAATAACAGTTGTTTGTTTATTCCCAACAACTCTATTCGTAATTGCCGATAATCCCCAACATGTACAACGACGGCAACCTAACCCTGACAGCGCCCGCTCTGTCCGTTACCAATCACGTTCCTCACTGAGCCATTGTTGTATCAGTTTATATTGTATTACTATTGTGCTTTTTATTGTATTCTTGTAATTATTCTGGTATATATTGATATAATTATTTGGACAAACGTAGCATTATGTCGTACATCATTTTGTACATCAGGAACCAGTGTAATTTTGCAAATAGGACAGAAGCGATGCCAGACCTTACACACTGTGAAAGTTTTATTTGTGTACAAACAATATACAGCTCTAAATACGTATGTGTTGTAACTCGGTATACCTCTCATGTTTATTTGGGGATTGTCACTATAAAACAGTAGAACATCACATTATGAGGACATCCGTCCTAAGTCCAGTGACAGTAATCGTCACGTGTAGGAGGAATACCGAGGTCAGAAAAACTATTGTTTACGACATACTTCCGAACTTCCCCAGGGCGTTGGCTTGAGAACTACGTATATAAACTCTCGAAAACCAACCCTTGTTCGCTTTTTCACTTCAGAGTCACATATCGGGCTTGTCCGTGTGGGACCGTGATAGCCACCGCTGGTTTCTTGATTTCACTTCGTAACACTGTTAGGAATAAACTTCATGTTTAAATCACTACTTCGGTTCGTTCTGACTGTTGAACGGCTACATCACATCCTCTCCAGCCTTAAACAAGACTCGAACTCTGGCTTCAACGGGGCAACATCTACGATACGCCACTCTAGTTACAAGTCAGGTTCGGGATACAACACCATCTCAGTCCCTGATATTTAACTACACCGACAAGAACTTTACCTAATGTGTGCATTCGCCATAAAACATGCTTGGGAAGACAATACCGGATGTGACATGTAACCACATGCATCGCCTTGTCATGTGGATGGCCCACTTCCGGTGTTACTGCGTTGTGGAATTGCTTTATGCTTCTCCCAATTCATTATCTTCAAAGGACGAACGTCCACTCGCACGTACAAACTCAAATGCTGGGAGACACAATGTTCCTTTTGCGAGTCACCTAAATGACGCTTTGATCCAAATCGGTGAGGAATTTTTTCTGTCCTACCCACTGACGCGTTTAACTTCGAATTTTCCATATAAGTGTGCTTCTCCTACCAACACTACAACCTGCGGAATGTAATGATGGTGGACAGCTCCACGAGGCACGTTACATTTATTTAACACTACGAGGAAAGCTAACATGCAGCATGTACGTCACCCTTATTAAACGTTATTAACCATTTAAAGTACAGTGGTTGCTATACGTACCACACGTTTTAACACCAAGTAGCGTCCCATGACGTCCTCGCAATGCGCTCATGAGACTCGTATTATCCTCACATTGAGCAGCGATTATATTTGCCTGACACCATTAACCGATAAGCCTCCGTAACAAAGGCGAGAATCTTCTACACGGTATATTGTTTACATGAATTTCAGACTCCAACGTGATTGTGGCCATTGATTAAACTCAAAAGAAAATGCGCCACAATACGATCAGAATAAGCATATAAAGGTTATGGACATACGCGGAACTACATAATTTTAACGCTAGTTGTAATTCAGTGCTTATACTAAAATACAGTAGGCCAGGATGGCGTAGTCGGTATACAGACTCGCTACGGACTGGACGGTCCGGGGATCGCGTATTTTCACTCTATTATAAAGTACGGAAAAATGTTTTGGGCCAATTCTTCCAATAGCAAAACGATATTTACTTTACAAAAGAAAATCATCAGAAGTACGGTTGGTGCACGTCCCAGAACTCCATGTAGAAGTATGTTTAAAAAAT
The DNA here is from genome assembly GCA_013340265.1 of Coptotermes formosanus. Taxonomy (NCBI): domain Eukaryota; kingdom Metazoa; phylum Arthropoda; class Insecta; order Blattodea; family Rhinotermitidae; genus Coptotermes; species Coptotermes formosanus. Next base: position 380,838 of record BLKM01012015.1, read on the forward strand.
TAGAGATTTTGCCTGTTCCATGCCAACATATATTTTCATTAATGAACTTCTTTGTTAATAATCAAGAAAAATTTCAAACAAATCCATCAGTACACAGTATTAATAGAAGGAATAAGCACCATCTTCATAGACCAATTGCCAACCTATCATGCTTTCAGAAAAGTGCATTCTATTCTGGCATCAGATTTCTCCAACAGTTCACCACGTAGTCTCAAAATCTTAAGAACGAAAAACCACAATTTAAAGTACGACTAAGAAGATACTTAAATGCACATTACTTTTACTCTGTAGATGAATTTTTTGTGTGTGCAGATGACCAGTAATACTGTCCCACAAGACTGCAAAAATGTTTATAGTATTTTCACTGTAAAATTGTGTATATTTTTGTACGTTTATGACTTATTCTGCACCCTATTGTCTTGTGATAAACTTACGGATCCATGGAATGTGTGTGTGTGTGTGTGTGTGTGTGTGTGTGTGTGTACGTGTGTGTGTGTATGTATGTATGTGTGTGTGTGTGTGTGTATGTATGTATGTATGTATGTACGTATGTATGTATGTATGTATGAACCGCAAGAATACATTAGTCTGCACATTTGCGAAGGACAGCCCCAGAATTTCGGCACCAGACATTCACGTATGGAATGAAACTACCTGAGCAAGATGTGCAGCTAGTGCAAGTAAATGGAATTCGAAGACAAGTATTTATAAAAGTAAGAAACCCAGGGCAAACTGAAGAAATTATCACTCAGAACAACCGGACTTTATCGTACGCACATGATGAAGGTACAACAGCAAATCGCATGAGACCAACTTTGCCTACCACACTGCATCAGCAGTAACACAGCAGCGCACCGAGACGCACGATACTAGATGCAACTGCGAGACTGAGAGACATCACAGCGAGCGGAGCCAAGAATAGCCGGGGTATATGATTTCTGGCCTTGGATTTTGCTACGGCTGTCGACAACATGTCACACGACTATTTTTGCGGTCTATTTGGTACGATATGGTTACAGTGAGAAGATCATAAACGCGAGGTCGTGCGTGTCAATCAACGGACACGCGTCTGAAGGAACTCCTTCTGGCTGTTCGGTACGACAAGGCTGTCCGCTGAGCATGATTCTGTACTCCCTGGTTTTGAACCCGCTAAACAGACTCCTCGACACCCACCTAATTGGCATACACATCGGGCAAGGGCGAAAAAATTTACGAGTGTTGCTTACGCTGATGACGTGACCGTTTCACTAATGGATATGGCTGACGCAAACATTACAGCGGATAATTTGGATATACGAGAGGGAAACTGGAGCATGCCTGAACTGGGAGAAGTCCCACGCGTTAACAGTTGGGGCGTGAGATGTATCGCGAGAAATACTCACGATACCCTACACGAATGAAGTGAAAACCTTGGGAATAAGGATTGGTAAAACGGTGGGGGGATTCCATCCAAAGAACGCGACCGGTGTTGCGAATTCTTGCTTACGCCAGCGAATACACGTCGTCCACACCTTTATGCTGTCACAGTTATGGCAGGGTGCAAAACTCCTGCCCATTCCCGCTAGCCACATACGACAAATAAAAAATGTGGCGCTACGGTACATATGGAACGGGGGAATATTTAGGATTCCAATATCGACATTACACAGAAGGGCGGCAGAAGGTGGCCTTGCAATGGACACGCAGGCAAAGTGCACAACACTATACTTAACGTGTCTACTACTGCCATCGGAAACTCCAGGAACGATCACGGCGGAGTGGTTAGCTCATTAGCGGAAATACATCACCACCACCACCACCATCATAATCATCATCAGCTGTGAAGTGATGGGCGCAGTGGGTCAAGTGATACCTGCGATGAGTCATTTTTTCTCTTCCTCTTGCTTGTTTATGTTCCTCGCGCCCTGTGCTTACCTTTCTGTGTGGGCAGTCTGCAGCAGAGTGCAGTTCGTACTCTTATACAGACTCGGCATCGTACGGGAGCGCATAGCGAAGGTCGGTTGTGTGGAAGTGGACAGTTTTTTGAGTGTGGTTGTGTCATCCTGATGAGACGTACAATCCTGTGATTGAACCAAATGCAGTCCATTTATACCAGCATTACACAGTGCCTGTTCTTTATCCCTCAAGGTCAACCCGGTCCTTCCATATTTTCCTCTGGCGCCCTACGCTTCTCTTCCCGTTTGGCCTACATTTCTGTGCCTGTTAGGGCATCCTGTGTGTGCCCATTGTCTGTCTGCCTTGTAGCCACTCTCGTTAGTGTTATCTTATTTCCAAAACAATGTTCCGCTGTTGTATTAGGTGTTTGTTGCACACAGTGTTGCATAAGACTCGAATTATCTTGTAATATTGTTCATATTTTGATACCTGCTGATTGATTTATTTGGATAAAGCGTAGTGTTATGCTATACAGATTCATTTTGTCTTTCAAAACCCAATACAGTTTTGTAACCAGAACACAGACATTCAGGCACTGTGAAAGTTTGACCTATGTACAAAAAGGACGCAGTTCTAAATGTGTATGTGTTGTAACTCGGTATTCCTCCCTTGTTTGTTTGGGGATTGTTGTTAGAAAACAGCAGAAAAACATACTATGAAGACATCTGTGAGGACATCCGCCCTACGTCCAAGACTAGTAACTGTCACATGTAAGAGGAATACCGAGGCCGATGAAACTGTTGTTTATGTCTTAATCACCGCTTTCGAACTTGCCACGGCGTTGGCTTGTAAGCCATGTACATGAACTCTGGGAAACCAACCCCCAGCAGCTTTTTCTTTCAGAGTTGGTCCATGTGGGATCTGATCATCGCTGTTGATTCTAATTGTATTACTGTACTAAATAAACTATATGTTTAAATTACTACTTCGGTTCGTCTTGACCGTTGAGCGATTACACCATCTCCCCACCAGCCTTAACCAGGATTCGGACTCTCTAACTACCCAGGTGGTAAGATCCGTGATACACCATCCAGCTACAGGTCAGGTTCGGGATAAAACATAATCTTCTTGGAGTCAGATGTGTGGTTAAGGCAAGAGGAGCGTGAAGCTAACAACGGCAACTGGAGGACGACCACAATCCAAGAGCCAGCAGGAAGGAAGGAACTGCTCGAGAGGGAAAGTGTTCTAAGCACTGGGTAGACAACTGCAGAGCTGATTGCGTCCGCATACACTGGCGATACCAAGCATCCCGCCCTGCTCCACCACAATCAGGGACGCATCGGCAGGAAGAGGTACAAGGACGACCAGGATCCTCAGCAAAAGATAATTTCGACAGGGGTGAGTTTTTGCTCACATATCCATGTCCACCACCCCCTCTAGTTCACGCACCCAGACCACAGAAACACGTAGATCCCTCGCCATGAGTGAAGAATTTGTTCGTGTGGGAGAGGCACTAAAATTAGTGTCGCCATTTAAGGGCAATAAGCAGGAGGTTTTAGCCTTCATGGGGAACGTAGACAGAGCATTTGCTGTAATAAACCCAAGTGAGGAGGATATATTGTACAAGTTCGTACTGACTCGTATAAGTCGGGAACCGCAATCAGCCACTGGAATCTTGAAATGTTGGTAGAATAAAGGAATTTTTAAGAAGTTCCTACACTGAAAAAAGAAGGCCAGACTTTCATGCTAGTGAACTCTTCAAGGCTAGACAAGAAAAGGACGCGAATGTGCCGGATTGGATCCAAAAAATCCAAACACCAGGATCAAAATTCCGCAAAGCAGCCTTGTTAAATTGCAGTGAAGGGGCACGCGAAGGAATATTAGACTTATCTGATAGGTTACGAAATATTTGCTTTGTGCAAGGATTGACATTAGATCGTATTCAAACCAAAGTACAAAGTAGAAATCACGGTAGTTCCGATGAGATTGCAGAAACCGCTCTAGTAGAAGAAAGTGCTACTGCGTCAAGACAAACACATTACAAAACATCGCATTCCAGGTTTCTCCCTGACGGATTGATTTCCTTCCCTGTCTAACTTAGTAATTCCTAACAAATGTCTTCAAAATTTCATTTGTGCTGCTTCCAGTCTTTGTTCATCTCTTTTCGTCCTCACCCAGGCTTCACTACGAAACTTCAAGGCCGCTTAGGTTGCTTGAAGGCTAGGCTAGGCACGATGGACTAAGATTTAGGAAACTGAAAGCCGCTTGGAATGTAAAAGGTATCGCAGAGAAAACGGAAGAATTACAAACAAAACTCCAGACAAGGAAAACTGACATAGCTGTTATGACAGATACAAAAACGAAAAACAAAGGATCACAAGACTTAGGCCAATATGTAACAATGATTTATTGTGGAAATACATCCAAAGGGAAAATCCACCGAATTGGATACGTCTCCTTCGGGCACTGGATTGCTTGCGTGCATATATTCAGCAATGGGCATATACAGGATAGCTGCGTACGGGAGAGTCGTATAAAGGCTTCAAACGCCGCATTTACTGGTCACTTCGAGACCGGTAAGTCCGCAAGTGGCGGTGCGGAAACAAAAGAAAGATTCTACCCGCAAATGGAATACCGTTTGGGAGAATGTCAGTGTGAAGAACTTGCCTGACACTGTGAGGTCCAAATGGTACAGTGTTACACCCGGTACCGTCTCAACAAATGAACACCCACACAGGATACATCCGCACGGTGATGGCCTTTGCAAATACAGTCACGAGACGCAGACGACGATCCACCAACTGACAACGTGTGGAGAGGCACTGCAGATTTGGACTTGGGACCGTGAGCGTATAGCTCTTTCCACCGCGTCGACAAAAAGAGCATACCGGAGGAAGGGCACTGTTCTCCGCCTTCAGAGAAACACATGGCGGCACTTTGGATATTAGGTCATATGGTGTTGTACACTCACCCTTGACGATACATATCTACACACATTTCTTAGGAAGGTCAAGGTGGAAAACGTACGAATGGGGCAAACTCCACAAGTCTAAAATGCAATCCATTTATAAACAGGCAACAGATCAAACATCTCATCCAAAAACGCCCTCTGCCACCCACACTTAAGGCCCAACTCAAGTTACATAAACTGAATATACTTATTCGTCCTGCTGTCAAAAATATTAACACACCTACCTACAAAATAGCAAAATTCCTATCTAAGAAACTAAAAGAATATTTGGTTCTAAACAACGAATATACTTTCCACAGTTCATCTGGTCTGGCATAAAACATAACTAAGATAAAAATTAATGCTAACCGCCGCCCTAAGACGTACGATATAAAAGATCCTTACGTAAATATCTTTATATAGGAAGTGATACACATTAACAGATCATTCTTTACTCCAAACGAAAGTAGATGTATTAATTAAAGAACAAATACTGATTATACTACAAGAAATCCTAACACAAAATTACTTCAAATTTAATGATGAAATCTATCAACCATCCAAAGGCATCGCAATGGGCTCACCGCTTTCATGCCGTATTGCCGAGATGTCCTTGCAATATTATGAGAACCTATTCATTAAACACCTCCTAGAGAATATAGCTATTTATTTTATACACGATACGTTCATGACATTCTAAGTGCATAGACTAAAAACTTATTCAACCCAATACTTTAATATCAGGGATACATAAAGCACATAAGAATATCATCTACAAACTCACATATGACGATAACAGACAAATAAGCTTCTTGGATTTACTTCTTATAAGAAGAAAATAACTGCATTGAAATCGATATATACCGAAAACCTACCACTACAAGTACAACCATATACCACTTCTCAAACCACCCAATGGAACACAAAACAGCAGCATACAGATTCCTACTTAATTGCATGGACACTCGGCCGCCACTTCCTGCACATAAACAAACGAATGGAATCTCATTCAACACATTGCCAAGGGAAATGTTTATCCACATAATTTCAACCAAAAACTGGAAGTCCTTATGGAACAACCACCACAAAATAACACTCAGGCACATACTACAACCCCTAATAAAAAATGGGCAACATTTACATACTACGGACCATAGTGAGAAATATTACTAATTTGTTCAAGCATACTAAAATACGTACAACACTCAGGGCCACCGACACAACACGCAGTTCATTACAGCAAACACCCAAACCATTTAACAATTTGTACGAGAAGAATGGCGTATATGAATTATCCTGCACCACCTGCCAACAATCATACGTACGACAAACTGGCCGAGCCTTATATAATTGTGTTCGACTGAAGTATATTCGACGCCCTTGCTTTACTTAATGTTTACAACTGTTCAAAAATCTTCCCTACCATTTTGGAAACTGTCGGCCTTCGTGTGCTGAACCGAAATTTCACAGATTTTAAATTTTTTATGTTGACTCAAACCGTTGCAATTGCTTTTCCGCTAGATGCCCTTCGGCGGCTAATGCCATCAGCACGGATAGTTGCACATTCAGGTGTACGTCTATTTTGATTAATGATTTTTTACCGATGTAAATCATGAACTCGACGCTGTAGTTCGGTCACTGACGTTCCTTGAGAATTGTTGACTTTAATTTCGCTAGGACATCTGTAGTTAATTTGATTATATTCTGCACTTCCTCTCTCTAAGTTCACATGTCGTTCCTGTTAAGAATTTTAACAAGGAATTGATTCAATAGACTGGAACTGAAGTACAAATGCATTTCTGAACATACAATTTTCTTAGCCCTTTTCATTTAACAATTTTAATATTATTTACGTTGTCTACTACCTGTTGTGAATTTTCTGTATCGCTTTTCCATACCCTTATGTTTTGGTTATTTATTACACGTAGCATCACTTATTACTACTATGCTGGCTCTGTAACTGGCCCTTTGGCTGTTGTGTCAGCACACTGATAATAAAGAACTGATTATATGCATAACGGATGAACCACCTCTAAGTTAATGCTTGTTTACTGTGTTTGGTGCAGTGACATAAACGCAGTCATTGCAGCCACCACACAGCAGCTACACAAACTGTTCGACAATGCGAGACGGCACGTTGCGAAATGTTAGCATCATTAGGGTAACATTTTCAGCACACCCTCAACTGCTTACTAACTTCAGTGTCTACACGAAGTGGAGTGAGCCTGCGTTCGAAACGTGTTGTTGCATCTTCAAATTTCACGTCATGTGATAATTACTGAGTAGCGTTTCAACGCGCCTTTAGCAGTCGACAGTTTTACCTACAAAACACAAATGGGATGTCGTCAGTCATCAAAATCGTTTCTGCTAGTTAAGCATTCGGCATGAATCAATATAAAACAGGTAAAGCTTTCCCAGTCCACACTAAATGGCATATAGGGGGAGCTGTTGGGTAATAAACGCCATTTCAGTTTTAATCAATGGACTGAAGTCTAAAAATATAGAGTGTAAGCTGCATAAAACGGTTGTAAATCCGGTGGTAACCTACGGTGCAGAAAAATTGGTCACATACAAGTCAGCTGTAGAAACACTAATGACCTTTGAGAGGAAGGTATTACGGAAAATTGTCTGACCGGTGATAGAAGACAATGGCGAATAAGAAAGAAAGCTGAATTTGAAAAATTATACAAAGACATCAACACTGATATCTTTATTAAACAGCAACGCCTTAGATGGATGGAACATCTACAACGGATGGATAATGCAAGAAACTCAAAGAAAATGTACCACGCAAACTTACACCAACAACGACCTATGGGGAGACCAAAGGCTAATGGGAAGATGATGAACAGAATGACGTAAGTGTAACCGGTCAGGGTCCGTATCTCAAGTCTCGGACTGAGCTTCAAAACGAGGAGACGATATACTGGTTGTTTGGCTACTGCCAGTTTACGTAACGATGTATTGGGATACAACACTGGAGATGAGTGCTTCTCATGCCGCGGCTGCTTTACACCCGCGAAGGGCCTTAATGAATACGGACTGCGTGGACCCCAGAGCCTGTTTGGACTTTTTAAAAAACAGAAAAATCTCTTCCCCGTACCGAGATTTTTTTAAACCTTTAGTTTTATTTCCCACAATAAACTAAATACCCATATGACACAAAACCTTGCAAACAAAAGGCAGTAGTCTAAGCGAACCAACATGTTCTCCGTGAAGTCCAGGTTCCTCACAAATGTTCAACATAAAATGATCACTTTATCTCCACTGGTCATCAGTCTGGCCACTTAACAAAACTCAAAATGTTAAAGCAGTAATAAACATTATCCTAAGACATATCACAAAAAGTTTGGAATCAACACCGCTCTAGCCAAGAACAACCACTGGCGAAACTTCCTATAAAGTCACACTATTGGCATCTATTGTCTTCCACAATTTTTTATTAATATTTGTTTATCACACACTGATATAGTACATAATACCTGCATTAAAAACAGTAGCACACATCTTCTATGTACTCCGTTCACTTCCCCGTGTCCTTGGATGCTGCGTTCCCACCTCTCGACCGCATCCGTTTGAATTGTTCACGTTTCTCCTCGCGCTTGTCTGCGTCGAAGATTCGAACTCCGGACAGTCAAGCCCGTAGCCTAGTCACTGTACCGACTACGCTATTCCCGCTCGGCAATAATAAACACAATAACAGTGTAAGGACGGCGTTAACAGTGTGATGTAAACAAAACATTGCTTTACAGTAAATTACAGTTGTATTTGACGGCGTTGTTAGTCAGCGGTTATGCACACAACACAACGCGGTGCCATTAATCAAAATCGTTCACGTTATGCGTCTTATATCGGAAACCATTCAACAGCAAAGAGAATCGTGCAGCGTCCTACGTTCCTCAAGTTCATGGAGCTTCAGAAGGGCGCAACTGCGCATGTGCCTGACTAAGGACTGGCGATAGATTACTTCGTTTGCAAATGCACGATCAGTTTCTTGCTACTAACCAGTTCGATGCTCAAAGTGCTTATGATACATACTATGTTCTGACATTAATCTAAAACACGCACTAATGGGAGTATTATTGTTAAATTATGTACTTAGCGTTTCGTGTAGAAGTGTCGTACATTAAATAAGTCAGACAAGAAAAAGGCAAGCCTTTTACGACGCACCTATCAGTCGGAAAGTGGCGCCATATGTTCCCTCCCACAAAAAATTTTTTCAAAACTGATTTGTTACGTTACGCTAATTTTGTTAGCTTTCCGTCGCTGACCATTTGGCTGTCACTTAGTTGTTACAGGTGTTGGCAGTTTACGGAAAAATCAGGTTTCATGTTCGTAGTATGGAAAAAAGACGAACAAAGAGAGAAGCCATGATGGCTTGCAAAATGGTAGCTTGTAAATGATGGTGGTTGTTGCAGGAAGTTTAGTTCGTTGAGCAATAAATGCCTTCAGTTTGTGTTGTTCATTAAAGTTATCTCTTCATTCTCTGCTGCAACCGATTAGTCCTGTAGTAACATAAATGGCTACCGTGACGGGACTTCAGAAGTTGAAGAATGAAAGAACACGAGTGAGGCGTTTATTCACCACAGCAAAGAATCACGTTAAAAAAGAAGCTACATGCATGTCCTATAGATAAAGCAGAAGTGGAATAATTATTTAGAGCTGCTGAAGATAAAGCAAATCGTTTGTTCAAGCTTGATGAAGGAATTCCTGAGTCGTGGTTACGTCAGGACGAATCTGAAGATGAATCTTACCAGAAAGACTACGAAGACGCCGAGACGTACAGAGATGAGTATACGCGTATAATCATCAAAACTAGGTATGAAAATATATTTCAACGTGACCAGATTCGCGAGGGTAGTAGCATAACCCCACACTCAATTGCTAAAAACTTTCGTCTCCCCAATCTAGAACTCAAGAAACTTGATGGTGGGGCAGTTTTGTGTAAATGACAAAGGACCTACTGAGAAGACCCTTTGGAAGAAAGATTTTAAGTTCTGAAGAACAGGAAACCATTCTTTACTACTGCGAGACAACGATAAATTCACGACCCCTGACATACGTAGAACACATTTCAAATTGTTTGAAACCTTTGACCCCTTCTGTTTTCTTACGAGGTATCCCTAGAAACGATGTGACAGGTCTAGATGCTGTACACGCCAGCAGTTTCAACAGAAGACTGAGATATCGCCAAACGTTTAGACAAATTTTTCGTCAGAGGGTTCGTAATAAATATATGGCCATGTTGGTACATCAAGGACAACGGAAGCAAGAAACGCTGCATATAGGAAGGTACTGATCGAGTCTGATGGGACGAAGCGAATCAAGTGGCTACTTGGAATCATTATAGAAATTTATCCAGGATGTGATGGTCATGCGAGAGTAGCCCAGGTGAAGGCAAACAATGGTGAGAAGATCAGACCATTCCAGACACTCTTCCCACTGGAGGTGTGCTCAGCATCAGGACAGTCGCTCATAAAGGAGAGTTCTATTGATCTTCCCTCAGATTAAGAACGAAAAGGACAACCTGGAACACCGAAGGAGGCCCTTGCCACCACACGGACCGGACGACAGGTAAGCAAGCCAAATAGACTGAACTTGTAAGAACAGAGAACAGGTTGCAGTTTTAAGTTATTTTATAAAACTGCAAAGTTCATGTTGGCAATTTCGGGAAAATCGTCTACAATGTTGGTACCATAGAAAAAAGAACCGAAAGGAGCCATGATCGCTTGCACAATGGTAGCCCGTAAATTACGGTGGTTGTTGCAGGAGGTTTAGTTTGTTGTGCAATAAAAATCTTCAGTTTGTATTTTTCATGAAAGTTATCTCTTCATTCTCTGCTGCAACCGATCAGACTTGTAATAACAACCGGTAACTCGCGTCCAAGAGGCGGTGCATCCACTCGCCAAGAGCAAAAAGCTATATCTCTTCCCTCCACAATAAGGTGCAAACGATTACTCTAAAAATTACACGAAACCCAAAGATACACGCTGTAGGTACGCGTCCTTTTGCTATATTACTAATGCACACGGTACACGTTGCAGCCACCGTTCTCTGAAAGGCTAAAATTGTAAACGATTGTCCCGAAAACCAGCTGAACGCGAGTCCGGAAGGCGTCTTTCGAAGAAAGATATTTGTTACACACAAGTGGCATTTTCACTAAATCTTGACAACGTTAAAGTGTGTTAACTGCACTGTAACTCATCGCCCCCAGATCGATACGGACAGTAAAGAGCCTTCCTCACGTCATGGGCAGACTCTGAGAAAACGGATGGCTCGACCCGTGCAGCCAATATAATAACACTGCTGCTTTGGCCGAGTCCAGCTATTATATAGGGCTTCGGATACGTGGCATACGTGGTCTGTCTTCAGAAATATTTGATCAGTTTGATGACAATCGCGTACGAGAGATACGCTGTGGGCTGCAAGACGCGATAATAGGAAATCCTGCAAGTCACTAATACGCGTGAGCTACATTGGGATACATTGGATGTATAGATAGTGGGGGGTATCAGGCTGGTCTACAGGCAGCCCCACCACTAGATTTACCCTGCGAAAGGCCGGTAACCTATCAACGGGGCACTTGCAACTACTCATGAAACCCTCAAAAGGAAAGAACGGACCGTCATTCACAATGACAAGGCTAGGCATGATGGACAGTTCGAGGAAACTGAAATCAGCCACGTGCGTAAAGTCCTGCCTGACAGCCAATAGCGTCACCGCTCATCACGCATGGGACCCGCCCTCGCAGCAACACCGGTATATAAAAGCGGTTTTCGAGCAGCCAGGCAGTACATTTTCCTCAGCTGTAAGGCAAATGCCAGGGTGTAATTATAAAGTCGGGGCACGGCCCGCATTCCACCCACCCGGGAACGACGGCTTCAATGAAGTGCCCACTTGTAGTCGCTCGAATAGAGTACGCGAATATGCCACCATGAGTTCAATTCCCAGGCAGCCATCCAACCAAAGTACTTCCCCCTCAGTTAGGAAGACTATGTGCTCCTAGAGCCGTAGCCTTTAGCGTAGCTAGTCCCGGTTGTAAACCAGGACTCTAAACCGTTAGCGTAAGCAAAATCCCCGTTATAGAGTAAGTTGGCTGTTACAGAGCCCAGCGATGCATTAAAACGCAGGAATGGCTAATCAAACCAAGGGACGTCGACTTGCGCTTCGCGAAGGTCTCCGCCCTTAGTTTGCCCTTTGGTTGGTTGGTTTGGTTGGTTGGTTGGTTGGGTGGTTGGTTGGCCAGGCAGTACAGTGCGTTCGTCAGCCGACCAGCTTATAGCAACAATCTGCCAACGCGACGCGGCCAGCCAGTGTTGCCAACTGCTGTTCAGTAACCGTGACCGGCTCAACGACAGACCGATCATCGCGACAGCTACTGCTCTCACTGTATGAGTTGATTATAATAAAGGTAAAACTGTGGGCCTTGGAATCATAGTTGTCGTTATAACAACGAAACCTCCACCTTCCCACATTGGTGACCCCGACGGAAGGAGGAATCAACATGCAGGAGTCTCCGGATAGGACACCGGAAGCAGCGACATACAGAGTGGCAATACGCCTCCCACCATTCTGGCCAGACCGACCCTGACTCTGGTTCGCGCAAGCGGAGCCACAATTTGAGCTAGCAAACATCACCAACGAGCGGACGAAGTTCAGTCACATAATCTCACAAATAGATTACCGTACGCAGCGGAGATGGAAGACGACATCACGTCCCCGCCGGAACGCGAGCCTTATAAAACACTGAAAACAGATCTCGTCCGGCGGTTGTGCACATCGCGCGACCAACGCGTCCGTCAACTCCTCACGCACGAAGAGCTGGGCGACCGCAAACCATCACAGTTCCTTCGCCATCTTAAGAGCCTTCCACCGGACGTACCAGACGACTTTCTCCCGAGCACATGGTCCAACCGCCTTCCATCCCATATTGAAGCCATACCTGCCGGCCACGCTGAGGGCCACTTGGAATAGGACTCACAACTAACAGACCAAATTAGTGAGGTCGCTGCCCAGCCCACCAAGGCGTGCAGCCTGCGACAACGCCAGCATAATCCAACGTACAGATGAACTGTCGCGCCAAGTAGCGTCGCTCACTGTCAACCAGCCCCGTCAATGTTCACACTCCAAGGAGAGGCGCAACACCGACGACACTCAACCTCGTGAAGACGGTTCCATAGAGCCAAATCTCTGCTGGCACCACCGGCTATTCCGGGACAAGGCGCGGAGATGTACATCTCCCTGTTGCTGCCGCCAGCAGGAAAACTTCAACAGCAGACGTTGACGGCGGCAGACGTCTGTACTGCAACTACTGGCCGCCTATTCATCACTGACCAGAGTCCCTGGTCGAATGTTGTGCCGGAACGCTAGTTGGTTTTCCGTTTTGCAAGAGGCGACAAGTAAATTAGTCGGACTACATAAACATCGCTTTGAATGTAACTTCTGCACGAAGGGATACATCGTCCAGCACAACAAATACTACTCCTTCATCAGTGATTGCTGATTCACACAAGCTCGTCCAGTGTTGTATCCTTCCTTCCCCCGTAAATATTAACCCAGAGAGGACCTCATGCAACTCTCTTGAGTAGCTGGTACCAGGACGAAAGTGATAGGATGCACTGTGGTGGAAACGAACAGGACGGGGTGTGTAATGTCAGTTGTGGAAGCGTGATCTGGTAGGGTATTATGTAATGACGTTTTTGTGAGGACATCTATGTTGGATCAAAGCGTACTACTGTTTCATAGACTTTTTCTGTGACTATTTTTATCATTGATTTGCAAGACTTCTTTGGTTTCTTTACTTATACGTATATTTAAATAGCATTTTTCTATCGTTTTCATATGGGGACCTTTGTTTGTGATGTATAAGATTTTCACTACGTCATCTATGGGGCCGAAGGTGTGTTTGTAATCTAGTACACGTTGTGCAAATTTTGAGGTGTTATTAATATTCTTGAGTGATAATAATGTTCTTTATACCGTATACTGAATGGTCTACCTGTCTGTCCAACTTTGTTGTTAGCCAACAGGGTTACGGAATTTTTGGACTGCATATTGTTTGGTTTTTGGCCTAAAGTGGGAACCATAACACAGCCAACATTCGCTAATACGTTGCACATACTGTCATGTCCACTTAGTAAACAGAAATCACTTGTTGAAACAGACTCATCTTTCTGCACAACCTCACAGCTCCACTTACTTACAATTAATGTGTTATGACTTTTGGCATGACCTGTGCCACTGTTACATTATCATTTATTCTTCCGCATGTATAAGTATTTCTGAAATTTGTTTTTTGTAACGTTAATTAATTAATTAATTTTTTAAATTGTGCATTGGAATTAACGATAGCGCAGTAAGGGGCTGTAAATCTATAACCGCTCTGTGCTCTGAAGGAAATACGGGTACAAGCAGTCAGGTTGTTTGATGTATTCACAGATATCACATCTGTAGAACTTGTAATAATGTGAATATTTTGTTGTGTGTGTGTGTGTGTGTGATTACTACCCCTATCATCTCAATAGAACGTAAACATTTAACATAAATTGTACTCGCTTATAACTTTAAGAACTTCACAAGTCAATGAAACTCAACTAGTCAAATATCTATCCCCGCTCTTACGTTATTTTAGATGAAGCCGTACACGAGTATGTGGATCACAGGCAAGTGAGATGGAGCATTAATGACCTCTGAAACACGAACACTAAGGAGAATACTTGGACCGGCGATAGAAGGCAATCAGTGGACAATACGAATTTTTGAGCTGTAAGAATTATAGAAGGACATGAACATCAGTGCCGTTATTAAACACCAACGTCTTAGGTGGATGGGGCATCTACAGCGGATGGGCGAGGCAAGAAATGTGAAGCAGATATTACAAGCCAACGACACGAGGGAAGACAAAGGATAGAAGAGATGATGTGGCGAACTACGTAAGGAAGATGCATTGCCAGTTGGTCACACGTAACGCAGGATAGAGCAATAAGAAGGCGCTTGCTTATCCTTCATGGACAGTACAACTACGGAAGACAGGAGGAGGAGGAGGAGGAGGACGAGGAGGAGGAAATTATATTAAGACGAAAATGGTTCTTCATCCTCATGCTGAAGTCTGTTCCCGACAAACGACTCTGTCAAGTACTCTTTGCTGTACATATCTTCTATTATATAATTGTTTTTGTAACCGGATGGATATCTTAGATGTAAACATTGGCAGTAGTGAGAAGTACGTTTTATTTACTACATAAATTATTCTTTTCATTTCATGAATCCCCATCAAGTGACACATCTAAAACTTGTTCTGTAGGTCTACAACTTATAAATACCCATTGTTGATTTGTATGCACTTATATGCAATCCTATTGCTTTGACTGCTGTTTCAGAATCACTGTAAGTTTCTTTGGCTGTTGCTACAGACATGAATATAATCATCCCGTCGGGATATGCCATGACCTAACTACAGTCGACCTCGGTTATATCGGCCACGGTTATAACGGACTTCACTTATAAAGGATCGTGTTTTCATTCCCCGGCCGTTTCCCTATGCTTTATCTCAGTAACTACCTCGGTTACACCGGTCTCTCATATATCGGTTCTTCAGTCCCATCGGATTTCTGCCACATTCCCCAACAGCTGATTTTCCTCGGATATAACGTTTTTGGCAAAACATTGGACAGTTCACAACGGTTACAGTGTGTTCGAGCGCAGAGGGCTCAGTAATCAGAGCGATATGAAGACTTCATATGTAATTTGATAGCATTTTGTACTTGGAGACGTCGAGTGGACCTGTAAATTTTTCACTTTGTTTGGCTTTCCTAAAGACAAGACCCAACCCTTAGCGGATACAATAGATAAGCCGAGACAGTCTGTAGCTGATGGTTTCTGTTTATGCACCAGCGGGAAGGTTAAAAATACAACTGCCATACGCGCGCATCTTTATGGCACTTGGGATAGAGTGCCCTGCCATAAATGAATTACGGCTTGACTTGGTGCATTTACTTGTAACCTTTCAGGTATCGAATCCGTAAGCAAACAGAACTGACCGTTCGGCGAAAAAATGATATGTATCAGTAGTGGCCGATCAAACAGGTGCGAATTCGCATTTACAAATTTTGAGTGTACTGTACAGTACAGTGTGCGTAAAGGAGGGGAGCATTCAGGCATCTTGGTGTGTAATGCTTCCGTGACTTAGGCCACTTTAAGAAGTGTACTGTACTGATGAGAGGAATGAAGGAGAAGATAAGACGCATGTTTCATCAGATTTTGCAAGCTCAAGCAGTGACAAAAGTGACTGGCATGCACTTAACGCGCTGTATTTCCATTCCCGATGGAGTCGACTTTGATGACTACGTCTCTGTTGATGATAATGCAGCAGTTTCTGAGGTGCCCAATGTTCGTAACATTGTTGCTGCTGTGTCTGACCGTGCCGTAACTGATGATAGCGACGATGAACACAAAATCGGTGCGTGTGAATTAGCAAGAGAAGCCCAATTCTGACAAAGAAGGACGCTCGGAGAGCTTTCAAGGTCATCACCCAGTATTACTACGCACATGGTTCAGATGAGAATTTAGAAGTTACATCTTTTCTGTATCGAGAAGGACGTGCAAAGGCGATTATCAAGCTCCACGAAGTAAATGAACATTACCGATTTTTTAAACGAAAACAAAATAATGTGTAATGTGTGCTTTTAGATGTTCAAGATGTATAATTTCATGTCCATATGCAATAAAACTGAAAACAGGCGTGCCATAAGTTGTATTAATTTAAAAGTTAGTTTAAAACGTAATTTAACCGAACCTCGCACACAATGGAATTCTGTAAAACCTGTATGCAAACTCAATATTATGTCCTTAATGACTGTCATGTCTGAAGAACGAAATATGCTGGAAGTTACAATGTACTAGGTATTTGTACTACTAACAACCAAGCGCGTACTTTGAAGGATGTTAAGCGGGTTCTCAGAGTTTCCAAAGTGATGATTACCTTCCCGCTCACCTGCTTACGTCCCTCCGCGTGAAGCAACTCGGCTCCCGCCGGATGGATTGTGGAAGGCGGTTTTACGAAACTGTCTAAAAAATTTTATTCACTCACTCCATCTACTACCCCGACATGTTTCGGTGCGTCATGACACCATCTTCAGGCGCATTTTTTTGCACTTCAAAGACCTTTGTCAAAAGTGTTTTTATCGCCTTACTTTTATCCTCACTGTTTTAATTTTTAACAATCCAACAAGGCACAGTGTGTGTTTATATGTTATGTGGTTTGGCAACAATATTACATAATCTGTATGCTTCTCTCCGAGTGACAAAGGTCTTTGAAGTGCAAAAAAATCCCCTGAAGATGATGTCATGACGCACCGAAACATGTCGGGGCAGTAGATGGAGTGAGTGGATAAAAATGATTCTATCGTCTATAGTGCATTCTGTTGGCGTATTTATCAGTGTTATATATAAAAAAAATGCACGGTGAAAACAAAGTGAAAAAATGTCTAAAAATTTGTTTAAACTCGAATAAGAATGACTGGCACTTTACACCAAGACTTACAACAGTTATGACTACTTTGGTTACTAGTCTTACCAAGACAGCCGTCGATAGTAATCGATACTAATCTCATTTCTTCGTGCGATTTATACGAGGCATTATTACGGAAGATGAGAAAAGTGCAGTTACTGTATATTAACTCCTTATGTCTAAGAACATGGAATTTGTTATGTACATTGATTATAAATATACCCACAAGTTGCGTACAAAATATTGTTTTATGTCAGCAGTTACTAAATACTTTTAAGGGGCAAATTTCTGAGGTTATGCATGACTGACACATTGAAAAAAACTGAAGCAGACATTAAATGTACTAGTAAGTTCTACAAAGAAATGTAACAGACTCCAGTAATAGTAGTCATATAGTATAGTAGGAGCAAATGACACCGTTATATACACTGTTATATACATTGTTATATACAGGTGTTAATGTTGCATATAGGTGTTGGAGTAGGTATCCGAGGTGCTATACGCACTACATTTTAAAGGCGCTGTAGTCACTTCGAGGTACTACAAGGTATTACAGATGCAATATTTTACAAGCAATATTATGTTTAACTCCGTAAATATTAGCGTTAAGAGCTGAATGACATTTGTAGTAATTCTGTATATTAGACTGCCCACCCTGAGAATTTAATTCAACTGTTTGCCACTAGCAGCACTAGGCTCTTAGTACAAGACGTTACACCTGCCAACGGGTCACTCGCAGTCTCCGCTGGCTGCCTTTGCCCGTTACTTACAGAAATAGAAGCAAAACCGACCCAAAAGCTTCAGTTTTTCCTTTTCACAATTTTCACTCTTCATTTGATTACCATGTTATTCCAGTTGTGGTCATGTCCCGCCAGCATGCTGTCAGTCATCTGCTCAAATATCCTCTTCAAGCCCAACTGATTCATGTAGTCATGTGTCTCCTTCAGAACCAACACCAACGCCAACAGCTCCTCACAACGCGAATGAAGGGGCAAGTAACGCAGGCGATGAATTTGACCCGGACACCTCCGGCTTCGCTGGTATGTTCAAGTTTGGCTACGAGCTGACTTCGAATTTAAGAAGAAATGAAAGTGAAAGTTCTTAGCAAAGCTTTTGTTCAGCCGAAATCGGTGTCTGCCATCGATTGCAGCTTGGAATTGTTATGTCTCCCTTTATTTCATTCAAGATGAAATGAAAAATGTCTCTCGAAACTGAAAAATTCCATCTCACTGTCCATCATACATCTTCCTGTCAAACTGGAGTAGTATCCTTCGGCTTTCCTTCTCTTGTAGGTGTCTGTCACACACTCAGCCACACAGTAAACCAGTAAATCAACATCTTCCTCTCCTTCAAGTATTGTGGCAGCTATATGAGCTCATCCATGTTCACCCTTTAACAAGCACACAAAGACTTCCTACATCCCGTTCTTAAAAACCATCACCTGTGCGTCACGCAGGCGCCATTTCACGTTGCAACGCATTACGCTCACGCAGGCATTATTGCGTTGTTAAAATCCAAGGCTACACTCAACACTACCTATCGCTACCGCTCGGCAAACTTTACACCTGTACCTGCCAAGTTAAAAACGCACCACCTGTCAGTTTTCGAGCAGCAGATACAACACCACCAGTTGATTTAACGGCATGAAGAGCTAAGAAGGTTCCAAGATGCCGACATACAATAACTACCGTGACACCGTTCACGCCTATTGCGCGCAGTTATTCACACTCAACCCTTACTGACTAGCCGCATTCTTCACCGAATTCCACGTCTGCTTGCAACTTCTTAGTCACTAAGCCTAGCACTAGTCAGTGACAATGCGCTCTGTACTGGCAGACACATTCTTTTGCCATAACTTCCACTGGCTATTAGTGAGGTCATGAAGTGATTACGAACAATTCAGTTACAGAACTGAGTAATACTTTTTATCATCAATGTATGTTTTAATATACTGCACATATTAATCTTTTACGCTGTGTTTACTTTTAAAATTTTAACGGGTAGTAATCATTAAAGCTTCTACGAGTTTCGTTGTGTGCCTTGATGGTGGCCACTTAGGCCTAAACATGTTGAGTCGATAGTAAACAAATGGAACAGTGTATCTGATTGGCCTGCTTTCCTGACAAACTGAAAGCCGCGGATATAATGTGGTATGAAAGACAACAGTCAACATCCAGATACAGATTTCATGAGACCTCTAACACAATATTACTATAAACACACTGAGTCTTGGCTACTTAGTAACTGCCCTCGCACAGTCACAATACGCCATGTTGGGAAGTTGTTAGCTGCAACAGGCAAATCGAAATATTTCGAACACATAACGCGCACGTCAGATTCACTGGAAAAGGATTTGATTATCACAAAAAATCAGTCATAGCAAACTCTGTTTTGCACATCTTTATTTGGAGATTTTGAGCTACTTGTTTCGGCCTGTTATGGCGCCTCTAAAAAACATGAACAGCGATGTTCATGTCTCGATGTTCATGTTTTTTAGAGGAGCCTGATGATGGCCACAATAGGCCGAAACTAGTAGCTCAAAATCTCCAAATAAAGAGACGCAAAACAGAGTTGGCTGTGACTGATTTTGTGGGAGACTTGAAACATATGTCAAAGGGGATGGTGAACATTAA
The DNA here is from genome assembly GCA_013340265.1 of Coptotermes formosanus. NCBI lineage: Eukaryota > Metazoa > Arthropoda > Insecta > Blattodea > Rhinotermitidae > Coptotermes > Coptotermes formosanus. Next base: position 400,804 of record BLKM01012015.1, read on the forward strand.
ATTTATAAATGCCAGTCAATCATATATCCATCGATTTAAAAATCTGAAAAAGAAACTCAACAATGTTTCGATGTTCATGTTTTTAGTGGAGCCTGATGATGGCCACAACACGCCGAAACTTGTAGCTCAAAATCTCCAAATAAAGAGACGCAAACAGAGCTGGGTGTGACTGATTTTTTGTGAGAATTCAAACAAACGCCAACGGGGATGTTGAACAGTAAAAAAGGATTTGATGTTTGGATTGACAGATGGCCACAGAAGGGGAGCCAGTGGACAAGATGGCCAGATGAAATATGAAGAACCCTGACGATGAACTGGCATAACATCGTAAATGCCAGGCAAAAGAACGCAATGGAGGGACCTGACCTACAAGGCCGTGAAAAACAGGAATATGCGGCTCACCCAAAATCCACAAAAAAAGGAACACCGCTAAAACCAACAGTAAACTGCATCGCCTCGCCTACATATGATTTGGCAAAATACTTGGCAGGACAACTGAAGCCGTAAGTCGGGCAATCAGACCACCATATCAGAAACACTGATATGTTTATTCAAAAGTTAAAGAACATAAGAATACAAGAAACAGACACCAGGGATGTCCCACGACACAAAACCTGGGAACTACATGAATTATGGATGCCATGCCAGAAGCAGCACCATAGCATCAAAACACGCAGAAGATTTTTTACAGAAGATTTTTAAGTTTTAACATTTTATAATTCACATTTAATGCACGTCTTTTAGGGATTTCAGAAGCCCGGGTGAAGGATCCGCTAAATTACTCCCTTAGGGACCAAAACATTCCTGAAGCTAGCAGTTGCAAATATTTGCGAATTATCATGCGAAGTGATTTAAGCTGGGCTGATCAGGTAAACTACACGGTGCAAAAAGCCTGGAAGGCACTACATTTCATAATGCGTATTTTGAAAAAGGGAAATAAGAATACGAAAAGCTTAGCCTACATGTCACCAGCACGCCCGATTCTCGAATATGGGGCGGAGTGCTGGGATCCATACAGGGAATGTCAGATAAATGCTTTAGACCGCGTACAAAAGAAAGCGGCTAAATTTGCGCAGCATACTGAAGGCTTAGTCTGGGAATCTTTGGCGTAGCGTAGGAAGATAGCACGCATGCGTGCGCTCTTCAAAGCGTATACTGGTGAACGGGCGTGGAAAGCTATAGGGGACAGGTTACAGGCACGATGATACCCGAGCAGGGTCGACCATTTTTGGAAAATTAGAGCCAGAAAACAACGAACAGACGTCGGGAAATATCCTTTTGTAAATAGGACCATTACTGACGGGAACCAGCTACCTGAGGAGGTGCTAGGGACTTGCCCCGGTAAACCGCATACCTTCAGAAAGAGGGTTAGGAAAGTGATAATCAGTGAGGTGAAGTGAAGGCGCTAATAGTGAAGTGAAGTGAAGGCTGGAAAAGAGGGGTTAACTTGTTAAATGGGTAGGGAAGTAAGGTGTGGATAAGAGAAGCAAAGTGAAATGAGGTGAAGATAGGATAAATGATGTTAAGTGAAGTGAAGTGGAGTGAGGTTCTTTAGCGCTGGGAAAGTGTACATCATTATTATTTTTAAACTATGTACTGAGATGGGATTACTGTACAGTATTTAGTTTAGTTTAAATTTTTTGGACATCTTGACACACGGTTTATTTACCTGGCCTGTACTGGTACCTTCCGTTTCCTCTGTTGTGTGTTCTGTGTTGATTATTGTTCTCTGTCATGGTCCAATTCCGCGTTACTGTTTTCTTCTGTGTTACTGTACTTGTGACCGAACCTCCCTTGTCAGGCCTGGTTCGAGACCAGCCTGGGGAACGAAAAATAAAACGCGTGCGGCAAAAGGGTTCAACTCCCTCACCCCACCGCACAAAAGCAAGGAAACCCTCTGATCGGGGAAACCGGTGGAGTAAACAGAGCTCTTAGCAGGGATAACTGCCCCACTGTTTGCAAGTTCGAGACTTGAGGCAGAGACGTTGAAGGCCAACATCTGGCCAGCTCCGGCCACTGCATTTGTGTGTGTCGACACTTTATAGTGTCATAAATTCATTGTAAGAAGGGTATGAAAAGGGTTACCCTCTTGACAATTACTTGGCCTTACTAAGGAGCTAACCCTCCTAGTAAGCGCTGAACCATGAACCCATCATTCAGGGTTCAAACAATGAGGGAAGACACCAACCCCCACTTGCAGGAAAGAGGTTGTGAGGGCAGTTGTTAAACAGACTGAGTACTGTTAGGTGGTCGCTGTGAATATTGGTTGAATACAGGGCAGGAGAGACGAGTGTCAGCTATCAGTGTTATTGTATGTACGCCCTGTAATGTCTAATATAATAAATAACGTACAGTTTAAGTTACCTATATGGCTTGGTGAGTACACCCCTGGGTCATCCTCAGACAGTCGACCACTGAGCTCAATATACAAGAAAGTCGGCTGCAAACTGTTCACTGATCTTGTATTGTACTGTGTTCTCCTTGTTATGTACGTGTTGGCTCTATTTTGGCTGTACACATGTATGTTAACACTGCCGCCGGGTGTAAACCCAGTTGCAGTTAATAGTTATAATCAGTGACCTCTACCTGTGACAGCAAGTACTCACAACAAGGAGCACCAGCTTAAGCAAGACCGCAACAAAAACTACAACCGGTACGCACCAAATATCAACAAACAACAGAATTAATCTGTGAAGACACATGTGATAGCATGGAGTACTAAAACCACCATTCGACACAAAAACAAAATATCAACCTATGCACTCCTCGCAGAGTACCTATGTACTATGCAACTATTGAAGATAGTCCAACAACGCAAGATTTATTCGTCAATAACTCATCCTAACAGTTTAACTTAATATGTACCATATATGCAAGTCTAACAATTTTGTAAAGTGAAGGCCATCACTATTTCATCTCAGCCAATGTAGAGTTTTGTGAGTGTTTGAAAATCGAGCCTGAGGATGGCATCCTATGCCGAAACTAGTCGCTCGTTTTAACTTTTTAACTTATCAATAAATAGTTACTTGATGGCTGCTTGACTGTCTTTTTACTTATATATAATCATTACCATTATCATAAGTGAAATGACGTGACGTGTTGTGTGTAAATAAGTGAAGTGACGTGGTGTTCTCTAACGCGCGCGCGCGTGTGTGTGGGTATATTGTATTTGTGTAGGGATATCGTAATTGTGAGGGTATATTATATTGTGTACGTATATTGTATTTGTGTGGAAATATTACGTTGTGTACGAACATTGTAATTGTATGGGTATATTGTACTTGTGTACGTATACTGTATTTATATGGGTAGATTGTATTTGTGTAGGTATATTTTATTTTTATGGGTATATCTTATTTGTGTAAGTATTTTGTAATGTGTGGGTGTATGGTATTTGCGTAGGTATACTGTACTTGGGTAAGGTGTATAATAATTGTATGCGTATATTGCATTTGTGTGGGTATATTGTATTTTTATAGGTATATTGTATTTGTGCGGGTATATTGTAATTGAGTGGGTATATTGTAGTTATGTAGGTATATTTGTATTAGTGTACGTACATTGTATTGTGTGGGTGAATTGCTAGTACGTGTACAGTAATTTGCACTGTTCCTTTTATGTATGTGTTACTGTATTTGTGAATACTAGTGTAAGACTACTGCCACCGGGTGAAAACCCAATTGTAGTAAGTAATAGTAATAATAATAATAATAATAATAATTCAGTGGAGCCAAACATTTCAGTAAATCTACAGTGGCACCTACTGATGTTCGCACAATCTTTTCCGATGAACCAGCGGCATCAAGTTAACCCACAATGATCGCTTCAGGTAGGCCAGTCCGAGGTGTAAGGGCCATACTACACAAGCGTTAAAAACGCGGCAGTTGTAACGCCGCCGACTGCTTCGTTTTACAGAACATGTATAATGTAACGGTGCAGATTACGCGAGCATTTCTGCTGCCGCGTTTGCCGGCGTTAGCACCGCGGTCGGCGTTTTTAACGCAACGTGAGGCGTTGTGACCGCAGGCGGCAGAAACGCCAGCCATACTACACGAGCGTTCGAAACGCGGCGCTTGCTACAGGATAGCCTACACTGCCCACAGTGTTAACAAAGACGTCAGCTCGGAAGGAAGCCTTTCAGCATATTTTTCTTAATACTGTTGTTGGAGCACCACCAGAAGAGCAAACGTGTTCTGAAGCCCAGTCACTTGGATTTACGTGAAGGCATTAACGTTCCTCTGCACTGGAAGACCTCACGAATACCAAGACCCATTCAGTGTCCGAGGATCATACCAAGGTCCCCAGCTGCACCGAAATGATAGCAGGGGAGCTCCTCGTGCAAGTAGTGTCTCCACCTTGACGTGGTGAGGAGGTTTGAGTACGCCAGTGACCCTGAGAACTATACCAGCGGTAGCGTAGCTACTGGCAGGGCCTCCCTTGCTGGACAGGTCGAAGGGTAGGCGTCAGACGAAGAGAGACCCAAAACTGGTGCCGGAAACAGCGTCATCAGTAGCGACTTGAAGCACAGAGCAAATGATGATCAAGATGGTTCGAGTTCGTAGAGCAACAGGCGTGACCAGAGTGTGTTATGCCCGCGAGACTCATGTGCTAGTTTGCTAACTATGCTGAACGGGTTGCGGGAGGTCAGGAACTTGGCTACCCCTGGAGTGCCGGCGGTGGTTCGGACTGTTACCAGGCCACCCCATGCATTCCAGTGTATTGTCCTTGTTTGGTCCTTTGTGGCGAATCCGACTGCGCTCTTGCCGGGGCGGCTTGCTCCTGTTCTGGTGTGACTGTCGTGCTGTGAGGACGGGGTGCTGACACCGGGCGCGACTATCCGGGCGAGGGTCAGTGGATTGCCGGTTTGCTCTAATTTTATTTCTTGCCCCTGTTGTTTCCGTGTTATTCCTGGGGTTAATTTGACGGTTCTTGGTTCCTTTGGTTCTCCTTCTGGCCTCCCGATTTTAGCCCGGGACTGGCTCCACCTTCCCAGTTCTGAAGAAACAGGGGAATTGCCTGTGTGGACAATGCTGTTGTTGATCGTAACTTAAGGTTAGTAGTACTTGTATTCAGGTGCAGTGATCTTCTGTAAACATTTTGGTAATTCTTTGGTGTAATCCTTTGGGACCACAACACTTAAACTTCATTTTGTTGTTAGTCATAATTTTAGTTAAATAAATTTAGTTTAGTTAGGGCCCTGTGTTTTCTTTGGGTTGACCTACGGGGGATCTCCAACTCCTACCAGAACCCGGCTCTTCCCCCGCCGGACCCCCATCCTACTGGGCCTGCCAACAGGAAGCGTGGACCCGCTAGGGATACGAGTGGTAACCTTGGCGGTGCCATAACAAGTGGTTTGAACGGCTGTTGCACTGCGATGTGGAGAGCAAAGGGAAAAATTACCACATTATTACTTTCCTGGACCGTCTCTTCCAAAAACAGAGATACAATATATTGCGAGATGCTTCCTCTGGAGACAAAACAATCCGGAGGTAAACTACTCGCCCAATCGGATCTCCGGGGGGGGGGGGGGGTGTCATTAGAGGAAGTGTCACACAGCAGGCGTTATGACAGGAAGGAGTGCAAGAAGCAAATTCACAGCTATAAAATTGGAAGATGGGATGTAAGGACCTTGAAGCAAGGAGGCAAATTGGGAAATTTGAAAAAGGAAATGAAGCAGAATGAGGTGCCTGTTCTAGGTGTCAGTGAAGTGCGGTGGAAAGGACAAGGTGAAATAAGAAGTGGTGATTATACAGCGTATTATTGCGGACGTGAACGGGCTGAAAGAGGCGTAGCAATAGTGGTGCACAGAAGTATAGTGGGAAGTGTTGTTAAGAAGATTATTTGTAATGACAGAATAATTGCTATTAAGTTAAAGGCGGAACCGGTAAATGTTTTGATTATGCAAGTGTACATGCCAACATCGGAGTATGAAGATGATGAAGTGCAAAAGTTGTATGATACAACTGAAGAAATTCTTGAGGAAGATGGAAAAGGTGACACTAACATCATCATACTGGGGGACTGGAATAGCGTTGTTGGAGATAAAGCATATCGGAACATTGTTGGATCACATGGACTAGGAAGAAGGAATCATAGGGGTCAAATGCTAATTGATTTTTGCGAAAGAAACGGACTGATTGTCACAAACACGTGGTTCAAGAAGCCAAAAAGAAGACTGTACACAAGGAGGGCACCTGGGGATTGGAACCGACATCAGTTGGATTACATCCTTGTGAAGCATCTATTCAGAAACAGTGTAAAGGATGTGCAGACACTGCCTGGGGCAGATATTGACTCTGACCACAACTTACTGGTTGCTAAGTTCCGCACCAGGTTGAAGAAAATTATAAGATTCCAAAAGAGAACACCTAAATGGGATTTGGATTAAGTTATAAGCTCAAAGACAAAGAGTGCAGGATACTCTAGAAGAGAAACTCGGTTCATTTAAATGTGAAAGAGAGAATGCTGAGGTGCAGTGGAAGAATATAAATGAATGTGTGTTAAATACTATGAGTCATTTGGTAGGGAAAGTCGAGAAAATATCGAGAAAACCATGGATTACGCAGGAAATGATCAGTAAAATGGATGAACGACCGAAATGGAAGAATGTTAACACTGAAGAAGGCTGGAGAAACTATAGGCGAATGAGGAACGAATTGAAAAGAGCCACAGAAAATGCCAAAAAGGAATATTTGGAGAACACATGTACGGAGATTATGGAATTTCAAAAAACAGGACGTTACGATTTGATGTACATGAAGACAAAAGAAGTAGATAGGAAGGAAACCCAAGGGATTCAAAATGTTGGCATCGAACACTCTCAGGGGAATAGAATAATAGATCAGAATCAAGTGATGGAAATGTGGGAGAATTATACAACAGCACTATACGATCACCCTAATCGACCAGAATCCCTAGAAATTGAACTGGAAGAAGTAAATATAGACGAGAAAGGCCCATACATTTTACAAAGTGAGGTGGAAAAAGCTATCAAGGAAATGAGGAATGGAAAGGCCACAGGAGACGATGATGTACCTGGAGATGTGCTCAAGTTATTGGGACAAGGTGGGCTGAAAGTACTGAGAGAAACTGGAGAGTGGCCCAAGGAATTCACAGAAGTTACAATGATTGCCTTAAAGAAGAAGCCACAAGCTACAAAATGCAGCGACTATCGCACAATCAGCCTCATTGTGCATACAGCAAAGATAATAGCAAAGATACTTAGAAGAAGGATTGAAAGGAAAATTGAGGATGTGCTTGGAGAAGATCAGTTCGGCTTTAGAAGAGGAAAAGGAACTAGAGATGCAATTGGGATGATCAGAATAATATTTGGAGGTAGATGAAGAACTACGTGTTTGCTTCATAGGCTGGCAGAATGCATTTGAACGTGTAAACTGGACCAAATTAATGCAGATCCTAAAGGGGACTGGTATCGATTGGCGTGAAAGAAGATTGATAAGCAAATTGTACATGGATCAGAGAGTTAAAGTACGACTAGACCGAGGGGAGACAAGAAGTACGAAGACTGGATGAGGAGTTAGACAAGGAAGCTGCTTGTCACCAATTCTGTTCAATTTGTACAGCGGGTGCCTTACCAAGGAAGCTTTGGATAGGTCTGGAGACTTCAATATTGGAGGGCAAATTATTCAAACTGTGAAATATGCAGATGACCTTGTGTTAATGGATAAGGAAGTAAAGGTGCTACAGGGCATGATAAATAAACTAATTTAAATTGGAAGATGCTATGGTATGGAAATGAATGTGGAAAAAACAAAAGTCGTGAGAATTTCAAGACAAACATCCCCAGTAACAATTATGATAGACAAAAACAATTGAAGAATGTAGAATGTTTTAAATATTTGGGTAGTATGTTAATAAACGACGGAAGGTGTACTTGTGAAATTAAATCTAGGATTGCCATGGCAAAAGCTGCATTTAACAAGAAGAAGATTCTTTTTACCAGCACATTGGATTTAAATTTGAGGAAGAAACTAGTAAAATGCTACATTTGGAGTATAGCTTTGTATAGTGCTGGAACTTGGACGTTTCGGGTAGTAGATCATAAACACCTGGAAAGTTTTGAAACGTGATGCTGGAGAAGGATGGAGAAGATCAGTTGGACCTATCATGTGAGAAATGAAGACGTGTTACTTAGAGTCAATGAGCAGAGGAATATCCTACACGAAATAAGAAAACGGAAGGCTAACTGGATTGGCCACATATTGCGTAGAAACTGCCTTCTATAACGGGTTATTGAAGGAAAGATAAAGGGAAAGATGGAAGTGACAAGAAGAAGAGGCAGAAGACGTAAGAAGCTACTGGATGACCTTAAGGGCAGCCGATGATACTCTCATTTGGAGGAAGCACTAAGTGCACTATGTGGAGGAATCGTTTTGGAAGAGGCATTAGACCTGTCATTAGACAGAGTATTGGATGATGATGACTGCTGTTGATGCGTTTGCAGAAATGTTTGATGTTGAAAAGTTTATTTGCGAAGTAGAAAAAAGCCGCCACTTTACAATATCACTGTGAAAGATTCCAGCAATCGAGAATTAAAAGCCAAACGCCGGACAGAGATACGTGCAGTTTGGCGATAAATCCTTTCTTTTGTCATTTCTGCCACTGATTGATAGTTTGTCGTCTGACTTATCACATGAAGCTTGTTATAAGATTACAGAAGTGTTTAGAAACTTCTCTGCAGCTAGGCGAGCCTCCTCACTCGCCATTTCTCCTGCATCAGCAACCGCTACCTCACCCTTAAGTGTGACTGCGAATGTTTCAGATACATCAGAAGATAATTTTATTATCCTGAACTTTTGTCAGTTATATTCTCCTGACTTTGACAATACGAATTATTGCACTACGAAATTATGATGCATGAACGAAAACAAGTTCAATAATATTATAAGAATGTTTGTGTTTACCTTAATGTTACAGCCAGTCTCTCGACAGGACAACTTGGCTTCCTCATATTAGTGTCATTTTTCACAGTTTTATCATAGATTAAATTTAAAAGCACATAAAAACTTGTCGCTAACATTCTGTAATATAAAAAGAACTTGTCAGGAATCTTGCGGTGGGTTCCAAACATAATGTGGAACTGCCGTGTTGAAAGTCTGTTTGAAATTGAAGGATGAGTCCACCAGCGTATCTTCCTCGGGGTTTTTTTTTTTTGGCTACGTGTAAGATGAGCTACACAACCAATTTGGACAACATCCATTTTAGTACTAAAAGCAGGCAGTAGAAACGCCACATAGCTGCCGCATTTTGAACCCTCGTGTAGTAAGGTTCCAAGCAGTCAACGGCGTTTTAACTGCGGCGTTTGGACGCTCGTGTAGTATAGCCCGTATCGGAGCGTTTTTACCGCCAGCTACCGCCGCGTTTTGAACGCTCGTGTAGTAAGGGCTTAAGTCTCAGTTCACTGCCTTTACTTTCAAACGAAGGCAAATAATTCAAAAGCGGAAGTTCACACACAATTGCACGATTCCCTTGGCTGGTTAAAAAAATAGCGCCAAGACCTCATACATGGCAAGCCAATCTCCTGATAGCTACCCAATCGAACATGGAGTTATGTGTACCTGTCGAATCCAGGATTTTTTGATTGAGCGATTTAGGTTACGTATATAACAATAGAGGTAACTTTTCGTAATGTGTACAACGAATGTGAATTTCAAGCTAAAATTGTCAAAATGGAACATGTGTGAATAATACATATTATGGCGTTCCTCGTTTGTTTGTGGTTAAACGACGCTGTCAGTAACTCAGACTATATAACATCGAAAGGTACGATAACTCACGAACTGTTACGGACTGTTAAGGAAATTTCCCGAAATATTCCTGGAAAGACCTAAAAAGTCCCGAAAAAACACCGGCCGAGCTCCTATAATGTTTGTAAACAATATTTCACGCAAACTGTGCATATACTTATGACATACCCCGGTATAAAATTTCATAGGGTTAACTCAAATGCGTCATTAGTTACCGTCAACAAACCAGAAAGTATATATACAGAGCAGGGGCAGCCGTCATTCTCTACAGGGTATGGACGTACACGTTTCCGAAAGGCTACATACTTTACTTACATGCATTCTGTTCAGAATGTCAAGAGCCGCCATGCAGCGAAATATGAATTGAATTATACCACTTCATTACGAGCCTGTTGTGTTGCACGAAGTAAAGTGCGGTGTGCTGAATCTTGCAACGCCAGACACTTTCAATAGACAGTAATTTCTACACTGAAATATACAATACTCTGTAACAATATTTTACATATGAATAAAGCTGCCCTTCATTTAGAGCTTCGAAATCAGAATGGCGTTCAGTCAAAATCACACAAAAGATCAGAATCTCTTGCATTACAGAAATAGGCAGCAGAATTTTGTAAACAGAACGGACATTATTTCAGAGACATTGAATCCAGAGAGCCCCCCCCCCCCCCCCCAAGGACACCTAATCACACACAAAGCTACGTGTGTCTTCGTCTTGACTATTTGATTCCTATACCTATGAATCGTTTGAAGTCTGAAGTACAGTGGCAAATGTACCTAGCACCTGCCCTGGCATTTAGAACTGCTTCTTTTTGCTAGTGTATTTCTTTCGTACGATTCCCACAAAAAAATAAAAATTTATTTCCCTCCACAGCAGTAAACAGCTGTGTTTTGCCACGGAAACGGGGCAGCTTTTCTGACAGGTTGAAATCGAATTCCCCTACACAATTGTCATGAGCTTCACGCTTCAAATGGAGGAAAACACAATGGCGATGATTTTCCTTCTTGAGGGGTGGCGTTAAGTTCCTGCGCGGTCAGAGCAGGTATAAAGTTTTCCTAACAAGGGGATGTGTAAATTCCTACACGGTCAATTTTTCTGGTAAATGCGGTCATGCTTGGTTGGCCGTAAATAAACAGGAGGTACGTGCTGATAACAGAAGTTGGACCGAGCGATGTGGCTCAGGCGGTACATGTGACTTCCCCCAGTCCATGCTCAGATGAATGTGGTGTTCGTTCCCACATCCACGGATGGTACAGCAAAAAAAAAGTCACAAGCAAGCACAACGTCTTACAAGTCACAAGCACGTGGTATATTAAGGACATACGCTTTATGATAAGTGAAAAAATAAAACCATGTTACTGGTGGCCAATTTTAAATGTTTTAAACGTCATGTTTTAAAAAGTAATGTTTACACGTGGCGTTGTGTTCATAAAACTTGTCGAGCTGAAGTGAACACACACAAGGTGAAACAGAACCAATTAGTAACGTTAGCAAGTGTGATTTCAACCATAACCACGGTGAAGAAAACCTCAATCGATAAGACGTTAATAACACTGGTAAAAGAAAATCTTTGGACGATTTATCTGACAGACCTTCAAAAATAATTCGTGCAGACGTTTCCCAGTGTGACAAAGAAAACTGACTAATAACAGCGGACGTTGGACTTATAAGACGCAACCTATATAACGCCAGATTAACCGTTTACCCAATTATACCAAAATCAAGACACGTGGTCCACCAAGCTTTGTATTCAGCTGTCATTAAAACAAATCGGGACGAAGAATTGTTGCTAGAAAACGACGCTGAAATGAAATCATCCTGTCATGTGAAACCAACAACGTGCTTGAAAGGCGTAAGCAGAATGTACATGGATGGAACTTTCGAGTACTGTCCCCGATATTTCTATCAGTTACATATCATACATGGATAAGTAAATAACATGTATATCCCCTTAGTGTTTGCTCTTTTGCCAGATTAAACTTCCATTACCTACATTAGGTTGCTAAACAAATTTAAAGACCTTGGTGCTTTCCCTGCAACATTTGTTACCGATTTTGAAAGTGAAACCAAAACAGCAACTGGGACAGCTTTTCCACACTCCAGAATTCAAGGATGCCGCTTTCATCTAGCTCAAGCCTGGTATCGCAAAATGCAGCAACTGGGCCTCGCAAAACAGAACATCACAAGTGGATCTGAAGTAGGCAAATAGTTAAGCTATATACACGGACCTTCCTTTCTTCGCCCAGAAGAGATGAGTGCTTCATTGATGAGTTAATGGCTATAAAGCCACAGCAGCAAAACCCGGACGTATTCTGCGATTACTTAGTTGAGACTTACATTAGTGAAGAGAGCACTTTCCCTCCAGAAATATGGTCGTCTGAATCCCACACAACTTACTGAACACTACCAACGCTTGTGAATCCTTCCACGCAGCCCTCAATTCCACCTTTTACCATCACCACCCACAAATTTTTAATTTCTTCGAAGTTTTAAAGGACATCCAGGCAGATAATTACACTAAAATCCGCAGTGGTCCATCAGGAATCCGTTTCAGCAAAAAAACAGAACTCCCAAATGAAACAGAATTCTATACAGAAGAGTTCAAGGAATATTCAGAGAGGCGCATTTCCAGATTCCAATTTGTTAAAACTGTGGCCTACAAAAATAAAATATAGAACGGAAAACAACATTCTTAACGAAGGGCAAACACACTGAAGGGCTGACATGACATCCTAACCTGTAAGACAAAACTGCTGTTGTGTTGTGCGGTTTATTGTTGAGACTGTGACACTGAGTTACACATGCACTTGCTGTTGTACTGTGCGGATCATTGTTTTAGTTGCGACTTTGCAGCTGCGTACGGTAGCTAGGTATGAGGAAACAATGGCGGGGCTGCAAAAGATAACAGATGCTGGTCACAAAATTGTTTCGATCTCGGGGTGTAAGTTCAGAAAATTACTGTGCAACAATCCCGGCCTCGAAAATGATCTCTACCCACACCCTTGTGTGAAAAATTCGCCAATTAATATTCGATGTGCCTTGTACGCCGGTAGAACCGACGCCACTAAAAAGTGGTACACAGCCAAGCAGGTTGAAGGGACCCACTATGTGGACGTAATCAGTCTGTACCCCTACATCTGTAAATATGGTAAGTCTCCTGTGGGTCACCCGGAAGTACACGTGGGTGCAGACTGTCCTGCCGACTGTTTGGAAAGGAAAGCATCATCAAAAGTAATGTTCTGCCTCCGAGGAAGTTGTAAGCTCACTACTTCCGTACAAGAGCAATTCCAAGCTGAAGTTCCCTTTGTGTTCTACAAGTGTCCATCCTATGCACCAAGGCGACTCTACACACTCTGACGAGGACCGCTGTTACAGTCGAAACGTGGACACTGGATGAGATCCGCAAAGCCGTAGAGAGGGGTTCCGGTTTGGTAGACGTCTTTGAATTTTGGGAATACTCTGTGACACGCTTTGTTAAAGGTGACGTTTCAGGTAGTCTCTGCAGAGTACGTCAACGTGTTCCTAAAATTAAAACACTAGTCATACGGTTACCCATCCTTGGTGCGTAGTAAGGAAGAAAAGGCCAGATACATTGAAGACAACAAGCCCACAAAGGGAATTTATCCAGACAAGATACCCATTAGAAAAAATGCGGGGCAACGCACTTTGGCATAGCTAAAATTGAACTCTATGTGGCGTAAATGGACAAAGAACCAGAACAAGAGCCAGATGTTTGTGACGTCAGAGAAAGTTTTACAAGCTCACAACAAGCATGGGTATTGAGGTCACGAAACTCATATTTCGGAACGATGACGTGGCATGAGTATCCTGGAAATATTCCGCGAACATGACCCCAGGAAATAACGTCAACGTTACTTTTGCAGCATACGTAACCACATGAGCTCGTCCCAAACTGCGAGTATCAGTGACAGTTGGATCAGTCTGTGTTGCACTGCGATACGAACTCGTTTATCTACATTCACAAAGCGGGTGGAACGCAAAAAGTCGAGACAGGTGATCATAATGGTGACCTCAAGGACGAGTTGGAGTTTGGCGCAGGTTCATACATAAACTGCGTTATCTTTTACCCCTCGACAGGAAGACGTACAACGAGATGTAAAGTCTTTACAGAATGCATACCGATGTGAGTATATTGCAAAACAAATCTCCTCTTTTTACGTTTGTAATGAGGCCTGATGATGACCACCTGCGTGATTGAAACATGTAGCCTACTTTAAGTTTTAACATAATTTTTAAATTAGAAAGATGTGAGGACGGCATTTGACTGTGTTCGTTTTGCAATATACTCACATCGGTCTGCATTCTGTAAAGATTCAAGTGGTTAGTCAAGCCAGACGCATACATCAATACAAAAATGTGAAGAGGAAGATTCTCATCTGCAATGCCAACATACACTTCAACCAACAGCGCATTAAGAGAAACATAACCCCAAAATATGCGAACATTAAAATCCCTAACACCTCACCGCTGCCAGCCATACAAAAAAGAAAACACAACCGCAAAGACAAATCTCCTCTTTTTACATTTGTAATGAGGCCTGATGACGACCAGCTAGGTGGTTGAAACATGCAGCCTACTTTAAATTTAACATAATTTTTAAATTAGAAAGTCGTGAGGACGGCATTTGACCGTGTTTGTTTGGAGATGTAAAGTGATGAGCATAACCTTCAAAGGTTGTGAACTTTGCTTCTCTCAGAATGACTATGGAAGATGACAAACCAGTTCACGAACACAATCCTAAAAAATGTTGTATGGCTATAGCATCATATATAGCATCACATCACATTATATTACACGGGTATTGTTGGACATAGCATTGTTGTATAGAAGATAGCATTCTTATTGTATCAGTCTGTATAAGTTGTTGGATACCCACGGTATAGGGTGAAACTGTACGAGTGTTATTGCTTAATTGTAACTTGTAATTACTGCCTTACTGTTAGCATGTTGCGTGCAATATTCATAGCTTGTACTTTTGGAATTGTGGCATAGCGCTGTATGAACTTTGTCACTACCACTGTTATCGCGCACTCTGGACCCTGTGCGAGGCCTGCTGGCAGAGTGCGATGCACCATTTTGTACTTACTTACAACATTCACCTTTGTACTTTAGTCACGCAGCCCACTGTGGGCTAGGGATATATATGACATTACGTGTCGGCTCGAGCCGCTTCTTTTGTTGATCCTGTCATTGTTCGAGGCGAGATGACTGTACATTCCAGATCTACAACTTTAACGCTGTTCCACGCGACAGTCTGCAACCAATAAAGCCATGTCAACCGGCGACGAGTTTCTTTAACCACGAGCAACCCGAACTCCCTGACCTACCGCTCGGCTAAGGGATACAACAATGTAACACTTCACGAACCAGGAAATGAACAACGATCAATGAGAAAGTTTTATCCATATTTGTACAAAGAGTACGAAGTCAGAAATATGCTGTAACTCGGTATTCCTCTCCTACTTATTTGGGGTTGTGTTGTATCAATTTTATATAGTACTAGGGGCGGCTGATAAGTAATGCACACAGTGAAATATCTTGCCAGTGGAGCAAAGCAGCGATGAGCGCCCAGTGTGCCCTTGTAGCCACAACCCCCCTCCACAGCGGTGCCAAGTTTGATTCCTTTCTCTACACCGGTTCTAAAACAGTGCGTGTTAACATGGAGTCGTGTTATGATGATATGTCAACGAGATTGAAGCAACGTGCGGTGATTGAATTTTTAAGTGCTGAAAACGTGACACCAACTGAAATTCATCGCCGTTTACAGGCTGTATATGGTGAAAACACTGTTAACAGAACTACAGTAAATCGTTCGGCCATTAAATTTTGTGAATGTGAACCCGGTCGTGCCAATATTGTTGACCAACCTCGCAGTGGAAGGCCGGTTTCCGTGACAGATGACAAGCATCAAAAACAGGTTGATGAACTGATCAAGCATGACCGCCGTATCACCCAGAAGCAGATAGCAGGTAGGCTAGGAATGTCTAAAGAAAGAGTGGGCTATATCATTGGTTTACTTGGCTACACAAAAGTCTGTTCTCGATGGGTGTCACGCGTGTTGACGCCAGAAAACAAACAAAAACGTGTTGAAAGTTGTGAAGAACTTTTGAAGCGCTATCACGAAGAGGGAGATCAATTTCTTTTGAATATTGTTTTTATTCTGTTGTGATTTTACTTGTGTTATACAATAAACTTTATTTTCAAAACAAGTTTTCGTCTTGTCTTAATCGTTAAACAACTACATCACTTCCTAATAAGTCTTCACTAAGATTGAAACCTACGAACTCCAAGGGCGACAATATCTACGATATGTCTACCTGAATACGAGCTGAGACAGGTATACAAGTTGTTATTAGAAAACCAGAAGAAACACTATGAGGACATTCGTCCCAAGTCCAATGACACCAACCGTCACCTGCAGGAGGAATTAGGAGGTCAGTGAAACTACTGTTCAAGACACGATTTGAACTTCGCAAGGCGTTGGCTTGAGAACTTAGTATATAGACCCTGGGAAGCCAACCCCTAATCGCTTTCACTTTCGAGTCACACACAGGCTGGTCCATGTGGGGCTGTGACTGCCGTTACTGGTTCAACTCTGTACTTCTGTGTTAATAAACTATATGTTCAGACTGGTACTCAACTTTAATGTGTTCCTTGTCCGTGCACTATATTATACAAAAACACTAATCACCACGTGCATTTGTTGGTGATTAGTCTTTTTGGTACTCAACTGTGGAACGGCTGCATCACTTCCTTACCAACCTTACGAAAGACGCGAACCCTCGGGCTTCAAGGAGTGTCAACGTCTGCGATACCTCCGCCCACCCAGTAGGGACACATCAAAAGATCAAGGGGAAACATTGTGGCGTGGTTGTTTAAGAACTGCAAACTACGGAAAATAATGCTGTCTTTAAGAAGTGCTGGCTTACGGACAACTTTCATTCTCTCCCTTACGGATACAAATGAAAACAAAGTTTGTTCTTCTTTTATACTGCTACATGTAATTTTCCGTTATAAAAACTAGGAAGTTTCCTCTCCTGTGTCCCTTGCTGCTAGATCATGCATACACAGAGATGTCATCATGCATCACACTTCATTTTAGGGCATGACGCTCAAGTTACAACACCCATTTACGCTATCGTCGAAGGACGGAGGGTGTGTGGAAAGTCTACTTTTGTAATTCGGCTCTTAGAATGAAGGAACCTGCCTTGTGACACAGTGTATGCAAAAACTGTCTGGTGCTATAGTCAAAACAACGCCCTACACCATCTGAAAGACATTTCGTTTGTTATAGGTGTTACTGTTTTTGACAACCCAAAAAATGTGCCTGCAATAATAATGCTGGATTATCTGACGAACTCTGTTTATTTGTAGTATCTATTGGGTTTTTTGGAAAACACTGTGTATATTACGTTATGTAAATTACGTGTACTATTTTACAAACTTGTTATTCTACAAGAAGTAGAATTTTCGATTCCTATTCGTATTTTGAACACTTACTCCGCAATATGTTTTGAAGCTGATGAATCTAACACAGCAGTGGGCAAACCCCACTTTCTTCATTTAACACCAGCGAGGAGGAGGCAAGATTTCCGAAGTGCATAAGACAAACACCTTTGTCACATGACACGTTTGTCTCCTATAAAAACCCCACTGAAATTCGAAAAGTAGGGACACAATCTACTTGCAGTCACTACGCATCACTCCGATATCTGCTCTGGTGGCTTTTGCCTTGTACCTCGCCGCCACTACATACTATACACGTAAGCTATGAAACAAGTGTAACTACTGTCAAGATAATAAAGCTTTTGTTATATTATTGGAGATTGGCTTGAGCTATCATTCTTTAAGGACGCTTTACCCACGCTACCTAACAAGTAAGAAGAATATCGCACACCGCTCGGCGAACCTTCGTATCATCCTGGGGCAACCATCTGATACAATGGCGAAATAAGAGTCTCGAATCTAAATCTTTCTGTACACCGCCAGAAACAAGTGGTATTGATTTTGAAACGTTGTGCGATGAGCTAATGTACAAAACATTCCAGTAACAAAAGAATCGCCTATGCGTACATCTGTCAGCATGAAAAAATGTGTTAAACATTTTAGTTTTAATAATAATAATAATAAAAATACCCTTTCCTCTCCTTAAAAAGGGAACAAATGACACACGCATCTCCCACCCCAAACACGACTTACGTGTTCTAAAACACAGAGGAGTGAACATAAAGCGTTTAACGATATGGCAGTCATTGTGTTGTAATAACAAAGGGCTGAGTCAGTTCAGAAGTGAATCTAACACGCTTTCGGATCTGTATAATCTGCGAGTTGTCACCCAGTTCCAGACGCACGGGTGCGCAACGCCACATATCTACAAGGTTACACATACTGTCCTACAACGTCACGATCACAAGTCAACCAGTTACAAACTCAGCATATCGTTTCATGATGTAGCCACATCACTTCCAGCGCTCCCGTTTCATATTTAGCATATGGACACTCTGAAACGTTTTTCCTAAATTTAATACTAGCACTATGGCCTACAACAGAATACCCTACATTCAACGCCAAACGAGTGCACCCACACTGAGCACCATTAAGTATCCTTCAAACACAATGGCTAAATATATTTATCGAGACCATATATTAACGTATTTAGTGAGGATGACCTGAATGGTATTAATACATGGAGACTGAAATTACCTAAACTTTTAATTGAGTCATCATCATCATCATCATCATCATCATCATCATCATCATCGTCATTAGCGATACGTCTCGTGACGTAAGGCCGTGTCAGTGCTGTGTTCCGTAACTGCCGTGTATCCGCGTGTTGCTAGTTGCGCTAGCGTGGTCACTATTGCCACCTCTACGGATGTCTGCAGTATTTCTACCAAGGCGTTTCAGGGAAAATAGAAGTTCTTAAAGTGCTATGGGCCATGTGCCACTCGTTTCCAAGCTTCACGTCTTCGGACTAGCGATACTGAGTACTCCAACTGAACGGAATCTGCGGCTTCAACTCTTAAGTGTGCCGTCTGTATTTTGCTGTTACTAGTGCTGTGTATAAACACCCCGGCGACTACCCGTTCAGCAAGTACGTCTGACGTCCCTAGGTCGTTTCTCCCGAAAGGTCATTAGTGCTACTTCCAAGTTTCGAGTCAAATGCATTTGAGGCTTTCGGCGTACAGGTGAAAACTGTATGTCTCAACGGGGTTTGTACCACGGACCTCAAAATTACTCAAAGACATGGCTAACAAATTATGTGGAGAGGCTGATCAAAAAACGCCTCCCTTAATAATAACCACCAGGACACCAAACATGTTAGCAATTCTGATCACCATTCACAGCCCACCCAAGTCTTTAGTAACAAGCAAATTACTGAGGTGTCACTGCCTCCCTAGCCAGTGACTACGTCACACACAGACGTAGTGAAGCAATCAGCATAAGCTGCCAGCGTTCAGCAACTACAAGAACGTATGCAGCTCCGCACCGAAGGCAGCTGCCGACAGTGACGCAGTCACTCAAAATGGGTCATATGAAACTGCTGGCAATGGTTACATCTTAATCACAAGTAAAAAGCAACGTGATGTTGAGATGGCAACGCCACCAATTAACCCCGAAAAGAGTAAAAAACGCAGGACCCAAAAGATGCGGGTAAGAAACTCTTCTTTGTTCAACACACCAAAGAGGGTAAAAACCAAATCTTCTTTGTTCAACACATCAAAGAGGGTAAAAACCAAATCTTCTTTGTTCAACACACCAAAGAGGGTAAAAACCAAATCTTCTTTGTTCAACACATCAAAGAGGGTAAAAACCAAATCTCTTTTTGCCTCACGTTTCTCTCCTAATGTCACCCCTCTTGATAGTACTCAGAACTCATTAAATGAGCAGGTGAAACTTCCGTCACTTGTATTCACCAGACTCAAAATCAAATACAATACAAACACCTCATTTCATATCTCGGTACACGATGATGATGATTTTCCTTTAGTTAAAAACAAGGGCGTTCCGGCCTCTAGAGTGCTCTAACTGTGCCCTTTTACGGAAGACTCAGACCCCAGACCCAACCAAATTTACTCGTCTCAAAATTATATTTCAGCCAGTCCTCATCCTCCTGGTACACGTGACGCACCGGTCCCACTCTGCGTCCCCTCTGATATTTCTGATGGAGCCCACGGGGAGAAGCTGACACACTAGCCCGGTGGCTGTATCACGTGATGCGGACATGAGTGGTTCTGTCATGTCGAATGCACATTCGCGAAATTGTGTCGACATTTTTTTATCAAAATGTCAGAGGTCTTAGAACTAAGCAATTTCAATCCCAAGTGCATGACAGTGCTTATTCCACTAACTACTATGATGTGTTTTATATTCACACCGTGCACTGTCTTAGACGTAGATTATTAGAAACCAAATCATGCACTTTTATTAATATTAAAACATTCTGGAACTTCTACATGTTTCGAGCCGACATTGGGTTCATGCCCAGGGAGTCGTAAGTCGTTAATTACACACACTATCACAACATGGTAAGAACAGAATTGCATGGATAAACAATACGAAGGCCTCAACAAAAAGCTACAAGCACTCACTATTCACATATTACGGCCCACAAGTACGTAAGATCACCAATGTATTCAAAAAGAGCAACATACGTATTGCGTTCCGTAGTGCCAACACAATATATGAGCTGTTCAAACCTAGACAATTATGTATAAAAACAGTCAAACAGCCAACAATGTGTTTTACCTCACTTTATTCAATCAAGAGGTTAAACTACCGGTTTCGGTCCGTATGCAAGACCATCATCAGGTTTTCATTTCATAATTGATAACAACCTCTATATATCATATAAGTGGAGGTCCTTTTACAAAGCAGGTTAAAAATATACATGAATGTATACTATAGAACATGAATGTATACCAAGAAACAAAAAACAATAACCAACTTAATGACAAACACACTTTTGTACACAATAAAATCTTCGAAACCATCATAGAAAAAGTACGTACACCGAATAACGTAGTACTACTCCCTTATAAAACATCCATCCGTAACACAGCACCAGTGCAGTTGACCGTACACCAAAGGGGCGACCACAATACAGTACCTGCCCAGCGATACACGCATGCAATACGCAACACCATCCGCCTGAGAATCTATGTGCCTGGCTGGATAGTTAATCTACATCTAAACATACCAGTACTACAGTAAGTACAATCTCTACTACACATCATTATTTATAGTTAAATATCCTCTTATTACTTTTAACACACCCCTTATCATTTTACAGAACCGATATACATACAAAATAATGAACATAATATCGGACGTAATACAATACAAGATAAGAAGCTGGAATACTTGGCACGCATCATTCTGTGCCGCAGAACATACCAGCGGAAAACCCATATACAGCCGATGGATGCAATTTAAGACACAGCATAAAGCCCCCACACGGTCACTAACTGCTCATGGTTCTAAGGCCATCAACTTCAGTACATCCAATTATATTACTTTTAACCATTTCATTCATATCTTTTAGTATACATTCATGTATATTTTTAACCTCATTTGTAAAAGTGAAGGCCTCAACTTATATGATGTATAGAGGTTATCAATTATGAAGTGAAAACCTGATGATGGTTTTGCATACGGACCGAAACCGGTAGTTTAACCTCTTGATTGAATAAAGTGAGGTGAAACACATTGTTGGCTGTTTGACTGTTTTTATACGTAATTGTTTAATATACGCCAACGGGGATGTCCAATATCAAAATTGTTCAAACCTAGGCCTATTAGAACTGGCAACGCACGTACAAGATGTGGCATCTACGAATTGACATGTTCTACGTGTAAACGCACGTATGTTGGTCAAACCGAACGTAAGTTAAGGTAAAGATAACTTGAGCACACCAGATATATAAAAAACAACGATCCACAATCTGAATTCGCCGTACACATACTAAACAATAGACATGACTGTGGAGATATTAACAGTATGCCATTAATCAAATATGTCAAGAAGGGTCCAACAATGAACACATCTGAACAGTTTTACATTCAGCTATAAGCATATAAAAACAAGTTAATAAATGAACAATATCCTGGTGAATACAACCCCTTATTCCAGCTCCTTAGTAACTTCCTATTAGGTCACAATCACGTGACCTGACTCGACGTCGCCACCCTACACGTACAAACGCAGTGCGTGCCAACCCGCCTAGTGTAATACACCTGCACCACTCACAGTGCCACAGGACACCCCAAATTGCCCCTACACCGGCGCATCTTTTTAACGAATCTTTTATCCATCGTTTTTAAGAAGAACAGCTACAGTGACTTTTATCAATACAATAGGTGTATCATAGACTGTGACCAACTGTTGTTACCATGTTGTGGTAGTGTGTGCAATTAACGACTGTACGACTCCCTGATGAGCCCAATGCTGGCTCGAAACATGTAGAAGTTCCAAAATGTTTTAATATTAATAAAAGTGCATGAGTTGGTTTCTAATAATCTACACTATGACGTTCTTTGCGTAACATAAACATGGCTGAATGACTCGCATCGGGACAACAACTTATTACCGAAGTGTTGTAAAGTTTTTCGATCCGACAGAAAGAGTTCCACTAAGACAGGTGGGGGCGAAGTTCTAATAGCCATGAATTCAAAATTTCGTGGTCTTAAACGGAAGTACAACTTACAGTTTTAAAAGGAATGTGTTTGGCTTTTACCTCCCACCCTTAATAGTGACAATTTGCTTACTGGTAACCATTTTCCCCTTCCGATGCTTTACTGGGTACCATAATAAGCTATTTTCTTTCTTAGCAAATAACCTTTACAGGAATCATCGGGTGATTTTCACACTCCCAATTTTGAGTGAGAATGGCCACTTACACCAAAAACAACCCAAGGCTAGACGGAAAGATAAAGCAGAGAATGACATAAGATGGGAATTGTTAATTGGAGGCCGGTGGGTCAGGACAGGGGTGAATGGAGGGGAGCAACTAGGTGGGCGCTTATCCTTCTTGGATGGTGGAGCCACAGAATAAGAATGTTTGACTGGGAATGAGGGTTCTACTACCTGTCATTATTATTTCAAACTTATTGGCGATGCTATATCTACCCCGTGTCTTCTTGGACCTGCACACAGACTAGTGACACTGCTTACAACAGCATGCTTGACCCTGTCTTTATTAATCTTCATAATTGAAGAGTTACTTTTGTGATACGGCCAAGGAAAATCATATTTCATAAATAATACTACGTATTCCGCCTGACACAACATTTATTTATTATTATTTTTTCAAACACTGCATGTTTCGAGCCGATCATCCCCATGTGTTTATTTACACAAAAACTCGAAATTCAAGGTTAAAACTCGAGTTCTATGTTTTTGTATAAAATAAACGCCTGATGATGATCGGCTTGATCGAAACATGCAGTGTTTGAAAAAATAATAGCAAATACAGGTTGTGTCAGACGGAATATGTAATGTTATTTATGCAATTCGCTACACACAAGATGGATAACGTCATATTGAAATATATTTCATCTGCCCATGGTTATAACATCGACTTGCTGTTCCATGTATCTACATACAGTTACGAGCATTCATAGCATAAACATGCTGCTGGAGACTACAATATGTTACAGAGTGTCGATCGGTCTCAAGTATACAATTACACGTCAGTGTATGCCACTGTCCAGAATGTCTGTTGCTATGCATCGGTGGCTCGGTTGGACTTATGGCATCCCTAGTTTTATTTTAAAGGGATCTTGCGACTGTTTTATAACCTGTACTCAAACGTTATCTCAAAAGCACTCTCCAACCAAATGGAAGGAAGCAGTAATTATGCCTGTTTATAAGAGAGGCAATAACGCCTGGGTGCAAAAATATAAACCTGTATCTCTTCTCAAAAACTTCAAAAGTCTTTAAACTTGTTATGCATGACCACCTGTCTTATTATTTCAAAAGTAAACTGAATCCTTGTCAACATGGCCTTGTCAAATCAAAATCTAACGTTCCGATTGTGGTTCCGTACTTCGATTGTATTATAGACTCATCAATTTGCTCACATCGCCAAGTTTATGCCATTTATTTTGATTTTAGCAGCGGCTTTGACCAAGTGCCTCAAACACTATTTACATAAGCTCGGCGCCAGCAGACTCTCTGACGGTTATGTCAGTCGGCTGCACAATTACATACCAGGTCGTTATTCTTATGTACTCGTCACTCTTTGAAGTGCTTCCTGGTGTTCCTCAAGGCCCTGTCCTTAGGCCTGTGTAATATAATGTATTTATTGATTACCTTCAGAAGTATATTAAGCATTCGAGACATTTACTCGCTGACGATATCAAAATTATTTGTACCAGAAACTGTAAGCACAGACTGTGAGACAAATGTGTAACTCGCACCAAATCCATCCGAGACCTCTGTGTACTTTCGGATTCTAATCGTCATTTTCATCATCACGCCGATTATACATGTATATTTTCTCAGTAAAATGTTGGCACTCATACGTACCTTGACCTACTCTTTTTCTACTACTGATTGTGTATAACTGCTACATTACACCCCTATTATATTTAAGTTAGAATATGCGCCGCCTGTCTGGAATAATATTACTATTACTGATGCCAATAAGCCGGAACGCAACCAACAAAAGTTCGTAGCTCTAGGCTTCAGTCGCCTTTTCCCTCATATTATTTATAATCGCACTTACGCACTTGATCTAATGTCAACATACAACTTACAAAGCATCACCTTCATGCTCCTTCCTTATTCACGCTTTCGTAGGAACAAAATATCGTACTTGCTTGACTGACATTACTTTCAGAGTTCCGTCTCGTAATATTAGAAACTTCACCCTGTTTTTTGTAAATTTCCCTTCCGCTAGATGCGCAACAGCTACAAACGTGGCACACAGTGACACATATATAACGCAGACCCTCGGATTAACGGACCTCTTATGTACGGATGTCGGAAATAATGGAAGAAATCTGTTGGTCCCGAAATTTTCGTCCGCGATGGGAACATGTGAAATTGGCGGTCTTGACTGTTAATTAGTGAAGTGGCCGCTACGTGGCGGACACAGACGCGCGCTCAGTCTTTGCTGACACTCGCGGAGGTGGTAGCGTATTGCTCGTCCAAGTTGTTTTGCTTGTGTTGTGGTTTTCGTTTTTTTGGCTAGCTTGTAAATGAACTTAGTACGTCATAAAGCCAAATTTTAGTTGACTCTTGTGTTTTGTTCTTTATGTGCGTGTTTGTGTTATTCGTGCTGTGATTATTTTGTGCTAGTTTCATTGGGCACTGTGCTGTTAAACTAACAATTTAATAAATGAGAATTGAATTGGATCATCTTATACTTGCCTCTTATAACTTATGATCATCACCAGAGATGTCACGGTAGTAGACCCTCTCTATTAACTACGCATCTTCTTTATCTTGTACCTTATTTAAGGGCTTATACGGTATGTCCGACAAGTTCCCGTATTCAGAGGTTAATAGCTACTGTACGTGTAACGTTTTAACTGTGAAGGGGAGGCCTCCACCTCAGTAGACGTTTAAATTTACGCTATTGTGATTGTAACTGATGATGGCCCGATACAAACGGCCGAAACATGTAGAAGACAAAATGACAGCAGAAGTGTTTAACGTGTTGTTCGTTCTGCTAATAGAAACAGATGTTGGTGTTTGGTGTGCCGTACCGCGTAGATTTATGGGACTCCTGCTTTTTAATCCACTGTAGACGGTGCTGTGTACCGAGACCTCGTGCAACAGTTCGTGTTTCTTAGAACTGGATGAACATGACTGCTCGATTTCAGCAAGATGGTGCGACCTGCCACACTGATAATGAAACCATAAACATGCTGATGGCCTTTCTTTGTGACTGTCTCATCTCTAAAAACACTTGACCACAACGTTCCCCTGATTTAACTCAGCCAGACTGTCTTTTTCCTGAAGGGTGTCTTGAAGGGAAGAGCCTATAAAGATACTCCCCGCAAGCAGAATGACCTCAAGAAGGCAACAGGGACGGGTATAGTGCAGTTAGGATTAGACGGCACACGCGCAGAAACCAGATTTCGTCCTTCGGTGAAATGGACGAGTCCATGTGACACGGCGGGGGCGACAGTTCAGTCCACTACTAGCAGCCGAGGTGTGCGGGTCATCTAGCAGCATTTGTACTGAGCTGGAGAGGCTTTGCTCCGCGGTCTTGCGAGATATGCTGGGTACCCACTCCATTCTCCGGTTGCCCCTTCACTTCCCCTCCCACGCGTCGCCGTGTGCCATGCCATATTAATTGTGCTACACACAACGGATGGTGATTCGAGACGCGTATCTGGTCCCGAGGATACGGAAAGAATAAACTGTTACCAAACATCCCATGGCAGGTTTGTTTCATCGAATCTAGTCTCGGAAACTGGTAACAGACACGCAACAGAAAACACGTGTGTAGTAGATGGTTCTTAAGGAAAGCACACAAAAAGAAGCTAGATGCCTTAGAGCTATGGACGTGGAGAAGACTGCTCAGAATACCACGGACGCAAAAGGGACGAATGCATCGGTGATAAATCACATTAAGCCCAGGCACTGCCTAGATACTTCAGCTGTAACAAGCAAATTTAAATGTTTCCGACACAAAATACGCAAGTCAGACTCAATGGAAAAAGATTTGATGTTTGGATTGACACACAGCTATAGAAGAAGAGGAACACAGCGGACAAGAAGGACCGGCAAAAGGCGAAGAACCCTGACGATGAACTGGCATGACATCAAGATGCCACGCAAAACAGAACACAATGGAGGAAACTGATCTACAGGGCCATAAAAACAGGAAACGACGAAACGAAAACAACTAAGGGACAGCAAGACCCTGTATCGCTTGCTAAGAAGAGCCAATTGGATTACCAGGGGTCGCTTGTTACCGGAAGGAACTAGTACTGCTAGTATATGCAGCTCCTGGCGCCCTTGGGTGTTTAAACAGGCGACTTTAAGGGTCGAGGCCTTCACCTCAACGGGCAAAACTTAAAACGACCCACGCAGCAGCAAAAGAAAGAGCTATTAGCTAAGGAACGTGGTCCCATAGTCTTCAAATTCGAACCCTGGCACTTAAAGGGTGGAAGTTATTAACCCTTCAGCTCAGTTCACTGCGTTAATTTGGTTCGACAAGTTCGTAATTAATAATTTTAGGTGAAAACAAAAAAGAACCTAAATCGAAAATAATGTGAACATGAACACGTTATCACATTAATTTCATTAATTTTCAAACAACGTGTACGAATTCACTATCAATTTTTGCGTGATCACACATATAACAATTCGCTCCACAAACACACCCCCGTGTTCCCCAAGTCCCATCTATCGATGAGCTAACTCGGCATTACAAATGTATGTAAATATACAGATGGTTGTTAGATAACAAGAAGTCTATGTACATATATAGGAAGAAAGCTTGTATAGATATAAAATTAAATAACTTAAAAAGTTTAGAGCTTTAACAATGTAAAATACAAAATTATAAAATTATAAAAGCAGCACGTTTTGTGTGTGTACATTACTGGAACCGTCTCTGATGCTGGACGACTATGCACGTCAACGTGCAGTTTTTCCTTTGTAGGTGTTCTTTAAGGATTTTCTATTTCTGTAGCACTGGTAATTTTTGGGTGATGCCCGACGGTGTTCTCCACTAATATTGGGTGTTCTGGAATTTAACAAATTTAAACGTTCGTAAGTACTAATGTACTTGTAAGACCCTAGTATGATATTTTATAATGTTTGCTGTTCTGGCAATAAAGTTTTAAAATAGTAATGTGACTGCAATTTCCGTAATATTTTAGAACTTAATTTTTTTACACAATATTTTTTTTTGGAAAACAGTTAATAGAAAACAAACACAAAAAGTACGACTTTTGTAGTATTATAATTTTGTATTTTACATTCCTAAAATTGTAGACTTTTGAACGTTTAATTTTACATCTACACAAACTTTTTTCATATCCATATATATAGGCTTCTTGTCATATGACAACCCTCTATATATTTACATACATTTGTAATGTAGTTTGATTGTTATAAATAAGATAAAGAATGATACAGTACCAGGAGACGATGACGTGGTAGCTGAACTAATTAAGTATCGTGGATCCACCACAGTGGAAGCCATGTATAAACTCATAGTGATGGTCTGGGACACGGAAATTATGCCGGAAGGTTGGACGACCGGCATTATATGCCCCATTTTTCTAAAAAAAAAAAAAAAAGTCACGAACTAGTGTGTGAAAAATCACACAATTAAGTGTCGTCTACAAGAGCATCTCCGGTGTATTGAGTGAGATACTGAAAGTATAGGTTCAGAACATATTTGGAGAACATCAGTGTGGATTCCGCCCATGCAGAAGTACAATAGAACAGATTTTCGTTATTCGACAGATGCTTGAAAAATTTTATGAACATGACGTAGATAAACGCATGTTGTTTCTTGATTTTAAACAAGCTTTCGACAGCATTAGGAGGGGCGAATTGTACAAAGTGACGCAGAGAAAGGGAACTGCCGCTACGATCACAAAACTTGACTATGGGCAAGGTTAAAGTTGGGAATACACTTAATGAGCCATTTCAGTTCAGTGTTGGAGTCAAACAAAGAGATGGACTGTCTACTACCCTATTTAAAATTGTCTTCCACAGCGTTATAAATAAAACACATCAGAATGGAACACCCTTCCTAAAATCTAGCCATATCTGTGCTTACGCGGATGACCTAGTGATTGTTACTAGGGATGTAAACACACTGAAACCGATATATTTGGATTTGGAAAGGGAGATCCGGAGTATTGGACTTGACGTGAATGAAAAAAGACCAAGTATATACGACAGTATCAACATCAGAGATAAGAAGCAGCCCACAGAAGTTATTAGTGGAGGAGAAAAACTTTGACGGTATCCCCAATTTTACTTATTTGGGGGCAATAATAAATAACAAACGATATGAGTCAAAGTGCAAGACAGAGGATACAAGCCGGGAACCGGGCATGCTATGCTAACTTACTCCCTTCAAAAACACACTCATTAGCATAAACACGAAGTTTACTATTTACACAACACTAGCACGCCCTGTCGTGACATCTGGAACAGAAACATGGTCGCTGACAGTGGCAGACAAGAATGCACTTAGATTCTTTGAAAGAAGAATAGTAAGAAACATTTTCGGACCTGTATGGGACTGAGGTGAATGGAGAATCCGCTATAATGCAGAATTAAATGAACTGATCAAAAGACATGACATTGTACGGTTCGTGAAAGCACAGCGGATAAGATGGCTAGAGCATGTGGAGAGAATGTCGGTGGAACGGATGCCTAAAAAGGGCACTGAAGGGGGAGATTATTCTTCAGAAGAAAGAAGGTACGACCACGTACAAGATGGTTGGACAATGTGGTGACGGATCTTGTGGTGAGGGAGGTTTTAGAGGCTGGAGAGGAAGACCACAGAACACAGTAGGCTGCAGGAGGGTTGTGAAGGAAGCCAAAGCCCACCGAGGGCTGTAGTGGTGCTGATCGTGAATGCAGTTGAATGTAAGGAGGAGATCTACATCTCAAAATTACAGCTGTAAATTTTTCTGTATCTTTGTTCTTGGATAAGGCCTACTGATGGCACGATGCCAGAGCAGGAAAATAGTCGCCGGCAGCATAATTTTAACGTTTGCTGTACGTGACGGACATTGAATAAATATGCTTTTGTGATGTGATATACAAACGGGGATGCCTCATATAAAAGATTAAAAACTTAATGTTCTCCAATGCTTGCCGTGGATTAGACAGTCACCGAAAAACTGGAACACGTTACGTTTATAAATGCCCAACATGCAAAAACAATCCATATTTACTAGAATAAGAGGGAAAATTATTAAAGACAAATACGGCCATGTGGTTCAAAAAGATCTTTAGATCAATCAAGCGACGCCTAAATATAATGTACATGCATATTAAAGTCACGGTAACTGCCAAAGTATAAATACCGAAAAAGCCGCCATCAATTTTAGGTTAAACCAAGAACTGAAATTTCTTTAGACAAAAAAAATGAAAAATCTCAATACAAGTGCATTTTGATGGTTTTATACCAGTGATGTCCGTTTAAACAAATGGGCTGCTTCATGGTGTCGACTTACAGTGGCGCCACCGAGTGGTCCGACAGTAATGGACCTTCATCCAGAAGGTCTTTAGTTTAACGCCCAGCACATGCATATTATGAAACCCTTTATATTTAGTTAACCCGGAACGTAACCTGCATTTTACTGCTCAATTAAAACACGTGGTTATTGTAATAAATCTTACTTAATGCTTTCCACCGCGATTAAATGGCGATATTGGCCCTGCTGAATCCTTCTGACGCCGTGTGACTGTTGCTAACACTTCGAACACGCTGCCCCCACCTTCACGGCAAATGTGACGGGGAAGACTACACAATCATGCTGGATTCTCTCCTGCTACCATGAATTGTTAGCCATTTGTTACACTGCCTAAGTAACCTCAGAGTGACCTTGCCCCAGTCAATTTGATCATGAAGATGGAAGCAAGGCTTTCAGTCGGAACGCTGGCTGTACGTAACACTAACACATCAAAACAGGTTCAACATAAAACTCGTTTTCCTTAACCAGTAACTGCTGGCTACTTCTGACTGGTAATGATTTCAAGCTACACCACCTATTGGGATTTTTCCACTAGCGGCCCGCGAACGAACAATAACGGTTGTGGCCCCTTGGCCCCCTCCACCCCCCTCTAAAAGGTTGGGACGCTCATGCATCAAAGCGTCTGTATTATTTGGTTTTAACAGTAAAATATAAGGGGTACTCCTATATCTCTTCAACGTATAATGATGAAAAAAGACAGTCTACACACGTAATAGAAAAATTTTGTTCTGGACAAAACAGCAGTGTTTCTGTGAACAGTGGTGGGGAAGGTTCTGTGAATTGTTGCGTATTTTAATACACATCTGTGTCAGATAATTGTTACTTTTACATTTCACTCAATTGATTACATTTTTGGAGTTTCTGACTGTAATTGTAGGCATATTGTCAATTTAATGGTTCCCCTTAAGCACCGTGCCCATGCGAGTAAAACAGACAATGGTTTGTCTCTCAGAGCCATATGCACGCCACTAGGCAAGCTTAAACGGACCGACCGATCACGCAAAACTCACAGTGTTCTGGCTTATGTTTCCAGTACGCAAGGAACCTTGCTGTTTTTATTTTGCCGCCAGTATACTATTATTGCCCAACAGTAATATAGAGAATTCCCCAATAGTAACATCATTATTGTTGCTGCAGGTAAAAAAACATACTTAGGCAGAAAGACGTTAAAAATTAGAACGAAGAACCAAAGTTTGCGGCACACTAGACGCAGAGGCACCGCGATGGAAATCAGTGTCATGGAACGCGTTCCGTTCAACTGTGGGCCCTGGGTCATTCATCCCATAGGCAAAGCTGTTTCTGCCGAACGAAGTACGAAAACAGGCTACATTTCTTACAAGTTTTGATGCCACAACGGTAACTACCACCAACAGATCCAACTTTTCCATCACTCTTACCCTTGCAGTACTTCAATCCGCAGGGGTACCAACCTATACACATTTCGAGATGACACAGGCATGGCGTCCATGGGTCAATGGTTTCTAAGCATCGTCCTGTAGACGCCCCAGCAGCTGCCGCAGGTTCTTCTACGACATTTAGGGCGACGCCAGCTTCGTGACGCAGCCCTGACAGTACAGGGGACGGGTACCTAGTGACGGCTCCAAGCAGCGCTGACAGCGAAGCGCCTGAAACAGAAAGGGTCAAATAAAGGCCAAGTACTCTTTTTGCCAACAAATGCAGACCAGCTACCAAGTACAATAAGTATCCGGAATACCCCGACGGCAGCGCAAAGCTAACAACTCGTTTCCGTTTGCATCAGAGGTTCAGAATGCTTGCGACTTTCTATCAGCATACGGATATTGGTGTTTTGTCTGTCTCAGTCCCAGAAATAAAGAATGAGCAGTTGGTTGGCTGGTTGCAACGACCCTCCGGCTGAAATTAACCCTTTAAAAATGATGAGTAAGCTGTTTTATTTAAATACCCAGCACGTACCGCGCAGTAAACATTCTCATGTCCGTTATAAAAACCAATCATTGTATGTTACGTAGGGCAAAAGTCACTGTTTGTTCTGCGACAAATACAAAACACATAAATACAGTCTGGGCAGAAGGTACAATTTTTAAATATTAAACCTGTTGGTGCGTCAAGTAACGCGTAGGCTTTCAATGGTTAAATGTAATTATACAGCTTGACGATGATGATGATGATGATGATGATGATGATGATGATGATAATGTTATTATAAAAGGGATAGATAGCACTTTCAGAACAACACTAGGCGAGAAATTCTGAACAACGTTTCCTGTAACGCTGGAACTCACCACGCCTACACTATTGCAACGACATTCAGGGTTCGCAAACTTGCGAATCGCGGCGGCAACCTCAAATCTCTCTTTCCAGTCATCTTTAATCTGTATCGAACAACAAAATTTTCTCAGTTTACTCATGGATGAAAACGCAACAACCAGTCTAAAACTTCTTGTTCTAGCCACTAACGTCATACGTTTCAGAGTCTGAATCACACAGAAGGAGTCACTCCCTATTCAAACCCACACAAGTTAAGAAATGCACACTGCAAACTATTCGCCCTGCTATGTCTTGTACATAAATTATGTATTCCCGAATGGCAGTCCTTAATGCTCCGTTGTACTGTCAAAACGGCGGCGACGTCTGGCATAGACCTTCCACAAGAAATTTAATCAAAATTACTCAGACGGTTCTGGTTAGTAACAACACGCACCAGCACATACAGTTTAAAACTAGCGACATGTCCAGAAGAATTCAAAGATGAAACTTGACAATTCCCAACCCTCGACAGACATCTTCACACAACACGCGACACTGCTTAGCTTAACTGACTTACGCAGACCTTATAATGCCGAAAAACTGCAAACTCGGTACAATCCAAATACACTCTGAGGGCCTTGGGTAACATAAATTACATTGTTAAGTCCCACAATACATGTGATACAGGCCTATGTACATAGCACAATACATGTGATACACGCCTATGTACACAGCACAATAAAGACGTCGATTCGCATTAAAGTAACTAGACATATTAAGTGTTTACGACATTATGTACTAGCTGATCTAAGATCTGTGTAGCAATTCCAAGCCGACAAAGAAACAATGCACTGCTTAGAATAATATACTGTTTATGTTTTATTATATATTAAATCTCTAGCAATACGCAAACTGAATGAAAATTCTTTTCTATTACGTATGAATTTAAAATATAGAATGGCAACCAGTGTAAAGATTGTAGTATTTAAATTGGAGACTTTAGTACAGTCTGGTGGAATTGTATGTAAAACACTTGAGCTGTATGTTGTGGCATGTGTCATACAATCTTCCAGACTATGGGTCTCATAAATAAGCGGCCCAACAAAATTTGTACGGATTAGTGTCAAAGAATTTCTATTTATTTTTTTTTGTGAAGGAAATAAAGGCCCAAGACGCTGACGATCCCAGACAGCTAACGTACACCATACACCAGCAGAGATAATAATGCTATAAAGTTTCAAATTCACTAATTATAACATACGTTTGTTTTGTTATTAGAAGGATGAAGTACATTCAATGGCGTGTTCAATATTAATGGCATTACTCTCTTTACTGTTCAAAATGGCCAACTTTAAATTTCAAAATTAACCATCTGGCACACGCACTTATACCCCTGTTTTAAAACATGATTTTAGTAGCCAGGACTACTTTCATTTTGCTTTCTTCAATAATTTTATGATGTTCTTGTCTCGTGGCATGTGTAGATACAAGTCATCCACCTTTTTATTTTTTATCTTTCTGTTCTCGTCAGCGTACTGACTTACATGTCTCTGTATACTTCCCTACGCAGACTGTAGTAACTGGGTTGATACTGGTTACTAGTGCATTGTGTAATATCTGCATAATATCACTGTACTTCTTTCTACAGTCACCGCCTACGAACTCGAAACCGCTACTTTCCGTATATAAAAAACGAATCTCAAACACTGACCTCATTTTCGTTAAGTTACAAACTCACCGTCACAAATAATACATGACTGATATTACTTGTCCGATAAAACATCAGTTTCGCGCTGCTGCGCCGTGTTTGTGGTTGTTGACACAATATACAATGTACAGACACGTAAAAGACGTATCATCATACCAAATGCCACACACCTAGCTTCAACAGTTCATTATTCATTGCCAATAAGCCGAAAGGTAAAGAGAATTTTCGCATATGACGCCACGTTGACATTTTACATGTCACAAAAATATTACCTGAATACGGGAACCACATTTTTCGAAGCTATATTGCCACACACACATCACGTAACGATTCTATATTATATACAGCTCGTTCCCCTCCCAATTCATAACTTCGCGCACCTGCCATATTGATATCACTCACTGCTGAATGTTAACATGTATGACGTTTGAGGTGCCTCGAGTGGCATAATGCTGATATCAAGTTTCCTAAACGTCGGTGATGAGGTTAAAGCGATTAAATAGGGTGCACTGTGTTATCAAATAGCACAGTGATGTCATACGCCCAAACTTAGGAAATAAAGTACGCTAATATCAAACTATAGACACTAATACCTATAAACGACGAGATTCTCAAAAGTTTATGTAGGTAAGGCAGTGCGTATAGTGCACAGACCATGAGAAGATCCCTGCTAGAAATACGACAGATGCGCATGCGCAAGATTTCGTGGACAATGAGCTGCTACTACCTATCCTGAAAGCATTCGTCCAGTACACTCGCTCAGTACACGCTACTCGAAATGCTCCATGTTTTCAGCCCGTGTGTAGCAGCAGAATTGTCCGTCGCTACCGACAGCAGTCCTCTAGACACCCTACCCGCAGTAGTCAGCATATCTCACCGCGGGCATCATCTCCTACTCTGCGTACAGTAGCTTATCACTGACATTCTTGCATACAAGCAATAATTAGGTCTTCATTTCAGGAAGCATTACAAACGTCCCTTTCCGTATGTCCCCTGACGGTAAAGTGGCAGAGGAACGAAGCTGACCTACTCCCCTCCACCCAGTGCTAAGGTTCAGAATGCATGATATATATACATCACCTTCCCCATACGTCATCACACCATGTTGCTAAATTAAACACTGGGCAAATTCAACTTTTACAAAATTACGCTGACAGGTTTGGGCTTCGGTCATTCATATACGAGTTATATGGCCTACATAAAATAAAATACAGTTATCCTTGTGTATGCTATGAAGGCGTATGGTGGAGTTGAGGTACGGCTCCACTCCTTGAACTCGGCAAAAGACGAAGGTAAGTGATCAGCTCTACGCCTCGGCCACTTTGCCCCGGTAGGAGCCCCCGGAACCCCCTAATGTGGATGGGTGGATCCCAGAACCGGTCTACAGGCTTTGGTGAAAGGACAAATCTCTAACTCCATGCCACAAATGGAACCACGGTCCCTCTGTTGTCTAGCCCGTACATAGCTGCTACACGGACTGAGCTATCCCAGCCCCGTAACTTCCAAAATTATCTGTTCCCTACGCCACTTCCCTCGGCGAAACAAATCGACTGGGAAGGAGAACGGACTGGCAACAGTGAATAATTACACACTGGGGACATTCGGACTCGCTAATTGGACGCGCTCTCTTAACGCAGCTGTGATCAGGTTTTTAGAACTGACGGGGGGATGACGGCCCAAACGTTTCTTTCTGTGTGCAGGCGAAACAGCGAGTGGGTCGTACTACATGCTATACAAATTCAAGCTCAAAAGTAAAGGGGATGTTCAGTTAGAACTGATGTACGAGAAAAAGCAATCGCCGCCAACTGTCAGCGACCACAAGCAACACACGAAATGTCTGGAAGAAAGCAGGCCTACAGAAAGGGTAGGTTCCGGTGTTTTGGCAACTAAAACTGTCCAGTTATCTTCACCACGTCAGGCAGTCACTCTGTCTCTCTGTCTGTCTGTCCGTTCGTTCGTACGAATCTAAAAATTCAAAATCCGCTACATTAAGTGTTACAAAGTTTAAGACGTTGCTGTTTTACCGAAAACTTAGCCTGAAAACGGACAACAATAAGGGGCAGATATATGATTATCTACCCTGAAAATGGACAACAATAAGGGGCAGATATATGATTACCTACAAGCACCTTTGCACCAGCCCCTAGCATAACTCGCTACATATTTACCGGACCGAAACGTTTTTCGAACAAATCTTGCAGAGTACAACACAAATCTTGCAGAGTACAACACAAATCCTGCAGAGTACAACACAAATCTTGCAGAGTACAACACAAACCTCGCACAGTACAACACAAATCTTGCACAGTAAAACACAAATCTTGCAGGGTACAAAAATCATTTTATAACCAACACGTTCTTTTCCACGGGTATTAAGGGTTTCGAGACAAACGGGGAAGTGTGGAAAACTACACGAGGAGGAGCTTTATGATCTGCACGCCTCACCAAATATTATTCGGGTGATCAATCAACAATGAGAGGGGCACGGCATGTGGAACGTATGGGAGACAGGAGAGGTGCATACAGGGTTTTTGTGGGTATATCGGAGGGAAAGAGACCATTTGGAAGACCTAGGCGTAGATGGGAGGATATTAAACTGGATCTAAAATAAGTGGGATGGGTGCATGGGCTGGATTGATTTGGCTGAGGACAGGGACAGATGGCGGGCGCTTGCGAATGCGGTAATGAACCTTCGGGTTCCATAAAATGCGGGGAATTTATTGAGTAGCAGAGCACCTCTTAGTTTCTCAAGAAGAACTCTGCTTCATTTAGTTAGTTAGTTAGTTAGTTAGTTAGTTAGTTAGTTAGTCAGTCAGTCAGTCAGTTATGTTATGTTATATCACCTCGTAATTCCAGAACCGTCCGTCTGATGCGGACCCCACTTCATGCTGGTGGGGCCTTAAACAAAAGTCACATTCCATAACAACCGACGCTGTTAAGGTCGTATGCCCCCTTCACGTAAGTGAAGGACTCTGCTGATTACTTATGGAGAAGGGCTGCAACCTTCACGTTAACGCCAGACAGGGGCCACCATCACTGAGAAGCAGAGGAAGTAGTTATTGAGGACAGTTAGAGCGACATGCTCCTTCCGTTCGCGTCACGCGCCGAACAACCCGAACGGCAGTTCGTTTACATAGATCCAGAAGTACATACTAAGCAATATCCAGCTGCAGACACGTCAATGACAGACCCTCATTACGCAACGAGGCTTGACCCAATCGAGGAGTGTCATCCTCAGTTTATGTAGTCGGTGTCGCGCGAATACACGCGGCAAATTAAAAAAAAAATACGACCAATTCTAATTTACATCCAAAGTACTACAGGCAAGAGTGAAATATGATGTGGGTATAAAAAACATGAAACTTCATATTAGTCCTCTGGGATGTGACGCTGTGTAGTCTGATACGTATGTTCCAGGGTTTCGGAGATACCTCGTACCTCCACATTTAGGAAGTAAGATTCCTTGACGCAAGCAACAGGTTCTTCCGAAACGTTGATATCCAACTATCACAGTTCACGACACCTGACACAAGACAAGCACCTCAAGTGCGTCTTCTAACACTCAGATATAATTGGTTTTCCCCGTCTTTTGAGCAGCCACAATACTGTCACATGCTCAAAATTAGGGATCACGCGAAACCGGAGACAATCTGTCGTCCGACAATGCGGTCAGACGATATGAACACCGGAGTAATTTACGCAAGAACTGTAAGCGCCAGAGGAATTATAGGGACCGATGCAAAGACTGAAGCAGGGCATTGCATTTCTTAACCACCTACGGAACCACCAGCTTCCCACGAAACACTCCGCTCTGTCAAGTTTGTAACCGGTATCCATTCTTCGGGATATGACGCCACGTCGCTGGGTGCTTCCCTACTCCTCGAAACAACGCACTGGTCCCACTTTCAAATACGGAAATGGTCAAGAAGAATGTCGTCTCGAAAAGTCGGGAACCCCTCACCCAATGATACGGCGCCACATCCCAGGATACCACAGCCAGACCACTGGGAAAACGTCAAAACTCACACTCTCAGTCTAGAGGCTGTTTCTATAGGGTTACACGGGGCATTTTTTTTAAATGATGCGCCCTGACTTAGGGTGCGTACCCACCAACAGAGTCGAGAAGATCCACAAAGACGAGGCACAGACTATGTGGCTTACTTATTAAGGTTGCGTGGGGGAATGCCTACACACCAGCATAGTCGAGTCGAGTCTTGCCCAGTCAAAGTCTTGATGTAGCAAGTTTCATTTTCGTCAGTTGGGTTCCATGTATCGGGCGTGATGGCTGCTGTTTTGGGTTGGGAATGTTCGGAACAAATTTAGAAAAGTGATTCTTCTACTCAGGGACCACCAGGCAATCTACGACGCCTCTCAATGTGAACACAGAAACACAGACTACATAGCCAGCGTTTGAGCAAAAGTTGCACAGGAGGTGGGCTAAATATTCTGAATTCCAGTCCCATCATTTTTACTGGGTGCACCCCAATGTTCCGTCTCTTCCAACGCAACCTCCTTCTCCACGTAACACTGTGTGCAAAACAAACATGTTAAAATTTCCCATCGCTAAGAATTGATTATTTTGCGCACTCTTCAAAGAATACTAAAAACGTACTGGATTCGTGCGAACTTGATTGGACTCGACTCGGTCGGTGTGCACCCGCCCTGACTCTTAAGAGTCTGACTGGACTCGACTCGGTCGGTGTCCACCCGCCCTGACTCTTAAGAGTCTGATCGGACTCGACTCGGTCGGTGTCCACCCGCCCTGACTCTTAGAGTCTGATTGGACTCGACTCGGTCGGTGTGCACCCGCCCTGACTCTTAAAGAGTCTGACTGGACTCGACTCGGTCGGTGTGCACCCGCCCTGACTCTTAAGAGTCTGATTGGACTCTACTCCATTGGTGGGTACCCACCCTTACTTCTCTGAGGGCCTCACAGAGATATTGCCACTGTAAGCTAAAGTGGCACTGTACGACCCTTAGCGTTTCAGATGTGGTCAGCAGGCCACGAGCTTTACTGAACACGAACTTAGACAAGATCAGCTAAAAACTTACTGGCTTGCAAGCTATCTCATTTGGAGGCTTCTTGTGGTTGTTCTGATCTCAGAATCGACAGTCGAGACGACTAACAGACCCACGGTCATTAACATGAAACGACATTTCGTCTCTTGAAATACTCGTCTTAGAAAACATACGTCTCCGATTACTGTCGGAGGATCTGGACCTCCAAGCTCATGTGCACATAGAATTTCACCCTGCTTACGCAAGGCATTTTGGGTAGAATTTCCGGGTGCACCAACTTGCTAAACTACAGATTTCTTTGAATTACACGCGCGCGCGTGCTGGCGCTACCATTATGAGCCCAAAAACACTTCTTAAGTCCTCGGACTTTCCGATTTTTAACACTTTATTTCCTTCAGTTAAAGTGGCAATTTTTCCTTTACCTATTCGGGTAAGGGGAAAGCACTGAAATAACAATTAATAACACACGTCACAGTCATGTGTTTTAAATCTTCCACACATATTTACTGTTTCTGCTCCATGAGGAGCAGTGTTGTCATCTCCATGTAGGGGAAGTCCCTAACGTGATCAAACAAAGTCTCCATTCTGAAAAAAATATATTATCAGGAAGACGGAATAAAATCGGAAAAATAAAAAAGGAGACAAAATCCGGGACACAATTAGTCCGGAACATAGTCTCATTTCGAAGGCAGTCCCCGAAAATCCGGAAAGAATGGTTGCCTTCCCTAACTTGAACCAACCGATGAAGAATCGATTTGGCACTTACAGATTCTCCTCTGAACTTAAGTCTAAACTTGCTTTGAACGCTTATAGTAGACGTACATCTCGGCAAGTCGTATGACATACTGGGGTTCACACTGAACAGACGGTACCGCACTGACTGCGTTACTCACACAGTTTTGTTGCTCACATTCGTTTGCTTATCTCGAAAATCAGAAAAATTAACAGAAAAGTACATCAGCCACAGAATACGTTACTTTTCTCTGCAGCCATCACTAGACAGTTCGCCACCAAGCACGATTCGCAATTTACCCTCTAAAAGACAGAATTCCACACGCCGGTGACCACGTAAGGTGTCTTGTTACTAACACTCGACTCTGACCAAAAGTGAAATCTGTCGACAAATTTTAGTACACACACACACAATATCAAATTTCATAAAAATCAGTTCAATGATTCTCGACCTGTTGCGTGACGACCAATGAAGAGACACGTCGAAGCAAGTCAATGAAACTTTACTTTTTGTTGTGCAGGCGCAAAAATATAAAACGAATCCGATGGTGGAATCATCACATTTCGATTCAAATGAACTGTCAACCGCATGGAATTGAAAAACAAAACTGTTGTTTGGGGCATTTTAATTATGGAAGGATTACCAAGGCTACGTGGGACATTTTAGTTTTTCAGACATCAACGACAATCAGCGTACATATGTTTACCTGTTCAAAGCTGATCAACTACAAATTGACAGCAAACTTAGAGAGGTAAATTACAACCTTCCACCATACTGAATAAACACACAG
This sequence comes from Coptotermes formosanus, assembly GCA_013340265.1. NCBI lineage: Eukaryota > Metazoa > Arthropoda > Insecta > Blattodea > Rhinotermitidae > Coptotermes > Coptotermes formosanus. Next base: position 441,259 of record BLKM01012015.1, read on the forward strand.
AGACACGTGCAATCAGTTCGGCGCAGTTCCAATACTAAATAAATGACACGAATCGCGTAATTTAGTTAACAACAAATCTTGTTGACTTAATCTATTAACTGACAGCGCTACATTGATAATTCAATTCTGAAATGCGTATGGCAGGTGAAAACGTCATTTCCTCTCGGCTGCGAGTTGTTTAGACGCCACGATTGATCAGATGAAGTTGACACTGCACTGTGTAACACTGCAGAATTCGAGATTCATAAGGCATCGCGTCCGAGCCCTGTAACATTTTTGGGGCTTGAAGTTCATCTACCTATAAACTAAAAATTCAGTTTAAACCTCACAAAAGAACACAGTGTGTCTATTACGAAGGTCATCCGGTGAATACTGTCCCGGCATATAATGGCCATTTATTATGACACTAGCATCAAACATAAATCCACTGTGTGGTAAAAACTGAGAAGTGTTTAGACGTGAAATGAGGTGGTACATACAATAACCACTGTGCTCACCAAGTGACAGTCATTGTCACTGCGCACGCCATGGTCCCATAACAACAGCGACCTGAATTATGGATAAGGAAAAAGTAGATAATACCTAGACAGAAATGGTGTTTCGTACAGCACTGGAGAACGCGGCACAGAAGACACCTTTACCAGAACCACGTGGCTGAGCTCTGCCAGTGTCCAGCACAATGGTTACCTACGTATCAACTGCTTTAGCATTAAATACTATGCATTTTACTCACAGAGTACTGCATATTATTAGCAAAAAAACCAAGCCTTACCTCCTTTACAATATTAACACGTTCGGCACTTGAGATTACCACAGCAGCGTTGCTGAGGATACACGTCTTCTGGGTTGCGACGCCGTGCCGAGTTACAAAGACAGTCTAACCCGGTTATAGCTACATCGGTTTAAGCAACATCTCGTCTATAACGTCAGATATTCTGTGGTACCAATTAATTCCTCACTGTTAACCGTAACATTATACTCCTCGGTTATAACAACACTCGTTTATAAAGACACAAAATATTCAGTCCCTTTCATGACGTTATAACCGAGTTCGACTGTAGCTGCTGAAGCTGAGAAAGATCGTGGTGCCTACTAATTATGTGACCCTGACGATGCAGGCACAACGTTCCATCCAAACATCGGGAACTATTCACCATACCAGAATCCTTGAATTACATCACATTAGCAATAATGGTGTGAATTGTGAGGTAGAAACTGGAAGTTAAAATACCAGTTACGTGAAATACAGACTCCAAATGTTTAACAAACCTAAGCTCCAAGAAGGCGTGTCCTTTTCAGCTGGGCACGAATATGAGACCCAAAGGTTCACTGCAATGTTAAGAGTTCGTCCGTGTACGGTATCCTAACCACCTGAACCCTCTAAACATTGAAATTCACGTAGATAATAAACAATAATATGGGCTGGGATAACATGGTACTACGGGCCGGACGGTCCGGGGATCATACCCCGACGAGGCTAGATTTTCCGCGCCCGTCCACACAGACCCTGGGGCCCACCAAGCCTCCTGTACAATGGGTACCGAGTATCTTTCCCGGGGTAGGGTGGCAAAGCGGCTGGATCGTGGCGTTAACAACCACACCCATTTACGTCGAGGTTAGAGAAAGAGTACAGCTGTACCTCTAACTCCCCTCTGGGCCTTCATGGCCTATTCTAGGGTGAACTAATATACAATAATTCGCGTAAAACACCACAGAGAACACACCGTGTCTGCACTACTAATACCAACGGGATAATGACTCGAGTTCCCCAGTGTACGCTGTCCAAACAAATTTTACCCCGCCTGAAATTCCTGTAGTTAAAATATAACAATACACTTTCTACCCCAGACAGCATACCGGTTACACCGGTAACTCTTACCAGTCTACACGGTGTAACATCCCAAAAGGCCTGCCTCTTCCAAGTTTCCACTGACAGTAAGTAGAGTCGAACTCGGTTATAAAGTCATTAAGGGGACTGAATATTTTGTGTCGTTATAAGCGCGTGTTGTTATAACCGAAGAATATGTTACGGTTAACAGCGAAGAGTTAACTGGTACCAAAGAATATCTGACGCTACAGACGGGCTGTCGTATGAACCGATATCGTTATAACCGGGCTCAACTGTAGTTGTATGTGAATTCAGTGTTGGTTTATTAAACAGCAAAAGTACATTGCAGTCTTAAGCAGCAAAGCGGGCAGCTTCATACCCATGGATCACCCTAATTAAACACACTTGTTTAAATTTAGGATATACTGTACACTTTCATAATATTGTGGTCCCTATGTGACAAATTCTCTTACACATAACAAGGATTTTGCTACGAAATCATTTCCAGCGAGCTTACGTCATGCAGAAAATAAGATCAAGCAAAACACAAGTTTGCACATGCTGCCAGGACTATAGCTGCAGCTTTTTGCCTGCCAGGAATCGCGTCGCGCTGCCTCAGCCAGTTGCATCTGTCACACGTCGGGTTTCATATGGTACACAGTTCAGAACTCCATCAAGAGATGTCTCAGCTACGAGTACCGCTCACACAACTCCGTGTTTCACGATTCTGTATACCCACGCCCGACTAAACATCTATGCATACGCACAGACATCGTCTGGCAGACGCCAGCCTGCACTTAACGACGCGACAAAATGGCGTGAATTGCTGACTCACGTTCTCAAGGTCCAGGGTTAAAATGTTGGAACAGAAACCGGCTGTCTTCATGAACGGCTTCGAAATTTTCTCGGTCCCTCCATGCAAATTCCTGGATATATTGAAGTTACGACCGCTAACCGTAACACCCCTTCCCACGTATTACCATCATCAACTGTCGTGCAGCTGGACGTGCATAGCGCTGACTACTGACAACGCTGTACCAGCATCATAAATAAACAACATTATGTTTGTAGCCCAAATAACCCCGTGAATGCACCGTAATTAGACCTAGACAGTAATATGTTTGCAGCCCAAATAACTCCAGTCAATTCAGTAACTTCAAACAATCTGTGAATAAGCGGACAGATTCGTTACATGAAAGTGGCTGTTTACGCTGAAACTCAAATGAGCAAAAACTACTTTTCTGTCAATTAAAAGGCAATAAATAGAGACATCATGGCATGATATAATACACATTTATGTAGATATCACTAAATGAAAGTAAATTCAATACTGCTAACACGTTATAGGATGAACGCATTTATCGTAGTGAACACAAATTAATTTGAAATGAAAAGTATAATGCCCTCTCTGTGGGGTGAGATCTACCTGTCTGGCCTATCTCACTAAACTAGGAGAGGTCATTCTAGTAACGTACCTTCACAAGGCTCCCGCTGGTTCTGTCTTTACTTTATCTTTCGGTATCGCTACCACCAGTCAGTTTTGTAATTCAAGCAGATAACTGACAACTGCTATCCCTTTACACAATTCCCAAATATAACCTGCTAAATACTCTGCAGTTGGAACAATTACTTAATACGTCGTTGCCATCTCCTAAGAATATGAATTCCGACAGTTTAATTGTTCTGGGTTAACCATTATTTAACTCATCCCTACCACTACTTGAGGGGGGTTGATCTAGACAGTTTATTTTACTACCTATTTAGGTTTCACTGTTAACAATCTACTTGCATCTCAATCTAGTTCATATTCACGGGATATTATTAAAGTGGTTACTTCATAATCTCGGCTCTAGCAGTTACCAAATCTAGTGGAGTTGTACTATCAAAGATTTCTTAATCTCAATAATCCTTACAATAACTCATCTCCCGATCGTACTTTTCTATCCGCACAAATACTCATCATTCTATTTATGGAGGTACTGGAGTTAAATCATATCTTCACTTTGCGCATTCTTACGTCCCAGAGGAGCACAGACAGAATAACGATTACATTTTCTTACACAAAATAGGGGTTATATATTCTCCATTGAACTACCACATAAATCACACAAAGAAAACACAAAACACATTATCATACTCCCTACATTCTAACTAACTAGGGGGTTCTCTAACAACACGTAGGCTGGATCATGCCATTTCCTACTCACTTGAAACTTCACTGATACTCTGAATTTGGAAAAATTAATAGATCACTTTAAAACATTCCAACACAATGTGGATGCGTTACACACCACTCACCTGGTATGAACAAACGATGAGCTATATGAGGCTCATTTGGGAAGTCTTCTTCTGAACACTAGTTTTACATCTTGTCTCGACGAAGGTTGGGCGAAAAAAGGTGCTGCGCGTCGGTGCGAACAGTCCACATGCGCTCACAAAACTTACCAAATCAGCACTTTTCAATTCGCTTAACAACAGCGTAACGGAAACTCAACAAACAGTTGCCACTGCTAAGAGGATACGACCTGATAGAGCCCTCCTGTTGTTAGCACGTGTAACCACTCATTCTAACTTCTATCCCAAACTTAATTTCAAAATGTAACATTAAAATCAACTATAAAATTTAAACAATTAAATTTCGCGTGGTCACACTTCCGTACATTACAAAAAGTAACGGTTAAAACAAACTTTACAAGACGGGCAATGTACGTATACCTTAACAATGAGGCGCGTTCGCGTAACCATTGTTACCGTGGAAAAACAAAAAGTATTAAACATTATGAGTGTTTGCCTGTGTTTTGCCTTTGTTACACAGCATGCAAAACGCATGTGCCGTATTATATTGTCATCTGTGGCCTGTCTGGCTCTACCATATTTTTTCCACATTATCTCATAAACGCCGTGACTTTGGGAGAAAAAGTTATTAACCTTTTAAAGCCTAGCGGTAACTTTACGTACCACCAGCTTTAACATTAAAAAATTCTACGTGGTGCCCACATTGCGTTTATGTGTTTTGTACAGATCTCAGAACAAACAACAACTTTTGCCTTACAAAACATTAAGACACTAGTTTTTATAACCGAAGTGGAGAGTATTTACAGCGCGGTACGCACTGAGTCCTTATATAAAACATATACGTTTCGTCTTTAAAGGGTTAATCATAAAAAGTGTGTTTTGATCCTCCTTACAGTTTTTGTCTGAAACACCCATATTCTAAGAAGAATTCAGCGAGATGTCATAAATGTACATACGTCTTCATGTAAAGTGCCCGTTATTACTGTCATGTAATTACACCTGAATATTCAGGACAGACTTTCGAAAAATACTCAAATGTCACATTTCATGAAAATCCGTCCAGTGGGAGCAGAGGTGTTCCACGCGCACGGCCCGACCGACAGACATGATGATGCTAATAGCCGCTTTTCCGAATTTTGCGAAAGCGCCTAAAAAAACAACACCACACACCCGTATTTTTTTTAATTTCCACTGCGTCGTGGTTGAGGGAAAACTTGGAAAGGACACAAAAAATCAACCATGCAGTCTGGTAAGACAGACATGAACACTCCGGAGAAGCAAGCTGCCTCCACCTTCAGGGAGGCTAAAGGACAACCGATGGCTGATGAGGTTCCAATCGATTAGCAGGAAGTCAAAGTATAAGCCACAATACTAATATTTACAGTATTTAAGTTTAGTTACTGCAGTTTGATTGTCCAGTTGCTGTTTGACAGCAAATTCTTGGAAACGGCAAAGACAAATACAAAACTGGCCATTAGTAGCTAACTTAGCAATTACATAATGAGCCAAACAATTCCCGCTAATGAATGTGCTACGATCGTGCAAGGGCACTGACGTCTACCCACGTTTGCAGCAAATGTAACAAACAGTGCACGTGTTGTACTTGCATCTGTTTATGGTTTCATTAACGACGCTTTCCATTAACTCTGATAATTCGTTTCGTAGTCCTTCCCTCTTCTACCTTACTTGTTCACAGTAGGTGTAGAGAATTTGTATTTTCACTTGATCACAATCAAACACGCACTACAGTCGGTAGGACTCCTCTGGACGAGGGATCGGCCCGTCGCAGAGACATCTACCTGACAACACAAACACTGTACAACAGACAAACATCCATGCGCCCGGTGGGATTCGAACCCACGATCCCAGCAAGCGCTCGGCCGCAGACCTACGCCTTAGACCGCGCGGCCACTGTGATCGGCAAATCTGATAATACGTCGTCGAATGTAGGATGATGACTGAATACTGACTTGGGAAGGATGTGGAAGGTAGCAATCTTGGTCTACCCGGAAGTACGGCGCCGGAATTTGCGGCGTAGAGACTGAGAAACACAAAGAAAACCGCACAACAGCCGATATGCAGGCCAATATTTGAAACCGGGATCTGTGAAGTGCGGTCGGTGATATAATTTTTGAACGCTAAAAATGATCGTCCACCGGAAATTCAAAGGAAGATTGTTGAAGTGTATGGTGAAGGTGCAATAAACGAAGGGGCTGTGAGGAAATTGTGTCGGTTGTTCGAAGAAGGCATGACTAATGTGCATAACGAGGAACAAAGTTGGTGCAAGAAAAGTTGAAGTTGCAAACTTCCGACCATCCTCCATGCAGTCCCAACCTTGCACCAAGTCACTATCACTTGTTTCTCCACCTCAAGAAATTTCTGGCCAGTCAGAGTGCGAGCACTGACCAAGAGACCAAACACGACACGCATGACTGGCTTAAGGGCTTGGTGGCGACCTTTTTCGACAAAAGCACCCAAAAGCTGGTGACAGTGACAAAAACGTGACAAAAAAAAGTTAAGTGTAACTTTTAGTTCAGTCTTTTAACTGTGAGTGAGTCCCTGATGATGATCGCACAGGGTCGAAACATGTTGGACTAAGATGTGAAAATACTATAACTGTGTTAATGCAAAGACTTTAAAAACAGTGCATTAGTTGGAAAAGTGTTGTGTTTGAATAATAATCACGCACGGATGAGCAATATAAAATCTGCCTCACTTTACTTGGCGACTGCGTGGAGAATTAGTTTCATTAATGTAGGTACCAACATGTTGCAGTGCAGATTTTTCAAAATATTCTTTCAAACTCTTTTTACAAGCAACCGGTTTTTACTTTCTGGACTCCTTACGTACATTGAAGGCGGCGTCCTGAAGCAAGTAGAAATAGAGTGGCTGACATGTTGAACTCTGCTTTGGACAGCAAAAACATTCTCAGTAAACTAAAACGACGTACTTAAAAGCCTTAGTCCAAAGCATTCCACTATATGGCGCACAAACATGGACACGAAACACACAAAAGGCTAATAAACTACTTGCAACTGATATGGCTTTTTGGAGAAGACCCGCATGGAAATCAAGGAAAGAACAGTTTCCAAATGGTACCATTCGGGCAATTATGGATGTAGGGAAGATTATATTAGAAGTAACTGAACACAAACGATTACGATGGTTTGAACATGTAAAGAGCATACCGCAAAACAGATTGCCACGGAGAACCCTAGAATGGGAACTACAGGGAATAGGAAAATAGGTAAGACCCAAACGAAGATGGACGGATGATGGAGTACGACGCAGCATGAATAACCACGGACTGAGAGAAGAGGGTAATGGCGACAGCGACATGTGGAGACTGAGGTTTTGACGAAGGACAGGCACTGTATAGCGGATAAATCCTCGTATTAATTAATTAATTTGTTGGGTGGTGGAATATTTTGAGATGTACGCTTAGTATCAACATTGTTTCCGTAATAAGAAGACCTGTACACGGAATGTTCAGTGCGCATGTCCACCACACACACTACAGCCCTTCTGCAAATGGCACTGCATATTCACACAACAGTCCCCACTACAAACTGTCGCTATCGCTTTATCCGCTTCTGGCACCATCCGATACAGCAAAAACGAAATACGTTATATTCCCTTCCCTTGCGTCGTTCTAACGAGCAGAAGATAGTATTGGAACTCTGGTGTGACCGTTTCATGAGGATGGAGAGTTTGCCTTCATAATTACACATGACATACGCGCCACCTATCAGAAATACGGGGAATTAAATCTTCCTAACCATATGCGACATACAAGCCAACTGTCAGATGCAAGAGAGATCAGGTCTCCTTAATTTGATACGGCGTGCATGCCAACTGTTAAAAATGAGAGACAGTGCAACGACAATCCAAGTTCCGACACAGACAGGATTCTCATATTCGCAGGTTTGGACGTTATATTACTCGCATTCAAATTAAAATTCAATTTAACGCCTCCACAGACTAGGTGTGAATTTCAGCCAATCTACATTGCAAAAAATGTGATGGGCTTAGAAGTTAACGAAACGCGTTTACATAACAGACACCATGCGTACAGGCAGAGAAAGGGATCGAGTGAAGTTTTAAGATGGGGCGAGATAGAGAAAAGAGAGGAGCAGGAGGGGGGAGGGAAACGGGGGGCACCTAATTTTTTTGGAGAAAATAACAGAAAGTTGACAGTTCCAGTTCCCGCTCATACTCATAAAAAAGACAGACTTTCCAAAGTCACAGTGATGACGAGTGAAGATTATAAGGCGAAGGGAAGTTGACAGTTACGTGGTTATGCAATTGATCGAGCGGGACCTTTGTTGTGTCACGCACGAGTTCTGGTCTTAAGACTGGGACGACTGCATGAGAAGCCATGTGGAATTGGTGCACCAGCTAAACATTTGGCCTTGCAGCGAGAAAAATCCAGCCATCGGCCAACTAGTTGGAGTTGGCCGATGGCCGGAGGTGAGCATGCACATCATGTGAACAGAATTTACAAATACATTTCATACCTGACACAAAAACAATGCATCTCTGTTGCCAAGGTCAAATCGATTTAGCTCACGTGATTTTAATCGACAGGATCGCTTACACTGGTACGTAACATTTTGATTACATTGTTTCAAACCTCGTAATAAGTGGTACACAGGCCCCACGTCATTATGTCTTACATAAAAATACTTCATGTAACAAAAAACGAGAGTGTTACAACTTCCTGACAGTAAGTTTTGTCATCAGCATGCACGACTTATTGAAAACCATAAAACGTTTTAAGTGTTATGGGGGAAAAAAGTCTTGTTTTATGCAGGGCTGTGGAGTCGGAGAAGGAAGGAATTTTGGGTGGAGTCGGAGTCGGTAAAAATTTACCGAATTTACCGACTCCGACTGCGACCTCGATATAAAATCTTAAATAGCTACTAGCTACAATAACCATTAAACTTATACTTAACCTTTTAAAGCCTAGCAGTAACTTTACATACGACCAGGTTTAACATTAAAAAATTCTACGTGGTGCCCACATTGCGTTTATGTGTTTTGTACGGATCTCAGAACAAACAGCAACTTTTGCCTTATAAAACATTAAGAGACTGGTTTTTATAACCGAAGTGGAGAGTGTTTACAGCGCGATACGCACCGAGTCCTTATATAAAACAGATACGCCTCGTCTTTAAAGGGTTAAATGTACGTTAAAGTCTAAAAAGTAGCCTGATGATTCACGTGGTGTTGATGAAATGTCTTATGATAACTTTTTCCACTTTAGTAGGTTTACCATTATCATATAATACATATTTAACTTTTATGAAGGAGCAGGAGTAGGAGTCGGAGTCGGAGATTTAAAAATTGAGGAGTCAGAGGTTTTATGTACCGACTGCACAGCCCGGGTTCTATGTAGTGTTCACTACTAATATAGGAACGTAAGCAACGGTATAAAGGTTAGGCGGTTGTATGACAGCCTCAATTACACTAAAATCCCAAGCAGCTCAGTGGCTATACAAACTACGTATTTTGTGACGCAGCAAAAAGTCACAGTTCGCACTGCATCTCGTGACTCATTCTAACAAAATTAGCAAACACAACTTCCGAAGTTCCTTCATGACGAGTCTCTAAACTTGAAAAGGAAGTTTTCCAGAGCGCCGCAGACCCGTAATTGTAACACCAGTGAAGGTGCGGTCTCCTCGCCACACCGGACCGAACACACCAGCACGCACAATGCTTCATTTACGTAACGAGGAGCTTCAGAGTTTGTAAGCTATACATAACTAACCTTCATCAGGGCGATCAAAGAAGAAGGATACGATGGACGATACGTGTAGCACACATGGCGGAAATGAGGTGCAAGTATAGTTTTAGTCGGATTGTCTGAGGAAAACTGTAACATTTTGTTATATATATAGCCGATCCCAGTGGCCGCGCGAAGGCGTGGGTCTGTGGCCGATCGGTTGCTGGGATTGTGGGTTCGAATGCCAATGCGGTGGGGTGGATGTATGTCTCTTGTGAGGGTTGTGTGTTGTTAGGTAGAGGTCTCTGCGTCGGACCGATCACTCGTCCAGAGGAGTCCTACCGAGTGTGGTGTGTCTGAGTGTGATCGTGAAGCCTCAACAATGAGGAGGCCCTGGTCCACTAGGGGCTGTTGTGCCATTGGGAATACACACACACACACACTCACTCTCACACACTCACACACACACTCTCTCTCACACACACTCACACTCACTCTCTCACACACACACTCACTCTCACACACACTCACACACACTCACACTCACTCTCACACAATCACACTCACTCTCTCACACACACACACTCACACACTCACTCTCACACACATTCTCACACTCACACACACACTCTCACTCACACACTCACACACACTCACTCACTCACTCACACACACACACTCACACACACAAAGAGAATAGCATTAATACAGACCTTACAAAAACAGGCCATGACTACGCTGGATAGGTTCATCTGGCTCGAGATACAGCGCAGTGGTGGGCTGTTGTGATCACCCGAACACGCACGCGTAACTACGTGCAAATGGCGGGAAAAGTTGAATTCATTTACTGATTTATGACTTAGGTCAGGACGGCGGCGTAAGTTCTCCAAAAATCTAAGAGATACCGCAAAACTGTAGGCAGCATAAGGATGACACGAGGCAAGTTCCATACTGGGGCACCACAAGTATTAGGCGCCAGCGTACAACATTTAGCCGCCCGGGCTACTGGGATTTCTGCACCCCTGATCTAGGCCACCTGACGGTGTCATATACACGCAGTCAAACGACAAGACGCTGTATCACGAACTGTAAACAAGAGACGCAATGAAAATACAAACGTAACGGTGAGGCGCGTTCGCGAAACCTCCGTTGCCATGGAAAAGCAATACGCATTACATACTCATGAGTGTGTGTCTGTAGCCTTAGTTACCCACCATGCAAAGCGCATGCGCCGCATTATATTGCCGTCTGTGGCCTGACTGGCTGTATCATATTTTTCCACATTATCTCATAAACGGCACGACTTTCGGAAAGAAATCATGGCACATAAAATCTGTGTTCAGATATTCTCTAAAGCTTTTGTCTGACACATTGTCATTCTAAGAAGAACTTAGCGAGATATTATCATAAATGTACATACGTCTTCATGTAAAGTACCCGTTTTTCTTGACAGATTTTAATTAAACTTGAATTTTGTGGGCAGATGGTCGGTAATTACTCGAATATAAAATTTCATGAAAATCGGTCCAGTGGGAGCTGAGTTGTTCCATACGGACGGACAGTCATGACAAAGCTAATATTCGCTTTTCGCAACTTTGCGAACACGCCTAAAAGGGCGCAGGAAGTGCTCAGGGTCCAATACGAGGTATCTGTCTGAACAGAGAAGAAAAAACTCTGGATATCCAATTTCCGGGATGAAGTTTGGAATCGGGACCTAATAATACAACGCAGGGGCGCCAAACACTCAACCTGAATGTTCGGTTCTAGCGCCTGAAATGTTATGTCCTCCCCCCCCCCCCCAGTGGCTCGGGAGCCCTAGTGGGCCAGGGCCTCCTCATTATCTAGGCTTCACGATCACACTCAGACGCACCACACTCAGCGGGACTCCTCTGGTTGAGTGATCAGCTCGCCGCAGAGACCTCTACCTGACAACACCCAACACTCACAACAGACAGACATCCATTCCCCCGGTGGGATTCGAACACACAATCCCAGCAAGCGAGCGTCCGCAGACCCACGCCTTAGACGGCGCGGCCACTTGGATCGGCGAAATGTTATGCAGATCCTATTAAATATGTAGGAAATAACAATGTAATCATAAACTAGGTTGCGCGTCGCGAATATAAATGAAGTTTATACCACTTTTTTCCCGCAATCTATGAGCACGTGCATGCAGGTATCGTACAAGCAGACAGGCATACAAAAGTAAAAAAGGAAATGACCGTAATATCTCCGAGACATTTATTTGCAACACAAAACAAGCCAGTGTCATGGCGGCTGTCTACGTTCAGCGTAGCAACACGCGAAGTCATTCGGTTAGCTACTAATAAAAAATGGTGGACAGACAAATTACAGTTTCGTTGGCACAGAAAATATGTGATTGGGTCACGAACACAAGCCAGAAGTGCTTATGAAAGCCATTCGGATATTAAAGGGTAACAAGAACTACAGGGGAGACTGACGACACAAACTTTCCTTCAGGGGAACTGCTTATGCGTTCGTGACGTGCTAAAATGGGCAGACCGGTAACGCCATGTCTGGTAGCAACTTCACAGCAGCTGAACACCGTTCATAACATTCGATACCGGGAAAGTTTACTAAAATCTGTCCATTAAACACAGTTTTGGTGAATATCGGACGGTAATAAGTGACACTTTACATAAACACCTACAAGATTTTTGACGGCAACGACAGCAAATCGCTAAACATTCACCCAAGAGAAAACACTCCAAACAAAACCTGCACAGAAAAATGTAACACACATTATACGTCAAAAACGAATCCCAGCCTATCCCTGTGGCCGCGCGGTCTAAGGCGTGGGTCTGCGGCCGAGTGCTTGCTGGGATCGTGGGTTCGAACCCCACGGCGGGCATGGATGTTGTCAAGTAGAAGTCTCTGCGACGGGTCGATCCCTTGTCCAAAGGTGTCATACCGAATGTGGTGTGGTTCCTACGGTTGTAACTGTACGAAAATAAACCGTACTTCCTCGCAACATTTGTATCTATGACATACGCGTTTCACATCATATTTCTTCACTGTTACTACTTCGGTTACCCCGGATACGCTGATGGTTCTCTTTAACCCAATATAGGCCTATGTAACAGTCAACAGCCTTGAACGCGAATCCACAACATCCTCCCTTCTCCTTGGCAACCTCCCTTAGTTTCCTTCGACTCACAGCTACTGCTACACTCAGACGTTACTCGTCCCTAAACTACACCGATTTTCACAGCTCCTTATTACAAAACTGGATCATTGATCTTCCCCTTTCCTTGGTGCAGTTATCAATAGAACAGCCTTGTTACGCGTATTACAGTATTATCACCACTCAAAAGAAATAAGGGGATACTGTAACACTCTAAGGTGTACAGTCGAGTAAGCTCGGAAGCTAGAAACAAATCTTTCAGATGAATTATTGTCATAGTCTTACGGGTGAATGAATACTTTCCTGCCCTGAAGAATGACGCAGGATTTTCATCCGAAACTTCGATACCTATGTACAGAGCTACATATGATCACGTCTCATTACACCATAATCTAAAAACACAGCACCTCAAGGATCTCACAATTGATTTGTTCTTCTCATTTATTTGACCACTCATTAGGCATCTCAAACTACGCATCGTCGATGACAGGATGGCCGATGAATGACGAACTGCAAGGGACATGGAAGTAAGCGGTCTGGTCTAATTGGAGCATTATCATGGAGTTCGTCTGAAGCGACGGAAGGAAACTAAGAAAAGCTTCAACTTAGAACAGTAGCTGCCCCATCCGAGGATTTGAACCAAGCAACTCCCAATCCTACAGCGTTGCCGCATTACCAAAGCATTCAGGTTAAATGTGACACAATCGAAAGAATCTTAGTATTGTCTGTCAGCACCCCATATGGCAGGACTGGCAACATCGCCTTTTAAGTAGGCCTACACCGCATTTCCTTCGTAAACTAAATTACAGCTAATATAGAATAGAACTGACGAAGTCTTCCCCAACACCACAAGTTCCAAAAATACTACAAAGCGCCGTCAAGAACAGCCCCTGCACATATTCAGAAACTTCTCTTGGGCTTCTTACAGTTCCTGAAGACAAGAACATGCTGAAGACCCATAATTAACACAAAGTATGTGTCTGAAGTCCATGATGACTACGGATCAAGTTTATGTACGAACTGATGATACACAGCTTCGTTCCATATTTCATACGTCTGACATCCAAAGGAAGGGCTCACACCTTCTATACATTTGCATACAAATTGCCACTGTCAAGTTCAAGCCAACAGCCACTCGTGGCTAGCTTAGCAATTTACTTACGGGCTCAACAAAATACAGGGGAAATACATAGCGAGTCCTAAATACACAGAACCCTTTAATTCTTTCAGCGAACCTCAACTAGGCTGGCTGGAATACATACGAAGAAGTTAAGAGGCGTGAGGGAACAGGAGAGGTAAAATATACGCGAACGGTGTATTTATTTGTGGTTTATTTTATCACGCTGTCAGCATGCCAGTAGCTTACGTTAGCGTCGAATGACAGTATTAACAACAAGTGATGAACTGTAGAGAATGTGGATCAAGGAGTTGGTAACCTAGCGTAAGCAAGATATCGCACTTTTATAGAAGGACCCGTGAAAACCAAGAGAATCCGAGTCACGACAGCCGGTGACAAAGTTGAGATTCGAACCGGACACATCCGACATACGATGATGACTATCTAGAAGGCGGGGAGTGGAAAGGCGATGACTAAAAAGTTTAACTGACGGTGGAGGAGGAAGACTAAGCTGGCGTACCGACCCCCTGGATGAGACTTTGGGAGAAAAGTGGCTTCATGTAATAAATAAATAAATGAATAAATAAATAAAGGTACATACAAGGGTCTATTTGAAAGTAAGTTTATAATGCATGTACAAGGTCCTTATTTTACCGCCACTAATCCGATGTGCATGTGGGCAGTGCACGGAGTAGGCCACGTTGATACAATAAGCTCAACCGATAGATGTCAGACAAAATGATTACCTATATTTTGGGTTCTTTATTTTCAGCTCTAACAAGAAGGGCTCCGATTTAATAACACTACTATCCCAGTACTTTTGTACCTAGTCCCCGCCACGGCTGACCTAATTATACCTTCAGACGAGTTTTGCTATTCCCTGCTGATGTAAGTCCCTGTCCTGTGTTTATCAACCATCGTGTCACAATTGTTTCTACAGCGTCAACGCCCACAAACGTTTGGCCGCTATGATTTGACTTAGCCGCTGGAAACACGATAATCGCTCAGAGACGATTTCCCCCGATAGTCACAAACCGTGTACGTTCTTTACTTACGAAATTACATGCCACGTAAACTCGTTTTCTGACTGACCCTTACACACACACACGCACGCACGCACACACACACACACACACACACTCTGCGCCGACGTAGAACAAAAATATGCAGGCCAGACTACACTTGGTGTAGACTTCCAGAAAAAATGCGATCGCAAGTCGCTTCACAGTTTCGTAAACAAGACACCCGAAAAGCACGCTGCCATTTCTTCCCCATCAGGCGTCCGTTTAATAGTTTGCACAGAGAAGGCACGACAAAATCCAACATGCACTTCGCACTGAAAACGCGAACGTGGCAGTCCTCTTTCCAGACCTACGCAAGCGGGAGGAGGAGGGCTCTGCAGCTTGAAAGTAACACATTGTTATTACATGTCGTAATAATATTGTTTAAATTGGCGCCCATCTTGGTGAATTCCAGTTTACATCTCACGGATAAGTTGAAGGTCACAATACTGCTTCCTTAAACACTAAAGGTCTCGCAAAGGCCGTGCCATGGCTCAGGCGGTTAGCCGCCGCCCTCCCACCGCGGAGGCCCGGGTTCGATCCCGGGTCAGTCCATGTGGGATTTGTGGTGGACAGTGTGGCACTGGGACAGGTTTTGCCCCGAGTCCTTCGGTCTTCCCCTGTCAATTTGATTCCACCGGTGCTCCATTACTATGAAAAGGACAAAAATTAATCTTCATCTTCATCACAGGGTTGCACAATAAGCCTCAAGGTTGCAGGGGGCCGTAGCGTCTGCTGCGGGGCCCTTCGCCACTTAAAAAAAGGCCTCGCAAATCCTTAAAAAATCACTTGCCATGTCAATTCCCAACCTAACCTCAAACTATAGCTCTCAAATACAGAAAAATGCACCACCACCACCACCACCACCGCCGCCGCCGCCGCCGCCACCACCACCACCGCCACCGCCGCCGCCGCCACCACCCACCACCACCACCACAAACACCACCACCACAAACACCACCACCACAAACACCACCACCACCGCCACCACCACAAACACCACCACCACCGCCACCACCACAAACACCACCACCACCACCGCCGCCGCCGCCGCCGCCGCCACCACCACCCACCACCACCACCACCACAAACACCACCACCATCGCCACCACCGCCGCCACCACCACCACACGGCACTGCAATTGGACTTATACCCACGCAAAAGCTCCCATACGCCATTCCTTGTCAAAAAGTGGGTCGAAAATGTTACACAGCGTTATGTCCTGAGGCGTTTGCGTTTCTAGATACATGTCACCGTCAACAGGGGTGACAGCTCTCAGCAGTGTCACGTCACGAACATAAAGTGCGTCGTTACGGGTACTCAGGACAAATAGTGCACAGCAGGGTTCCGCTGTGATCCGACAATCATTGAAGACACACACGACGTATCCTGCGACATGTTCTCAACCCTCGGTGCCCGTTAGCAGTCTAATTTTTTCCGGTACTGAAGAATATGAGCACTCCAGGTGCTAGTGACTTTCGATGATCAGAAAAGCGTCTTCATCAGACAGGAAGTGTAAGACCTACGCCCCTTGTTAAAGCATAATGCCTGCGACCCATGTAACAATGACGCCGGTACGGTTTCATGACGTGACACGTAGCGCCATTTGACGGTGATGTGTACCTCGAAAATTAAACGTCACAGGAAACAGCTTTTAACAAGAAAATCACATTAGAGCCAGCTTCTGCGCGAATTGTGTTTCACCTTGTACATTCACCTAAGTAAGCAAGGTACTTCATTAACAGTTAACAGTTCCTCAGCTCGCCAAAAACAAAGAAATGCCCCCCATTTTATGAAATCCCGAAGGTTCATTACTGCATTCACAACAGCCTGCCACTTGTCTCATCCTCGGCCAGATCAATGCAGTCCACACCACCCACCCCATTCTATTCACCGAAGATCAGTTTTAATATTATCCCCGGCATATTCGTTGTATGATTAAAACACAACATTCTAAAAAAACTACGTTTCGGAGACTGGCTCCTCTGTTTCAGTCGTCAGGCACAACTGCAAAGCCACTTTTGCGCGAGCCGGCATCTTAGTTCTTCCTACGCAGAAAATAAAATGCAGAACACGATTTATTTCGACACATCTGCCACACGGAAAGATGTTTTGCCTTTATTTGCAAGGGGAAGAAAGTGAGCGAGCCTGCTGCCTCCATAATCCTTACTAGACGGGAACAGCATTCCAAAGCCTCTACAAAACACCAGCTTAAGTATGCTTCAACTGCACCAACTTCCGAACTACATAATTCTAACGTTTTTACTTCAATACGCTGTCTATATGCGACGGAACTCCTGGTAAGAGCGCATGCTACGCGTTACAAGCTCACAGCCCGTACACAACAGTGGTTAACACCTTAACGCACGGTAGTTACTACGAAGTATCGCCTCAGCCTTTTAACCACACAAACACACACAGTATTTTCTGCATTTCGTATTACACCACAATTGCGTTTCGTACGAGACACAGAATAAATAGCGATTATTTCCCAAACAGCATCAAATACCTGACCCTTGTGATAGAGATTCTGTGTGCTCCTGTGAGGTAAAGCTCCATTATGCAGTATTGTTTCAGAATTAGGGAGACATACGTTAAAAAAATTACGCAGGTGAATATGCAAGTATGCATATTTATAACACACTGTGATCAGGTGGGAAAGTACGAGGGTACTTCAAAAAGTTTCCGCGCTTTATTTTTTAAAAAATCTTTATTTATGTTACAGACATGAGAACAACGTTACTTTTCAATATAATCTCCCTTCTTCTCGATACATTTAGCCCAGCGATCTGTAAGCTTCTTAATGCCGTTGGGAAAGAAAGTTTGTGGTTGACTGCGAAGCCAGTCATGCACCGCCTCTTTCACCTCATCATCAGCTGCAAATCGACGACCTCTTAGAGCGTTCTTGAGGGGTCCAAACTGATCGAAATCTGAAGGGGCCAGGTCTGGGCTGTAGGCAGGGTGCTCGAGAACTTCCCAATTCAGTTGCCGAATGGTGTTGATGGTGAGGTGTGCCGTATTAGGGCGTGCATTGCCGTGTAACAGCAGAACACCCTGTGTCAACCTTCCTCTCCGTTTTGAGCGGATAGCCGGCCTCAGTTCATTTCTTAACATGTTGCAGTAGTTGACACTTGTTACTGTGACACCTTTCTCCATATAATGTTCAAGGATAGGCCCTTGGGAGTCCCAGAACACCGTCAACAAAAGCTTTCCAGCAGAGGGCTGAGACTTGAATTTTTTGGAAGAAGGAGATGACGTGTGCTTCCATTGCATGCTCTGCCGTTTGGTTTCTGGTTCATAATGATGAACCCAGGTTTCATCCCCAGTGATGATGCGATTCAAGAAGTTATCGCCTTCACGACTGTACCGCTCCAAAAGACTGGAGCAGATGTGCTGGCGGTTGCGCTTATGCTCTTCTGTCAGATGTCTGGACACCCACCTTGCAGCAACTTTGTGGAAACCAAGAATGTCATGCACTAAAGAATACGCCGTACCTTGACTGATGCCCAGTTGTAACGCGATTTCTTCTATTGTCACTCTTCTGTCAGTGAGAATAATGGCTCTGGCTTCTTCCAGCTTCTCATCAGTTGCTGATGTTTATGGCCGTCCCGAGCGTTCGGCATCCATTACACTTGTCCGACCATTTTTAAACATTTCTATCCACTCGTATACGCTTCTTCGTGGCAATGCGTTGTCCCCATACTGAGTGCATAAACGTGCGTGAATTTCGGCACCTTTAACACCTTCTGCCCACAGAAATCTTATGACACTTCTCTGCTCTTCTTTGATGCAAACTGAAAGACGCGCTGACATGTATACCGCTCAATAGCTGCTCACACACTGAGGATGGGGACCAGCCATAGTCAAGGTCAGACAATCAGGATATGGCGTACAATGCTGCCAACTCTCAGCAGTCTAACACTTACCAATACCCTACAGACAAAAAAGTGCGGAAACTTTTTGAAGTACCTACGTACATTACAAGAAATACCAACGAAGTACACAATTTAAAAAAGTATTTATTGATTAAAGACCCAACATGTTTCGGCACGTCGACATAACGAGGCATCATATGAATACATACGAAGAGATTTCTAGGCAAAAATACAGCTTGGCGAAACTGTTCCTTCTCAACTACTTAAAAGCCCAGTGGCAACTGTACGTATCGCCTACTGTAGCGTTTAAAAACTCATTCATCTTACCGGCACAGTCTACTTATGTTTTATTTCAATGTTACATAATAAACTAATGTCACATATCCGTGATTTGAGGCTTCCGCCGCTATGCTGATGAGATTTGCGTTCTTTTGGGATATTAACGCAGCGTAGAATGACAATCCTTTACCGACGTTTCGGGACAACGTATCGATCCCATCTTCAAGGGCCAAGAAGTCCAAGAATATTCTTCTTGGACTTCTTGACCCTTGAAGATGGGACCGATATACGTTGTCCCGAAACGTCGGTAAAGGATTATCATTTGACGCTGCGTAATATCCCAGAAGAACGCAGACCTAATGCCACATACAACTAGAAGTACAAAATATCCAGGCCAAACACATCTATTTATTTCTCAAGGAAATCAGCTACATGTTTCGGCTAAAATATAACCGTCACCAGACTGATTACGAAAACAAATAGAAAACTCACTGTTAACACACGAGAATGAATCGCCTTCAGATTAATGTCACATATTCCGCCTTCGTCACACACATAAGTAAACACAGGAATATAAGCAGGCCGTACCTGAGTTAGTGATAGACTTTAAAAAAAACCAACAATTCAGCTGGAAGGAAAGTTTGAGGTGCCATTCTCACTGACTTTGGTATGCCCATGAAACTAGTTACGTTAATTAACGTCTGTTTCAATGAAACCTACACTAGAGTCTGGGGATCAGCACAGTTTGTCTGATGCATTTCCTATTCGGAACTGTCTGAAACAAGGCCAGACTTGACAGCTATTGCTTCCAACTTTGCTCTTGACAATCCTATTAGGATACCCAGGCAATCCCGAATGGACTGGAACTGAAAGGAACACATCAGCTTCTGGTCCTTGCTGATAACGTTAATTCACTGGGCAAAAACATGCATATTACTAGCACAAATAAAAGACAGAAGCTTTATTACCTGTCAGCAGAGGTTGGTCTAGAAGAAAATAGTCAAACTCGGTTATAACGGATCCCAAGGGCAGTCCTAAAATCCGTTATAACCGAAGCCCGTCATACCGAAGGTTCGGTTAAATTACGTTTTAAAATAACATTTAAATTAATACCACTTACGGTACGCTTGTTTTTAGTTTTGCTGCATATGGATATGAACAGATACATTTTGCACATCCAAAAAACACACGTTACTACATTACTGAACGCTTGCTGTAACTCAAGGAAGCACCAACATATCGTCAATGCTCTCCTCCTTTATGCATCAATTTTATGTATTGCCCAACATACTCAAAATGTTTAACCCCCCCCACCCCGGGGCGCAACAGCCCCTCGTGGGCCAGGGCCTCCTCATTATCGTGGTTTCGTGATCACACTCAGACACATCACACTCCCGTAGGACTCCTCTGGACGACTGATCGGCCCGACGCACATGCGTCTCTCATCCACCACACGCGTCACATACCACGCCTGTCTCTTCCTCCTTGATTTGGTTAATCCCAATTACAGTCACGTCTATTGCAAACAAAATGGGGTATGCGGTAGTGCAGCTGGTTTAGGCACTGCACTACAAGCCGAAAGGTCGCGAGTTCGATTATCGATGGAGTCACTGGGATTTTTCATTGAATTAACCTTTTAAAGCCTAGCGGTAACTTTACATAGGACCACGTTTAACATTAAAAAATTCTACGTGATGCCCACATTGCGTTTATGTGTTTTGTACGGATCTCAGAACAAACAGCAACTTTTGTCTTATAAAACATTAAGAGACTGGTTTTTTATAACCGGTGTGGACAGTGTTTACAGCGCGGTACGCACTGAGACCTTATATAAAACAGATACGCTTCGTCTTTAAAGGGTTAATCGTTCAGGCCCTGGGTTCCAACTCACCCTCTAACAGAAATGAGTACCAGGAGTACGTTCTGGGGATAAAGGCGGCAAATTCGTATGGCTGACAACTTTACCACCTTCATGTGCCGACTGTGTAGTACTTCTGGCAGCCTCAACCTCCTGGAACCGTAACGGTCTGTCTAGGCCCGTACAGGCATAGATTTACCTTTTATTACAGACAAAATAATATTTCACAGAATCGCAACGTGATTACGATAAGGTGACAAGAGTTGTTAAAGAATCTAAGAATGAGACACGCCGCTACCAACGATCCTTCAATTTTTTTTACAGCTCCGAGGACCGGCTGCTGCTCTGAGCAGAAAATTTTTACACGACCTGACGACTGCGCGGCGCTTTAAAAGTTTTTTTGTTATATGCATAATAAGAATATTTACAATTAAAATTGAAAAATTCCAGCTGCGCGGCAACAATTAAGTGTGCGCGGTATCATTTCACCTACTGCGTGGCCGCGCACCCGCGCAGCTTAGAGGGAACACTGGCCGCTACGTAATTCGATATGCGGAGTACCGGTGTTAAGAGCACACTGAAAGGTAGTAGTGAAATATCCTTCGAAATTTCAACGCTAATATTTGACAATCCCCTTCAACAGGTGCGCTGTCAACAAATGCGGCTTCCGCTGATGCAGCCTTACACACAGTAACCCCTGAACAACACATTAGGCTATTTAATATGTACCTTTCTTAGGCAAAGACAGAGACTATTACAGACTGAAGCACTGCTGCCATCTGATAGATGTGTTCTTAACTGCCACAATGATCCACATTCTTGCGTAAAACACACACACACACACACACACACACACACACAGTCAATAATACACAGAGGCATAAAGACAGATCATAAAGTGCATCAATTTTGCACCACAAAACAATAGTCTGTCTCCCCTTTCACGTCCGACACTGCTGCGCTGTGTGTAATCGTTTTTTCCAGACAACACCTCTGGTCAAAATTCAGCACGTCCGTCGGGCTGCAGGTGACCTTCACATTACGCTACGGAACACACGGTAAGCCAGCGAAATGCAAACCATAAATTATAATTTTATCGCAATAAAATACAGAGTGTCCAGAATGTCCCTATATCACTTACTGAAATAAGAGTAATAACAAAACAGACAGGGCCTAACGGACACTCCGTATACGTAACTATCAAAACTGCAGCATACATAAAAGCGGGATAATCTTCACATTTGTTCCATACAGTTACAGCGTATAACACGCGACAGCACGCTCGGGAATTAAAATGCCTGATAAAACGTTTCGAAAAGCCTCGGATGTTACACATTCATAAATCAACTGCATGCAATCTTTATTATGCAGTGGACACGCATATAATGGCTTAATTGCAGTGCTACCTACCGTCAGCTAATACAAACTAACAATAAACACAGCTGCAGCTTCGGAAGATAATGCGCCTAACTCCACGAGGCAGAGCCCTTTTTCGCAACTTTAATGGTCAGTCAGACAGTCAGGGAATTAGTCACACTATACGAAACCCAGACAGTCACTAACGCGCTCACGACGTTCCATTCTTGGGCCATATCATAAGACACATAAATCTATTCCAAATCCTTCTACCCTACTTCTGTAACATCCATTTTAATATTATCCCTCCTCGTAGACCCAGGTGAACCTCTACCCTTAATAGCATTCCGAAAAAAATTTTGTGCGCATTTGTTTACCCCATGCGTGCTACACGCCACACCCTTCTCATCCTCGATATGATAGTAACCGTGTCAGTACTGCCGTACAAACGGCAGTAAATTTCACTAAACTTGGTATGCACATCACGCCACAAGAGATCACGTCACATTTTTTTTTGTGGTGAAGGGCCCTGCAGCAGACGCGCCGCAGCCTTAAGGATTTTTGTGCAACCCTGGGACGAAGATGATTACGAAAATTACTAGTTTTTTCTCATTTTTCCGTGTATCGGAGGACCGGTAGAATGAAACTGACAGGAGAAAACCGAAGTACTCGCGGAAAAACCTGTCCCAGTGCCCCTTTATCCACCACAAATACCACTGATCGGGGATCGAAACCGGGCCTCCGCGGTGAGAGGCAGGCAACTAACCGCCAGAGCCATCGCACGGCCATTCACGTTACATTTACCTTCTACCACCCCAATCCGTAATGGCTTACCAATCAAGTACGTCACGAAAAACGTTTTGATGGTAACGATAATTCATATTGACACAAATAACTACTGATGTCAATACGAATTGTCATTAACATAGCCACACTTAAGTTTAGCACACAGCGCGTACAAAATGTCTGTGACAAACACCAACAGTGATATTAGTATGAATTTTCAGGTTGTGTTGGGATACGGCTGAATGCGAAATTACAGGGAAGTACTTAGTGTGTGCATGGTGGATAAACCCCCATGCACGTAGCACATAAAACTGACACTTTACAGCAAAGCAATCACCATACAGGCCTATCTATCATCCGCGTTGACAACAACCAACTCTAACAGCACACGCAATGCGCGCGCACGCACACACACACACACATGCGCGCGCGCGCTTTTCAAATTATTCTCGCCATAAACGGCGATTTTATGGTCCTACACAGGATTAACCGACTCGTCTTTGTAAGAAAGTTTTGTTGTATTTACTCCGACATATAAAATGAATTCTTAAATATCACTGAAACGAACTTCACGCTTCAAAAGCTATAATGAGTTAGTGGTAGTCCAAAATTACAGTCAAAGCTGTCACTCGCAAGCTCAAAGACGGAAGGAATGCATAAAATATTAACAAGCAATAATATCAGGTAATAATAATCCTTGGAAAAGTTTTGAAATGTAGTGCTGCCGAAGGATGGAGAAGATCAGTTGGACCGATAGCGTGAGAAATGAAGTATTACACAGAGTCAAGGAGGAGAGAAATATCCTATATACACTGCAAAAGAGTGCCAACTGGATTCGTTCACACCATGTGCAGTAACTGCCTTCTAAAGCACGACATTGAAGGGAAGATAGAAGAAAGGATAGACGTGACGAGAAGACGACAACGAAGACGTAAGAAACTACTGGATGACGTTAAGGGAACGACAAGATATTGGAAACTGAAAGAGGAACCACTCGATCGCACTGTGTGGAGAACTCGCTTTGAAAGAGGCTATGGACCTCTCGTAAGGCAGACTGCGTAATGAAATATTCATTATAATGCAATTATCTTAAGTGCTTGACGACAGCAGTTGAAGCCCGTTACAGGCATGGACTGAAGAAAGCCAAAAAAAAAACACAAAAGGAGACAACGCATAAAAAATGACAGAATCACAAATAACAAGCTGACAGAAGCACATGATATTAGTGAAGTTAAGTCTGAACAAGCAGCTTACAGACTTACATTAATTAATTATTGACAAACTTAAAACAGTGGCAGTGTTGTGAGTCCTTATGTTATGGAAGCGACAAGAAACATGTATGCTGGCTTCTGGGATGTGACGCCGTACGACAGTAGGAGCAATTTAACGGCAAGTTCCTCCGATACATAACTACATTCATATGAGGCTGAAGATGGACGCAGTAGGTTCCTCCAACACATCACTAAGAGTCTACAAGACTAAACGGTTTCACAACCCATAATACACTATTCTATAATTAATTAATGTTAGTATCAATTTTTTTTTCCAATGGCGCAACACCCCCTAGTGGGCCGGGACCTCCTCATTATCGAGGCTTCACGAACACATTTAGACACACCACACTCGGTAGGACTCCTCTGGGCAAGTCATCAGCCCGACGCAGAGACCGCTACGTCACAGCACTCACAAGAGATAGACATCGAGCCCGCGATCCCAGCAGGCAAGCGGCCGCAGACTTACGTCTAAAACCGCGCGGCCACTGGGATCGGCTAATAATATCAACACACCTGCAGAAATACACCTGGGTGCGTGGACTGTTGAAAATCAATTACAGATTACTCTGTTAATAACACAGGGGGCAGAACAACGGTCTCGAAATGGAAAGCAAATGACTAGAGTTTTAAAAACACCGATGAGAAATACAGCCTCGAGACAAATCCCACTACACAGGACAGTCAAAAGCGTCAAAACAGTTGTTGTTGTTGTTGTTGTTGTTGTTGTTGTTGTTGTTGTTGTTGTTGTTGTTGTTGTTGTTGTTGTTGTTGTCGTTGCCATTCCGTCACGTCGTCTTTATACAACACGCGTGGTGATGAAGTATTAACCCCTGAAAGCCTGGCGGTAACTATATGTACCGCACGGTTTAACACTGCGAGCTCTGCATCTTGCCCACACAGTACATTTATGTCTTTCGAATGATCCTTTGGTCCTTACGGTAAACTGCTGTTGTTTCCCTACACAGCATTCATCGGTTGGTCCTACTAATGGAAGTACACGCTGTGAAGTACAGACTCTTTGTTTGTTTGTTTGTTTGTATGTACGTACGTACGTATGTATGTATGTATGTATGTATATGTATGCGTGTGTGTACGTATGTATGTATGTATGTATGTATTATGTATGTATGTATGTATGTATGTATGTATGTATGTATGTGTGTGTATGCGCGTGTGTATGTATGTATTACGCATATGTGTGTGTGTGTGTGTGTGTGTGTGTGTGTGTGTGTGTGTGTGTGTACAATACGCATTCAGGTCCGTCTTCAAAGACTTAACAGCCACATCATGATACAGAATGCGAGCTTCAAAAACGCAGTAACTATTTACAACCTTGTGTGGAAACGAGTATGGGTTTAAATCAAGTTGTATCACCGTAGTGATAGGGGAATGTGGGACAGCAGATAACTACGAAGTACCCGTAGAGGATGGTAACAAAGTAACTTACAAACAAGTACGTTAGAAGCAACACATTGCAGGATGTGAACCGTAAACAACCGATTACTATCTGCGGTGATAGCCACACCGACTTCGGACAGCACCTTCGTGTTCCATCTAACACTGAACAGTGCATGTAACCAAAAGTGTCTGGGCTACTTGCAAGAAATATAAAGGTATAATCGCAGTTCGCGTGACATACGGAATGTTCCCAGAACACATCACCTGAAAAGTAAGAACAGCTTGTTTGGAACCTTACCTACCGCTCGGTGTTTCCTTCAGTGTTAGCTTTCTGTGTTCGCCTGGGGTGGCGGACTTCACCCGCATTTTCCGATATATGTGAAATCACATCCTGTTTACTAGTCTCACACATCAGTGGAGAAACCGAGTTCACAAGTTTTTGTTTATGTACCTAGTATGTCACAAGAGTGTTGTCCACATCCTAATTTGCTACTGACGTAGAGCAAAATTTTTATTACATACAGGTTTCAAAATCACAAATATGTGATACCTCCACATAACACTAATACGTCCCATAAACCTTTGTGTTAATAAATAAAATATGCAACAATACACCCACGTATACAACACTCACCAACTATGATGGCCGCAGCTTACTTACCGGAATCCATCACTTTCCCTCTGATACAAGCCGCAAATTTTCCCCCCTTTTTATAAAAGGGCTTACATAATGAAAACTGCTGCAATATTTTGACAAGGGCCTTTTAACATTTCTGGTTTCGAATGGTATGCTGTGTTCCTGGCAAACTGTCACTTTATTCTAACTTAACGCCTCCATGTGAAGTACCTACTGGTCTTTCTCAGCACAGTGATACTGTCCACAGCACCACCCTGCTGGACAGCCTTTGCCAACTTCTGTTGACTCCAGTACTTCTTTCGCTGCCTCTGGCACTGTAAAGCTGATACATTATCAAGGGACCTTGGCTACCCACACTGCTATGACATTTGATATTTCGCACACAAAACCGCGGGTGTACGTACCTAAAATTCGCTGTAGAGGTTTACAACTTGCTGCATAGCATTCTTGCTGTTTATGGCTGGTCTTGTGTGTATACAAACGTCTGCGTGGTTGCTGATGTCACCACTCTCAGCATTGTTGTTCGCGACTTCCGAAACAGGCAATAACCGTGGCTTTACCACTAAGTCTAAATTGCCCCCTTAGTCTTCCAAAATAATTTCACAGACGCTCTAAAAAACAGACGATTTTACAGCAAATTTTCTTTGCACCGTAAGCTTGTACAGCTATTATGAAACCTCAGAGACTGAGTTCATAATTCTAATGTGTTTGGGAGTAAGACTAGAAGTCAGAATGGGCAGTTTTTCAGCAGCGAGCTTTTGAAGTATTCAAAACAGTATAATGACTTGTCGAAATTGTTGGGTTCAACGTGATTGTAACTGATACCGAAAATAACCCTGATTTTTCGTCTTACGACCACGAACAACACCGATAAAACAGTCGAATAGCGACTTACACCGAAAATGCACTTACCTTGACTTACACCGAAAATGCACTTACCTTGACTTACACTCTTAAACACTAACACATTAGAATTTAAAGTCGCAAACCCCCCAAATTTTGTAAATATGTACCTTCGCTTAGAAACAATAACTTCTCCCCTGATCAGCTTGAGGTTGACTGTACTTAAGTGGACACTAAGTAGAAAATGTTTATGCAGAACAATTTCAATCGGTCTACAATAATTCCCATGCAGTGACTCTCCCCTCCTATTCTACGTCTTCTGGCCCCTTATATTTAGTTACAGTATGTCTCGGATATTCGTAAGCCTGCAAACGTACCACCTAAAACTGGACTTGTATGACATTCCGGGTTTATAATAAAGTGCTATTATCAGATTTTTGTACTCACTCTGAAATGAATTTTCAGCCCCAACCTACCTTAGCACCATTGTGTAATATTACGGAAGCGGCAATTATTTCTGTTAAAAAAACACAACCGTGCATTTGGTATCAAACACTGACCCAATTCACTCCTTAATTTTTCAATTAATTTAAATTTTATACGCACAATCATCATGTTTTCATTACTTAAATCTTACATTAAATCCTTGCCAGCAGTCTTTGTAAATCAAAATCTACCACTGCCAACTTGATAACGTATCTCGACTCTATTGCCGTTTCACTCAGTTATCAGCGCGAAATCTACGCCATATTTTGTACCTCAGTAGTGTTTCAGGCCGTCTTCACAGGGTACAATACTTGTCTCTAACCTCAATCAGCTGAATGCAGTCCACACCTCCCATTCCTAGTTCTTTCAGTTCCACATTACTATCACGTTCCCTTCTACGCCCATGTCTTCCAAGTGGTTGTTTCCTTCAAGGTTTGCCCACCGAAATCTACGCACCTCTATCCTGTCCCATGGGTGACACATTCCCCGTACATCTTACTTTCCTGGTTATTACCCGAATAAAATTTTCATTTGCCCACAGTGCATTTATTGTCTCGTATGATGCTCACAATACACAGCGATAGTTTCTCTACACACCATTACACGACTGGCTTTTGTAATAGAACCGTCCTGTGTTCTCCGCGGGGCAGGACCTGAGATAAACTTTAAGCTCTAAATGATTAGAAAACATAAACAAACATGGCCTACATCATGGGCGTCCAACCCGTGAACCGCCAGGTTGTGTTATGCGGCCCCCGGCCACATATGTAAACCCCACACCTACTGTAAAGACTGTACAATAATACAGACGTTTAGGTAGACTACTTGTTGTGATTTTTACTCGTGCGGCCCGCGAACTAGCCCATAACAATGGCTGCGGCCCTGTGAAAAAAAAGGCTGGACATCCCTGGCCTACACAAAACACAGAAATAAATGCGACCCCACAGCTTAGGACAAGTAACACCACCAAGTGTCTCTTAACCTTTTAAAGCCTAGCGGTAACTTTACATACGACCAGGTTTAACATTAAAAAACTCTACGTGGTACCCACATTGCGTTTATGTGTTCTGTACGGATCTCAGAACAAACAGCAACTTTTGCCTTATAAAACATTAAGAGACTGGTTTTTATAACCGAAGTGGAGAGTGTTTACAGCGCCGTACGCACTGGGTCCTTATATAAAACAGATACGCTTTGTCTTTAAAGGGTTAATACGCCTGGTAGGCTACCGGTACCGTCTTGAAGACAGACAGACAGACAGACCGACAGACTTTCCCTGCACGCAGGAGTCTCCAGAACAGCAGTATCCCCAACTGAACCTCGTTTATCTTACTCCAAATTCACGAACTGTCTCAACTTGGACTCTACATTGCAACCCAAAGTCCCTGAACAGGAACAGAATAGGCAACCAACACATCAGGTCTTCGGGTTTCCAGTCGTGCAATTTCAATCTTTATGACGGCTGACGCTAAGGCTGTCTTTTGCATTCCTCGGGGAAGGCTGATCACAGCAGCAAGTATCTGCAGAACGACTTGGCCACGTGCTGTCTTGAACAGCAACAGGCCGAGATTGAGAAACGGGCTGGATTACAACAGGACATGAAGCAGCGACGCGTAAAGACTCGTGAGGTGCGTGAACACAAACTGAATAGAGAGCCCAGCCGATCGCATGGAGCCTGACTCCGTAACATGACACAAAGACAGTTTTTTTTGCACAGCATTCATGAATAAACCCACCTCTGTCATACAGCATACGCAGAGTAGAGCAGAGTCGATTCGTTTCCTACACGTAGCCTTACGAACAAACCGAACTGTGTCGGCATAATTTAAAAACAAAACAGCTGCGTTACCCACGAGGTCAAATGCGGAAGGCACCGAATACCCATACTGACACAGCTGATCGCCCTACAGATGTCAGGCTCGATCAGCCTGCAATGGTTTACAAATTTTTTTAACTTACACATCCTGTTGTGTTAACCAAATCATAAAGAAATTATTTATGTCATCGACGCAACTAATTGTAGGTCTACATCATAAAATATGGCTACATGTTTCGACCAATTCCTCAAGCCACTCTTGCAAATAAAACCAAAATTAAAATTACAATTATAAATTTAATTTTAGGTCAAAGTGAGATATCAGTCTCTTCCACAATGCATATAAATATAATTCGAAAGTTGTTTCAAAATAATTTCAAATGTAAATATTAAATTATTTTAAACAACTTTGAAATGTTACTCATATGCACTGTGTAACAGACTGAGATCTCGTTCTGACCCAAAATCAAATCTGCAATTGTAATTTTAGTTTTACGTGCACGAATGGCCTGAGAATGACCATATAATTGGTCGAAACATGTTGCCACATTTTATGATATAATACAATTAGGTGTGTCAATGACGTAACTATTTTATTACAACTTTTTAATCAACACACCCAGAGGCGCAGTCGTGTACACCGCCAGTTCCTAAATACACATGTTTTCCGGCCCTCATGTGATGAACATTACGATGAGAACAGCAGCTATGAAGCTAACGGCACGAAATTACTCGCAGCACAACACCGCACTGTTCAGCTAGCGGTACTACACTACAGACTGGAAAACACCGCACTCTTCACCTAGCGGTACTACACTACAGACTGGAAAACACCGAAATGTTGAGCTAACTATACAACACAACGGTAGACGAACACGACACTCCTTCCGTTTTAGACTTGATATCGGTACCGTTTCGCTATTTGGCCACAGTGACGAAAAGCGAAAAGAAAAGACGAACTGCTTCCTATGATAGGCTCCTTTACACACTTATAGTTCCCGATTTGGTAGATGCTTGGAGTGTCTGAAGACATCCTTATATAATTCCACTGAGTAACTAAACACGTTGGCCCGCTTACGTGATAAGGACGATATCTGCACATCACGGCACCTCAAAGATATACGTATCCAGGAGACTGAGGCTCACAGAATTTCTACAGAATAGGGACATGAAGGTGGTAAGGTTCGGCCCAACGCACCGGCCTTTACCCCAGGAGCCACCACTGGTACTCATTTCTGTTATAGCCTGAGTCGACCCCAGGGCCATAGTGCGGCCGGAAGTACGAAGCCAATAAGCCCATCGATAATCGAACACGCGACCTTCCGTCTTATAGCGAAGTGCCTCAACCAACTGCGCCACCCCGTACCCCGCCTCAATTAAGTAGTATGTGAAATAGCTTTGAAATTATTCATCTTTACCGGCACAAAAGTATAATGATAACTGATCATCACGCGTGTAAACAGTTCATGGGACTATGGCTACTAATTGTCCATGTCTGCATTTATAACGCCAACTGTCACACTGAGCTACACCTAGTATTTTTTCTTTAAAGACGCTGTCAGACTGTACAGCATCAAACGAAAAGATTACTGAGCAAGGACAAATTGGAAAGCATTAAGGGGGGGGGGGGGTCACGACCTGACAGACATCATCGCGGCATTTTCCTGTGCGGACTAAGAAAAGACACGACAATTGGGGTCAAAATAGGACACTACCCGGCCGAGTTTCCAACCTGACATATCCCTTACAGGTTACAAGACTACATCGATACAGCCATATCTACCTGCTCCGCGCATCTGAATCTTTATTTCCTCTTCATATTTCTGTTTTATAATATAATTCCCCTTTCCGCCCCCTTCCGTTCTGTGCAGTACCTGGACTGTACGCAGTGCCACAATATTTAAGCGTAAATTCCGTAACAGGCAACTGGAGAATCCGTCTGCGGCGTAGATTCACTGAGTTATGACAACGTGCAGTCTGGCAAGACTTCTACCACGACTACGCACACAGTATGTTCCTTCAAAACGCCAGTGTCCACCTGTTAGTCTACAGGGTGTCATGACAGACATTGAAAATTAATTTTGTATTAAAGACAGAACTGACACGCATTTAAATATATTTTAAAACACACACGATTTTACTATGACGGCGTCTCTCTGTAAAACACGGATTTAAATTGTTTTTGAGAGCCAAAGGAAATACCGGGACGAACGGTGAGATGCAGGAAGACGCAGAGGCAGAGGCAGACAGGAAAGTAATGAGGACGATGAATGCACAATACATCTTCTGGAATAAGAAGAAAATAAATCCACAACCGAGAAGCGACAGTTTCTGCCAAGAAGCGCACAGCCGCCGCCTGCAGCGTCCGTAACTCGTTACTTTAATGGCCGTCATTCCTACATTTGTGTATGCTTATACACCGATTCTGTCGCGATCATTTGTAACGTCTGGTCTTCTCCATGACTAAGGAAGTGTGAAATAAATCCCTTTACGTCCTGACACGCCCTAACTGCCATCTTATTCATGTCTCCTCGGCTCAAGGAAATAAAAAATTATTTCACGCTACGATGCTGCAGGGTAACAACCACAACACGCCGAGAAGTGTGATCTGAAATAGGCCTGACAGTGATACACTGACGTTATACAGTGCTGTATACTTCGGTGTATTCTTGCAAGATTATTTTATTTATTAATATACTAGTTTATGGGATATATTAGTACTACCTACGTAGAAGCATCATCTCTTATCATTTCAAAATTTGTATGTAATGAAACTTTTGCCTGAAAAAATCTAGAAATGAACAACCATCTTGTGATATATATATCAGAAAAACTTGTGAACTCGGTTTCTCCACTGATGTGTGAGACTAGTAAACAGGATATGACTTCACATACGAAAATGTATATCGGAAAATGCGGGTGAAGTCCGCCACCCCAGGCAAACAGAGAAAGTTACGAAACAATGGAAAAACACCGAGCGGTAGGTAAGGTCTAAGCAAGTTGGACCAGTTCTCCAATGGAAACACCCTTGTACATCCAAAAACACCGAGCCGTAGGTAAGGTCTAAGCACGCTGGACCAGTTCTCCAATGGAAACACTCTTGTACATCCAAAAACACCGAGCGGTAGGTAAGGTCTAAGCAAGTTGGACCAGTTCTCCAATAGAAACACTCTTGTACATCTGTCACGAGACCAGCACATATGTCTAGACATTCTCGCCAGTCGTTATGCTCACTTTTGGTTTCAAGCACTGCTCAGTGTTAGATGCAACGCTACGATGCTGACAAAAGTCGGTGTGGCTATCAGCTCAGGGTTCCCACTCTGTAATTTGTTGCCTGTAATACATTTGTTGTTAAGGTTCTTTGTTAACAGCACCTACGGGTACTTCACACTCACCTGCTTGTCAACAGCCCATCCACATGGTGATGCAACAACATCAACTGCTTATCCATAAGAACAGTGGTGACTGAATGTGCGGCCTGGTTTAACACAGAACAAGACAGGCAAATGTACGTATAAGTTAACATTGAGGCGCGTTCGCGAAACCATTGTTGTCATGGAAAGCATTAAGTATTACGTATTTTTGAGTGCCTGTCTGTAGCCTTAGATATCCAGCATGCAAAGCGCATGCGGCGTGTTTTCATCTGTGGCCTGTCCGGCTCTACCATATTTTTCTACATTATCTCATAAACGGACCGATTTTTGGAAAAAAAGTTACTGAATATAAAATGTATTTTGATTTTCTCTGCAACTTTTGTCAGAAACATTTCTCATTCTACGAAGAATTCAGCGAGACACTATCATAAATGTACATATGTCTTCATGTAAAGTACCCGTCATTCTTGTCAGGTTTTAATGAAACTTTAACCTTTTCGACAGATTTTCGAATAATCCTGAAATACCAAATTTCATGGAAATCTTTCCAATAGGAGCCCAATTGTTCCATGCGGACGGACAGACACGACGAAGGTAGCAGTCGCTTTTCGCAATTTTGCGAATGCGCCTAAAAATTTCCTCCTGCCTACACGACGTATTTATGCGCGCAATGTACGATTCGCAATACAAACAGCGATTAGTAATTTTTTTTTTTTACTTTGTATTAGTACTTCCAGACTAATTTTTGCAACAGAGCTGTTGTGTGGTTTGTTGTCCCGATATGAACTGGAAGTTTATACATTATCCAGACGGACTGCATGCTTCAAATACCTCCAAACTTTGCCTGAAATATTCGTGCGGGAATTAACATTTATCGCAATGATCTAAAATGATAAGAGAACTACAAGACATGTTGGTACGCATAACATACCAACAGATATACTGTCACAAAATGTGGATACGACAAGAAGTACATAATCGTAAGCAGGCAAAAAGAAGCATGGGGACGTAACAAAATACGTAATAAACTCACTGAAAAAGGGCCAGAAGAAACAAATAAATATATACGTCCAAATTCAAAGAAAACAAAACATACATATTTATAAACAGGTGTGATTAAATGAGATTCATATTTAATATACACGGCCCGCATTATATATGACAGCCGTCGTTGGTCACTTCCCGGCGCTAATCACCGCGCGTGTGGGCGGTCGGCTGAATGGGCTACAACAATACGATGCACAAGGCGGTAGGAAGTGGTAACTGATAGTCGTCAGGTAAAATAAAGACGTTGTATCACTCGCGTCTTGTGACTGGCAAGAAATCAGAAGCTACTTCTCTTGTACAGAAGTGAAATAATACGAATGACAGCAGGGATGTGGAACCTAAGAGGGACTTGAAGGGAATTCGAAAGAGGAAAGAGCCCCCTACGTTTGGGGGAGAAGTACGGTAAATACATATTACTGACATGGCCACAAACAAAAGGTGGAAAGAAGGACTTGTAAACGATTTGACTACGAACGACAATGCAGGCTGGAAAAAATGATTCTACTGCATAAATTCTTAGACTTAAAATTTATGGAGATATACCTTTTTAAATCGAGACACAAAGGGGACGATAGGTCAATGAAACACGGTGCTTATCGGAGGCTGCAGGAAACAGAACACGAAACAAAATTACTGGAGTGCAGAGGAAAGACTCTAATAGTCGAGCACTATTAGCGATGCGGCGTGTGAAGTAATTAAATGAGACAGTAAACTGGCGTAACATAGGTACGTATTTGAGTGACCTGTGCTGTACGGGAACCTGATGTTACACTGGCACAGATACATACAAGGTAACAAACCGCAATTCAAACTCAATATTTATGTTGGATCCAGTACTGACGCTTCACATCCATTGTGCCGACACTGGCTGACACCCTGCTGAGAACACCCTGTCTTCTGTCTTCATGCCTCAACGGGTTCATCAGACAGACGATTTTCTCTCCAATGTAAGGAGCGCAGATTCTGTCTCTGATAACAAAGAAAACGCAGCGTTCCGAGCATTGGGGGCAGGATTGAAACCCAGATTCGCAGACCCAGAAATTTACCATCCAGCTGGATGTTAGAGACGCGTCTCTGGTTAACCCTGTCACTAGTCTTTAAGAGCACAGCATCCCACCTCCATGACTTCATTACATGCTTCTCTTCTGAGCGAACTTTTCTTCTTTTGTGTGCCTGACGTAACAAAGGAAAGCAGATTGGGAAAACCTGTCGCCATTGCAATGGGAGTCATCAATATACAGACCTGATTCAGAGCGCCCCCAGTGTGAGGTGAGATGAAATAATATGGCCCAGCGACGGTCATGCGCCGTAGGCCGCGTCTTCTGCACTGTCCACACAAAAGCAGTGCTGATCCCTCTCTTGACTGGCCTTGCTAAGTACAGTTGAACTCGGTTATAACGACATCGGTTTACACGACACCTCGTCTATGACGTCAGATATCCTGTGGTACCAATTAATTCCTCATTTTTAACCATAACATCATACTCCTCGGTTATAACGACACAAAATATTCAGTCCCTTTCACGACGTTCTAACCGAGTTCGACTGTACATTCATCCACACAGGCCTACAGAGAAGCGTAACACTTGCAGTTCTGTCGCTATTGTTCCGATGTAGCACGTGGTTCCTCCACTGGGGGTAAGTAGGGCAGATGGCGGTGATTGCCTGGTATGAAGCAGTGTAAAGTTACCTATGCTCAGGTCGGTAATAGAGCTGACGACTTTACCGATATTAAAGGAACAATGTCAGGCAGCTTATAATATTAAAAAGGCCGCAGCGTGTACATTCAGTAAAATTACGATTTCATAGTACGCCTCAATGGCTATGTGATGTGTCACGGCAGAACAACGCAAGGGTCATCTGTAGAAGTTATATACAGAAGCGGGGAATGGCAGATTTTCTCGTTGAGAAGTTAACGGGCTTTGCACTAATGTAAAATAAACGGCAGAGGCGAGTCAAAGGAAAGGATGAAGAAACAACCCCTGAACTTCAAAGAGAAACGCCTTTTAAAATTGAACAGTAGTTACCATACCTGTATTATTCCCAGGGTCTCGGGTTCAATCTCGGCCCGGCCATCCGACTAACCTGTATGAGGCTCTTAGTGATTTCCTGAGTCCCTCCCTGCAACTTCTGGGACAGCACATCAAATTACCGCACGTACACACGTACTTTCCAATTCTCTGATCACCAGCCATCCCGTCATTACAACCTACACTGCATGACCTCCTGAGAACATCCTTAACCCTTTAGAGAAGAAACACATATTTCATATAAGGACTGAGTTCGAACCGCGCAGTAAACACTCTCCACCTCGGTTATACAAACTAATCTCTTAATGCTGTATAAACCACCACTCACTATTCGTTGTGAGATGTGAACAAACACATAAACGCAATGTGGGCACCATGTAGAATTTCTGTATGTTAAACCTGGTGGTACGTACTGTAACCGCTAGGCTTTAAAAGGTTAGATCAAAAACTACATACAAACAATTTCCTTTGGAGAAGAAATGACGAACTTTCCTTGACATGCATCAACTTGCAAAAATGCACTAAACCACACCACATTAGGAATAATATACAAGATGTGAAAATGTAGACAGTACAAAATGAAACAGATAAACAGAGACATAAGCGGTTAAACCACTACCACAGGATAGCAGATGGAAAAATATCAAACCAGATTCTAAAGTACACGTACAAAGGTACAGGTAAAAGGTAAAGTTCACCCTAGAACAGGCCATCAAGGCCCACATGGGGAGCAGAGATATAGGTTTACTCCTCCTTTAACCTCGGCAGTTGATAAAGGTGGATGGTCAAGGCGTTACCCCCAGAAAGAGACCCGGTGCCCATTCAGACGAGGCTGGGTGGGTCCCAGGACGGGTGCGGAAAATCCCGTCCCCACGGGGATTCGATCTCCGGACCGTTCAGCCCGTAGCGAGTCGCTATACCGATTACGCTATCCCGGCTCTTCTTGAGAAACTAACAGGTCCTCAGCTAGTCAAGAAATTCCCCGCTTTTAAGGAGCCTGAAGTTTCATTACCGCATTCACAAGCGCCCGCCACCTGTCTCTATCCCGAACCAGCTCAATCCAGTCCATGACTCCCCATCCCACTTCTTGAAAATGCATTTTAATATTATACTCTCAACTACGCTTAGGTCTTCTAAGCGGTCTCTTTCCCTCCGGTTTCTACACCAAACCCCTGTATGCGCCGCTCCTCCCCCCCATACGTGCTAGATGCCCAGCCCATGTCACTCTTCTTGATTTGTTCACCCGAATAATATCTGGCGAGTAGAGATTCGTTAGGAATATGCAAAATTTTTACTTTCCTCTCATTCTATCTCATCGGCTGTAGGCGTGTTCGTAAAATTGCGAAAAACGACTGTTAGCTTTGTCACGTCTGTCTGTCCGTCCGCATGGAAAAACTCGGCTCCCACTGGACTGATTTTCATGAAATTGGGTATTTCAGGATTATTCGAAAATCTGTCGAGAAGGTCCAAATTTCACTAAACTCTGACAAGAATGACGGGTACTTTACATGAAGACCTAAGTACATTTATGATAGTACCTCGTTCAATTCTTATTAGAACGAGAAACGTTTCAGACAAAAGTTGTAGAGAAAATCAAAATACAATTTCATGTCCGATACTTTTTTCCCCGAAAATAGTGCCGTTTGTGAGATAATGAGACAAAGACGGTAGGTACAAACTGGCCACCAGGGCTGTGGAGTGGGTACTCAAACTTCAGACTCCGACTCCTCAATTTTTAAAACTCCGACTCCGACTCATTCATAAAATCTCAATATGTAATAATAATGGTAAACCTATAAGACGTTTCATCACCACCACGTAAATCATCAGGCTACTTTTTAGACTTATAAGCTATATTTAACTATAAGTCTAATGGTTACTGTAGCTATCAGGGCTCTGGAGTCGGAGTATCTAGTTAAGATTTTAAATTTAGGTCGGAGTCGGTACATTTTTACTGACTCCAACCCCACCTAAAATTCCTCCCGACTCCGAATTCGACTCCACAGCCCTGCTGGCCATAGATGACAATATAACACGGCACATTCGTTTTGCGTGCTGGATAACTAAGCCTACAGACACACACTTATATAACGCTTAACATTTTGCTTTCTTAGTTTTTCCACGGCAACAACGATTACGCGAACGCGCCTCAGTGTTACTTTATACGTATATTGCCTGTCTTCTTGTCATATTCCTCTGTGCTTGTCAGAGAACGCGCTTCTCTGCAAGTTTGTTTCTAACTTTCCTTCTGGTATCCACTTTCACTTTCACTTTGTATGCTGGGCACTTGTACGCCGTTATACAGTTTTAATAACGAATGTTTCTTCACGTCTGTTCTCTTAATAACAACTACCATTATATTAATTAAAACTTTATATTATGGGCTACCTCTCAAGTCCTTCACTTCGTGAGCTATTTCATCTCAATTTTAATAAAACAAATCCGTAACTTCCAACATTCTGCCAAAGGCGATCAAATGACTGCTTATTGAAAATGCTGGCGCGTGAGCAGACCGGCAGCCCATATATACTGAGAATCAAGAGACCAAGTGCTTATCGCTCATCGACGCCGAGAGAAAACTGACTTATATCCGATTTCCTAAGAAGCTTCGAAGTCCTACATACGCACATGTCTTTCAAGTTTCCATGTCTGTCAACACACACAGTTGTATCAACTCTTTTAAAGCAGTGTTAATATATGCACCATTTAACATTAACTCAAATATCT
The DNA here is from genome assembly GCA_013340265.1 of Coptotermes formosanus. Classification (NCBI taxonomy): domain Eukaryota; kingdom Metazoa; phylum Arthropoda; class Insecta; order Blattodea; family Rhinotermitidae; genus Coptotermes; species Coptotermes formosanus. The sequence goes on from BLKM01012015.1 coordinate 480,217, forward strand.
CTACCACTTCCCCACAAAAGCGTATTTGTGTGTTTTGTATAATTCTCACAACAAACAGCTATTATGTGCACAAAACATTAACGTACTTTTTGAAAGTCACAATCAACAAAAACACAAGATTATTAACGGGTATAAGATGTATTTTTAGCCTCTACATACGTTTCGGCAAATGAGTTGCCATTATAACATTTTAATGTTAAACATCTTAATATCAATTCATGTAAACTACTTGTATATACTTTATACTCTTAGATCTTAAGGAATGTTTATTTATAATCACTACTTGAGGCATAGTGTATTATTGTTCTTAATTTTTAATTCATGATCCTGCGCATCTACACATTTTAAATTGTGACACGCGTAAAAACATCTACTGTGAAACCACATAATGTATATCTGGATGCAGTAAGCACTTGTAGTTTTGATAAATACCCCCTGAAGGTGGAAGTTCATTTGCCGAAACATATGTAGGGGCTGAAAATACATCTTATAGGTAAAGCAATCCCATTACAGGCCTGGATAGGCCATTAGGATTCCAGGAGGTTGAGGTTCCCAGATTTTTAGACAATCCGCACTTGAAGGTGGTAAGGTTGTCAGCCCTACGCACCGGCCGCCTTTACCCCCAGAAAATATTCCTGGTACTCATTTCTGTTAGAGGCTGAGTCGACCCCAGGGCCATAGTGAGACCAAAAGGATTATGTCAATGAAAAATTCCAATGACACCTTCGGGAATCGAACCCGCTACCTTCCGGTTGAAAATACATCTTCCATCTGTCAATATTCTTGTGCATTTGTTGGTTTTGACTTCAAATTATGCCAAAATGCACGGTACACGCAACATAAAATTAACACACTTGTCTTTGTAAAAGACACAATGTGTTCTCTGTGAGTTAATAAACTCTCGGCTATCTACATGAACTTGAGGCTTCAGCGGTTTAAAATCGAAAATAGCGTACTCACGAATTCATGTGACAGTGTATCTGTCCTGAAGGAAACCAGACATTCACAGAAACTGCGCCACACGAATCGCGCTGCTGTCACACTGTCACGCTGTCAGCCTGTCAGCCATCTGATCTGCACGGTATAAATCATTTCAGCCGCTGTCACTACACGCTCCAGTCGGGGGCTAGCATGACAGGATGTGGCGAAGATGTCTACTGCTTCGTAACTTGGGGCACAAACTATAAATTTATTTATTTAGCGTAAATCATAAATCCGAGGTCTGCCGCCCTACTGCATAGATTCTAAAGTCCTAGAGATGCATTAGTAGAGTTTTAGTTATTATTATTATATTTTTCTACAAAACGTATCGAAATTAGTTCATACATATAATTAATTCCTGCATGTTTCAGCCAACGCTGCGACCATCATCAGGGATATAAATTACAAAGGTCTAACACATTAAAAATGTGGCTTACCGTCCATTCCACAACACAGCAATTTCTCTCGGATGGTGAGTTGCCAACTGAAACTCCTACGTGCACATTCCAACCAATATCAACATATTTTTACCGCAGTAACTCGTACTTACGCGCTTTTTAAACCACCGGCTCGTATGACAGTAATTACACCTTTGCTTTGGTTCTGATATATTTTACATTTTTATATTTTCATTTCATAATTTTATGTACCCAACCCTTGTGATTTACATCCCTCACGATGGCCACACTGCCGGCCGATACATGTAGCAGTTGATTGTATGTATAAACAATTTTCGTATATATGTGCGCATTTGTTGGCACCATTATTGCACATACAATCCCAACGTTTCGCACAGTCGCCGTGTTTGCAACCGACTTGCAAACAGTATCCACAAACAGCCCCCCTTCACAGCTATGTCATGACTGCCGCCGCCCAAAGCCTCACACGGTTCATTGGCCACTGCCATCAAACCGAGAAATAAAAAAAAAAAGTTTTCGCACGGTAGACATAATCTTACTGTCAGTCGCTCCCTCCACCCCCCCCCCCAAAAAAATTACCCAAACCGAAGTTCTACATTTCTCGAAACCCTACCGCCTCGCAGCACTTGATGACCTTCAATACAAGTGCCACGTTCACACACGCTTCGTGGGAATCGGTCAACTGGCTCAGAGTTGAGAGATGGGTACATACACATCATGGCGATCTCACACGAACGGCACATTACTTACATAACAAGCATAACTTACTTCAGACCACCCTAGATTGCTTCAACAAGTAACGCATCTGAGTTCTTCTCACAGAGCCCACCTACATAAAATTCCTTACGCAAGGAAAACAGCCAAAAAGAACGTTATATTTTTGAGTAATGTTTTCTGGCAGGTGATGCCAAGTACTCTGGTAAAGCTGGCCAACGTTCTGGAGGATTCTACAGCCTCCACTCCCAGTCTGACAGAGGAAGACTGACAGTGACTGCATGAAACGGTGACGTGACATTCCATGCTGGATGGGCCAAACGTGGTTTTGTTGAAGGATGCAAAACAGCGTTTCGGTGTAAGAAAAGCGACACTGGTGCCCGTCAACCAAAATATACGTCAACGAAGGCGCAAACACAGTTCAGCTCACAGTGAAATTCCGTGGTCACGTTTCAGCGACAAATGCGTACACTAGTCAACTTATACAGACATAAAGTGACAGAAGTCCCACCCTATCACTGCCAGTGTGGCGATCCCAGTGGCCGGGTGGTCTTAGGCGTGGGTCCGCCGCCGCCACTCGCTTGCTGGGATTGCGGGTTCGAATCCCGCCGGAGACATTAAACCACTCGTCCAGAGGAGTCCTACCGAGTATGGCGTCTGAGTGTGATGGTGAAACCTCGATAACGAGGAGGCCCTGGCCCACTAGGGGCTGTTGCGCCATGGAAAGAAAAAAATCACTGCCAGCATAAACCAAGTGAGCTTAAATAAGGGCCAAATGAGATGAACGCATGGACAGAATCACTGCGTATCCAATAAACATGGGCGCTGTGCCACACATTACGCCATGGATTGTACACGCTATATAGGAGTAACTACGTAGCAATGCACGTGATATGTCACAGTCTTTATGTGCACATTCAAACCATCCAAACTGCCATGAGTATGTCAAAATCAAACATAACGTATCCGTTTTAAAAATTTAATATGAAACACCTCCGTTGGTGTACGTTTCAATTTCACAAAAGAAATCAGTCACAACCAATTTTATTTATGTGTTTTATTTAGAGATTCCGAGCGACCGGTTGTGAAAGAGCAGTAGAGTTTTGATATTCACGTTTTTTTAGAACAGCCTGATGATGGCCTACTAGGCCGAAACTGGTCGCTCCGAATCTCTAAATAAAGCGATAAACAAAATAGGTTGTGACTGATTTCTTTTGTGAGATTATATCCGTTTTAATACTACCTTCCTTGCATATTGGGTCGCCAAGCTGTGGCCTCCCTTCCTTTCTTCCAAAGCATACTTTATATACCACGTATCTCTCATCCATCTACGCCACACGTTTCAAACTTACCTGAAGACAAACCTTCAGACAGAATAACAAGTAACCCGGCCGAGATTCGATTCTACAACCTGCCCGACAAGCGAACAGTCCCCATACAAAGAAGGTTTAAATCTGCAATGGGGGATGTAATGCTTAACGACGCGATAAAACACATGCTTCCCTGTTCTCATTACAGGCGGGATATTAAGCTGACCGTAACAGACAAGTCCTCCTCATGGTGCAGTTTCATACAAAATACGTTACATTAGAGCGTCTTTCACACTCAGATCACAGAAAAATGAACACGCGTGTTGTTCAAGTAAGCGCCCTCTACCTATATTGTGCCTCTCCATCTATAGCTGAGACTCACCTCCTGCCTTAGACGGACTGAGCCGTATGGTTCATTATCACCCACTACGCTTAAGTGAAAACATTATATATGGGCATATATACTCATCTAATCAATTACACATAGTACGCATATATATACCACGATGCACGAAGCTGTCCCTCGGACGCTATAAATTAGAAACACTACATAATTAATTCATGTTGCTATTACAACAAGACAAGATATGTCAATATAAATATACAGACTGCACCGTATAAAACGCAACGCAGTACTGTACACCGTTTATTTTTTGTTCTAGGCGAATTCGTAAAATTGCGAAAAGCGACTATAAGCTTCGCTTTGTCTGCCCGCCCGTCTGTCTGTCCGCATGGATCAACTTGGCTCCCAATGGACAGGTTTTCATGAAATTTGGTATTTGAGGACTGGTCTAAAATATGTCAAGAAAGTTCAAGTTTCACTAAAATCTGACAAGAATAGCAGGTACTTTACATCAGTACCTATGTACATTTATGATAATATCTCGGTGAATTATTCTTAGAATGAGAAATGTTTCAGACAGAAGTAGAGAAAATCAAAATATACATTTTATGGGCAATAAATTATTTCAGAAAATCGTGCCATTTATGATAGTGTGAAAAAACACGGTACAACTACACAGGCCACAGATGACAACATAATACGGCGCAGAAAAGACGCGATCTGCATGCCGGGCAAGTAACGCAAGAATACAAACACACCCATAATATTTAACACTTATTGCTTCCTATTGCTTGAGTCCATCTGATCTCGTAAAATGTTTTACAGCAACACTTACTAAACCTGAGAAGCGGCACAACAGTTTATATGTAATTACAGTCTGTTTACTCAAACTGCACGTCTAAAGCAGGCCATGAACAAACGAACAAAATTTTGTTTTAATGCAGGGTTTATATGCAACGCGTGACAAGATTGCAAATTAGTTGGTAAATAACTTTTTTAAAAAAGTGTTACGCATAATTTGTATTGTTGCTGACGACATAAATTTGCCACAAAAGCACTGTTGTGCAACACTCAATATTTTGTATGTAGCTGACAGTGACATGTAGATCAACAACACACACAGAATGTATTGTTTCCACTACAACAAGGGTTGCGCGAATGCGACAGTGTTACGTTATACGTATATTGGCTGTATCTTTCAAGGGTTCCAAGAATGTGACAAGCAGTATGTAATTACAGAAGACGGTAAAAATGTTTCCCACATTTCTGAAGACAAGCATTCACACTCTTCACAGTGTTTTTTGCAATTTTTCGAGGAGTTTATTGGTCAATGCCGGCACAGCCTGATCAGTGTTAAGTTTGCGGTCCCCCACGCTTCTTGGGTTATGCCTTTAAGATATCCCCACAGAAAGAAGTCGGGGGGCGTACGGTCTGGGGATCGTCATGGCCAAAGTTCACGCACAACAATGCCATCACCAAAGGACTCCTGCAAGAAAGCCGATGTTGTTATCGCAGTACCGGCTCTTCGCCCCATCCTGCTGAAACCAGCAATCCCGTTCCAGCAGAGTAATCAACCGTGTCAAAAGATACGAAAAATTTTCCGCAGTAATTGTCTCTCCAAAGAACAATGATCCTCCGATTCGTTTTTGGGGACACAACGCTTCTTGCATGCCCATTTCAGTATTCATACACGTCTTATCTTTGGGTTACGTCTTGTTCCGGTACGTTCTGTATAACAGGCTGTAACACAACCCAGGTGGTAATTAGCGGCAGTTGGGTCAAGGCACGCAGACGGAAGTAGCCGTTAGAAGGGTGAGTATTCATTCTTTCTCTGACCCGAATTCGGAAACACAATGTAGCCGCTATGGCTCTGTCTCCAGACATGTGTGTATGTGTTAAAATTCTACACAAGGCAGACGGGAACAGGTGACTAAGTCACAAAACACGCTACAATGACTCGGCAGTAGCAAGAGATAATATGGTATAAAACAGTTGAGAAGTTACGTGTGCAAGAAGACATGCTGGACAGTCAAGCACAGCCCTCATAGGAATAGGGCAGCTGCTGCGGGTATACGGCATTTCTTAGCATTGGCTGGCAACAACCGTTCTATGACTGAAGATACTTTTACCGCTGCAGTACAAAGAACAGAATACCTTCCTCGCACGAATAGAAATAGAGCATCCAAGACAGGAGTTACAATGAAAACCTTATTGATTTAACAACGTCTACAGCAGACAATGGTACTGGCATACGCACAAAAGTGCTTGGTACAGCAGTTCCGAGAGATGATAAGAAACTAGAATGAAACAAGGAGGTAAGTTCCCTCTAATGGTACGTGTAGAGAGTCTACATTCTGAGCACACAATTTCCCGTTTTACGTTATTCCGAACCTACGACAAACAATCCATTCCATTTCATTACCGAGTCCTTGTGTAATGGTTACAACTGCAGCGTCACACTCGGGAACTAACCAGTTCCAATTTAAGCCTGGACAGTGGCTAGTCCGACTTGATTTTTAGTACTCACATCGTTTATCATCCAAGCACATGAAAGCATATCGTTCAATAAACCTCATCAACATCGCGACGGAAGCCTGACACTAAAGCACAGATCAATGACTAAATTACATAAGCACTCGACAAAACATCGGTATATCCCCGAAAACGGTAACCAGACACACGACATCACCTACTCTGTATTTTCCCATAATGTACACACATATAGGCGACGTGTTTCATATAATTCTCCGAATAATCAGCAGTCATTTCCTTAACAGCACTGACCGACTGGGCTTCATAATGGAGACGCAGAATTCGTTCGGCAGGAACTCAAATTTTAAACACTACTTAGGTGAATACGTGAGGTTGAATGCTATCGCATCGAAGACTAGGAGTACTACTCACTTCTGTGATGCAACGCCTTCAACTGGGGTAGCTTACCGTGAAAACAAAGGCAGCAGGTTCCCACGAACTGTCGGTAAATCTGTGCCACAACTTCCAAAGGACAATAATCCGCATTATTTAGATGAAACTCATGCTTCAAACGGTGTGTTGCGAACTATTCATCGGATTATCACAAATTTTCAGCCCTAATGGAAACTAAACACATTGTAACCGAATGCATCCGACCAGCTTTGCAGCTTGTATGGAAAAGTTAAGGGGGAAAAAAAGCACGCTCCAGGGATAAGGAACCAAAGTTCACTCGCTTCCCTTTAAAGTTCTCTCACAGCGTAATGCTAACATTCTAACTTGTAGATTTCAATGGAACGACGCCTCTAATGTTGAAACCTAGAGTGTAATTCAGACAAAGTTTGAACCACCAAGTTAATAGCCTCAAAGGAATAACTGCTAGAGTACGAAGCGTTCCCTTAGGTGAATCCAAGATGGACGACAATGCCCTTTACAGCAATTCCCAAGCCGTTACTATAGCAACAACCCTACGCTAAACGATGTCGTTTCTTCTGGGTTACTGTCGTCTGTTGTCTATAAAACTGCAAGAATGAAGGAACAAGCGAGGCAGAAACAAATTTGGGAAGTGCTGAAGTGAACAGAAAATTAAACCTTATGACAACCCGCTGCAGACAGGAACGACCTGTACAATCAAAATGCGTATGTTTAACACACACATTAACACGCAACTGAAGAAGACCACGAGAGCGGTCACGACGACGACCACAGGACAGGTGAGCTGCCCAGCACGACAGCCCAGCAACTGACCCACAACAGAATTCCTATCCGTATATAAATGGCTACCGCGTGACTAAGATGATGTCACTACCTCGAAGGTCTACGATAGGAAGATGGTCGAAGGACTGGAAGGCAGGTGAAACGAAAAGCCAAGGACTAACAGAAGTACAGTGTAACTTGTCTTAAACGGAAACGTGTCTTTAGGGGAAAACATTCAGTCCCGAGAATATTTAATTTCACACACCTGTACTAAACGGAACCTGCCAGAAACGGAAAAAATCCAGTCCCCTGCAGTTCCATTATAAGCAGGTTTCACTGTATTATACCGGATTTCTCGCGGGATAGACTGAGAAAAACAAACAAGAAAAACAAGTCAAGCTAAATGTTGACCCAGCAAAGGCTCCAACCGCAGCCCCCAGTTACAAGTTACATCAATCCGATCGGTCTAAGCCTTGCTCTCTGTCATATGGTTAGAGTCGACGGTCCTTCCGTACAGGAGACGACCACAAAAAGGCGCAGTGAAAATGTACGCTTCAGTTGGTACTACTGCCTCAACCTGTGTACAGAAATGTTTGTAGCGTTCACGCTGCAGACCCGCTTAGCGAACATGTTACTCTGTCACGTTCACTACCTGAATCAGGCCTAAATACAGCTGTTCTTCCAGAACTTTCCAAGTTTAAAACTCTCATGTTCAGTAAAGTAGTCTCTTAACACGCAACGAAGGCGTATGGGTGAGCGGAGGTATTGTGCCATCATTCTTAACCGCGACACTGGATGAAAGTGAGTGGTCAGCCCTACATACAAGTATTCCGTGACCCTCAAGAGCTGTTGAAGTGTAAGTGTTGGCAACAGCGAAGCAAGTACAGTGTGAGCAATCACGTTAATCACTACAGCTTATATCTGCCGTTGCGGTAGGCTTCATATTACTGTAAGTACGCAGCATACAAACGGACACTGCCCACAAAACAAGGGCATCGCTATGACGTCATACAGCATAACTGTTACACAGAACAGATCAGTCAATATCGGGCTGAACGGCCGGGAATCGAGCCCCAGCAAGAAGCAGAAAGCCTGTTTGCTTCCGCGTCCAGACCGACTCGGGAGCAATCCAACCTTTTATCCAATGCGCAACGAAGGCCGCGCTCAGCGGTTTACAGAGGCGGAGTCATCCACTACCTAAGTTTAAGAATGCGTGGAACTATCGCCCATTACCCTTGCGTCTTCACGCCCTCCTAATTAATTACGCACATCATGCAGTTTTCTTTCTCGCGTGAGCCTATCAAGAAGTGCATCAGCCTGAAGCCCTGCACCCCCCCCCCCCAAATCTTCCTCAATTATACTTTCCTGTATTCCCCTCCAGTGGTCTAGCCACAATGCTAGTAGTGCTAATTACATACCGTGGGCAGCGACAAGCACTTTGGGCTGGTTGATAAGTGCCACAGGGGTTTGGAGGGAAATGCAGCACGCAGAACGAAAGTTACCTCCAGTCCTGTCATCTCTGCAAACCACGTGACTTCCGTCGCCTACGTGTATTTATCTTAAGGGAAAGACAGACAAAACGTTTTACTGTAGTAGTACATACCGCTTTAATAACATGCAGAAACCACAATATAACTAACGTTATCTGCACTTACTCGGTAAAAATGCAGACAGGCGACTGCGGTACAAAGATATGTTTTGGGTAGGTCACGGGCCCAAATCTTGGTTCGAACACATGGGATCCTGACAGGCCTTTTGTGGTTTCCCTCAGCCCCTGTAGCAAAATACTACGATACCGGAGTGAAACACACCAAGACTCCTTCCCTTCACAACACTTCCAATTTATTAGCCAGCATCCGATTCTACACTCTGTAACTTAAAGACCTAGAGTTGAAAAGCATCGTCAAACAAGGCAGACAAGGATTTCAAAATGTAAACACGACACTACTTAAACTGCAACAAACACAAAGGTGTCCTTATATACTCACGCTGCAACTTTGCTTTCTCGCTGCCGATAACTGGAAGTGTGAATATGCGGGGTCGGAAACTGTGAAGTACGACTGATTTATTGGCATTTACCTGCATGATTCCCGTTACAGACTGCGTGGCATGTAACGCAGAATTATTGAATAGCTGCTGATGTACGAAAAGTTACAAAGCACACATATAAATCTGAAAGGCATGCTTGACGTTTTAACAACACGCCTGCTCCAGTGGATACATTTCACTGAAGAATCTCTTAGTCATAAGCTTAGAAACGTACGCAAGGACTGCGAATTTCGGCCTGTTCTCTTCAACTAATTAACTCCAAAGAGCAGAATCCCTCTTCAGAAGCCAACAGATCCTTATGCAGTGAAGCAAATCCCGCCATTTTATGGAACCCGAAGGTTCATTACCATGTTCACAAGAGCCAGCCACTAGACTAGACGAACCCAGTGCACGCCATCCAATCCTATTTCCCCGACAGCCATTTTAATATTATCCTCCCTTCTACGCCCACGTATTGGAAGGGGCGTCTTTCCTTCAAGATTCCTCACCAAAATTCTGCACTCGTTTCTCTTCTCCCCCAATAGGTCTCACACGTCATGCCCATCTCAATTTGTCACACAGACTCTCGGATTTTAACGGATGACTTGGAGCGCCTTCGGTCAAGCTGTCCTATAACAACTGTTCTTTGACCGCTTGAAGCTGAAGACGAAGGCACTACGACCCTTCGAAAGGGTGGGAACCATTTACCCAACGACACGTCCCTGAAAAAAACTTGAATCCTCGGCAACACCACTGCGAGAACCTCAAATCTCATACGGCTGTGTGTTCGTGCGTGCTCGCGCCTCAGCAGTGAATCCATAGGTACAGAGTGCGGGGGGATACGGTTCTATGGGCCACAGGAAAAACGGACTACCCTAGCATTTACTCCCAGGTAAAGCAAAGAACCCCTCAGGAAGGTACCTTGGCTACCACACAGGTTGAGAACGACCGCCTCTGGACCAACAGACACTTCTGGGTTTTCCGATCCCACGTACTTACACTTCCAGTTATCGGCAACTCAGCCCACACGAATATCAGCGAAGCCCCTAACAGTTCTGCAATACGAATGCATGTGACCGGTTAAGTTCACACGTGAACAGATTCTGCACTGCTGAGACTTCCAAGCAGCAGATAAAATTACTATGTCAATTGTTAGGCAAACCCTTAAGTACAGTAAAACTCCGATTATCCGGACGCTGGTTATCCGGATCTACGATTATCTGGAATGGCTTTGCCTTTCAAGTAACTTTGTCGAGAATTCTACGAAACTAATTTGCCTTTAAATCACCGTTTACCGGATCAAGTACAGTACCGTGAAGTGTTATGGCTGTCTAGAACTTCAAATCAGGAGTGGTCGAAAGGTTTAGTCGCAGGGACATATTGCAAATAGTAATAGCCCAAGCGGTTCCCAAATTAGACAAAGAATTCCCAAGTTCCTCGTCAGCGGTGAAAGTAGAGGGTCATCGCCCGAATTCCAGCCCCCTCCTCTCCCCACATTTTTGTTTTGTTTTGTTTTGTTTTGTTTTGTTTTGCGCATGGCTCACGTAACTGTACGTGTTTAAAATTTTCAAATTTAAAATTTAAAATTCCCAAAGGAAAATCCAATTATACGGATTTTCTGCATACCCGGACGGCTCGCAGTCTCAATTAATCCGAATCACTGGAGTTATACTGTAATTACAATTACACACAACGCAAATGGCCCCATGACTAACGTTCAGTTGGTCCCCGAAGTAACGAGGTGAAGGCCGGCAATCACAACTAAGTTTTGTGTTACATTATTAGGTAACAGTAATGCAACATGTTTCGGCCTAACTGCAAAAAGCCATCATCAGGCAAAATTAAGAGTACCAAATAAACGTCATCATTTAAAGTACATTAAACCATCATTCGCGTCGGTATCTCGCTCATGAACCGGCAATTTGTCGTAATCCACACAATTCGTCAAAACGTGATGAACCCTGCGTTACTAGACAGTTAGGTTACAAATACACCTTCTGTCAAAGTGTCGTGTGCACAAAACAACAATTCCTTGTCCTTATAGCTTCGGACGACTTAACATGCTTAGGTGTTGGTCTACTGGGGATCGGACAAGTTTGATTGTTCGCTCGACCTTAACCCATATCAGTGCAAATATCTTACGCGCGGGGCTGCTACGGATGACCTGATTCAGTTAGAACTTTCTTTTCACTAATATGTGGTGAGCATAACACAAAATAACAGAAACTGGCTGCAACTGGTTTATATGCCAAATCAAATTTCTGCAACAGCATAAAACCTTTACTGTTTGACCACATACGAATCAATAGCGCCATTACTGCACATTACACAACCCTGCAGCGCTCTTTAGAACAGCAGTGCCGTCGTTACTGCATGTTATGGGTCCCTGCAGGGCTCACAGCCCACAGAGAATCATGACTCGGGTGTTAATACACTGCAAGGATTGAATAATATGAGAAGTTATATGCCGATATATTTAAAACAGCCCCCAAAGGGAATTTCGTATCTCAGACTCTAAGAAAAACATGAACAAGAGAAGTACAGGTGCGCATTTGGAACTGAGAGTAGGTCCGGCATCTTTAACAGACACGTTTCTATGGCCACACACATACGTAATACAAAATAATCTATTTGGCTCAGTGGCGGATCATGATAGGGGGATCAGGTCTTTAGAAGGGGCAGCTGGAAGGCACTGCGTACCCTTCCGCTACATCTGACGGATCTCCACTGAGCTGGGTGGTGTTTAAAATAAATGTTTCTCCACATAACAGATCACAATCCTGAACAAACAGCCCTCTCGTATTTCACGTATTACGAAAATTAAACCTGATTTTAAATGAATGAAAGAAGAGGACAGACGACACTAGAAGCTAATTAAGGCTTAAACTACAGAGTCAAATCATACTCGACAATAATAAAATATTCCTTCTAACGAACCTTTCAAACCTGTATTCAGTTCGTCGGGTGTAGCTCCATACGCAGCTGTGGCCCAAGTGAAATGCTCGAAGAATTTAATTTGCCAATTACTCGCTTCACTCGCATTACAAGGAATTCCAAAAGCTACAGCTCACTACGTCCAGCAGGAAACTCCACGCCTGTTTGCTGCCGGTTTTAACGTTTTAAGGATATGATTACCGCACAAACAATGCGTTAGCTGTGACACGTCTTGGGCATGAGCACAATGCTTTACACTCTGAAGATAACTGATGATGATGATGATGGCCCAAAATGAAATACGGGACAGCGGTATGGGGTAATGACACAAGATGAAAAATGATTCATACATTTTGGCGCTTACGGTTCCGAGTGAACGTCCCCTCTTCTCCTGGTTAAGGAAGGTTGGAAAAAAAAACACACAGATAGTCACTGCGCACTTTGCAGTTGACCTTAACAATGGTTTACGCTGCAGGAAGCAGACCTTCCCTTGTTTGTGACCAGTAACCTATGTATACCAGTTAAGAATGCATTGGGCTGGAGTGCAGTCGTGTTTTGTGTCTGTAAGATAACACACTCATCTTCTGTACTGTTCTTCTGTGTGGTTACAGCTCTGCATAAATTTGGCTTTGGGCCCGTTATAAACGAATCGCTTAAACAAATGGCGGGGACAAGTGCAAAAAAGGTCAGGCAGTGACAGACTTATGTTCTTGACAGGATCTATACATTTTCGCCCCGACCGTCGTCGAGAGTGTTAAGGGACTCTACCCACGCTGTGCAGGTCAACTGCGTTCTCTCGAGTAAGGGACAGTAGTTTGGTGGTGGTCTCTTTTGCAGTTATAGAACAGCGGAAGTGGAGCACGGTCCTTAATGCATTACGGCGCAATGTTCGTTTTAACAGTGTTAAGACTGCGTTCCGGCAGTTTATCTACATAACATTTAAAATGACACTTGACTCCTTCCACAGTACGTCTGCGCTACAAAGAAAACCCGGTTAATTCTGGTAAGGGAAACGGAAGCTATGTATGAGAAACGTACAACAAAGCACACAAATACAATCTGTATGCAAGAGGCGGATTTTATGAAAATTAAACAGTATGACACATATACTTACTACAGTGTTTTAAAGGGTTGCGAGAATTATATATGCTCGTATAAATGTTTAATTACGCTTAAATATAAAGACATCGCAAAACATGTGTACCTCAGAATCCAACACGAGGCGTGGAAGCAGTGTTGTATGAGTGGAGGCAGACCTGACGCCAATTTATTCCCCCAATGATAGATAGTGTTTCCCATACACAAGTGCCAAAAGCAGATGATAGATTGCAGATAGGACTACACAGCAGAGGAAAATATCGCCCGAGAAGAACTGGGTGAGGCCGGGTTGAAGTTCTGCGTATGTATTCAGTCTTTCTGAAGGTACAACCGACACAAGGCGTTAACTAAATTGGATCCAGCAACCTCATTTCTCAGACACGAATGACAAATCTGATTTAAACTCAACTAATTTCTTTGCAGTTCTATCAAATTTACATCCTGCCCGTTTATTAAAACGCGCACACCTGTGCGGATATCTGCTCCAGAATCGACGGTTTCACTTACCGGAAAAGGAAAATTTAAAATCAACATGAACATCAATCAAGGTTTGTGTTTCCATGCCCGCTCCTTCCACCTGCAAATGTGTTAAGCCCTCTCGTCTTTTCAGGTGCACGTTTCATTATTTGTCTATGTGCACGGCTTGAAAACAAGAACTCCTAACATAAAATTTGATGTAAATGATCTGAACTGCTCTCGACACAGAGGATGACACAGCATAAAATCACCTTTATTTCATTCTCTTGAAAATATTCAAACTTATGATAATACTTAATACAGCACAAACTTAGCGTTTTGTGGTCCTAAAGAACTTTCACCTGAAACATCTGCCCCGGTGAATATTTAGTGTGTTATGCTCTACAAACGCGCCCCAACGCATGTAGGCCAACCAGCACAACACTTCCTTTGCTCTACAGCAATAACTAAAACAACATTTAGTCACAAAATTTTAGCAAACCTGTCCAATATAAAATTCCACAAATAAATACGAAAACGTGCGTGATTTCAGGCTTCCGCCGCTGTGTAAAAGAGGCTTCGCTCTTTTGGGAACTTAAGCAGCGTAGATTGGTAGGTACGTACGTAATTACCAATCTACCCCTTGTAACATTACAGAAGACGGAAGATCTCAAATACAAAAACAGCCATCCTTAAAACAGTAAATAAAAAAACACTTTTAGCCTTTTAAAGCCTAGCGGTAACTTTACATACGACCAGGTTTAACATCGAAAAATTCTACGTGGTGCCCACATTGCGTTAATGTGTTTTGTACGGATCTCAGAACAAACAGCAACTTTTGCCTTACAAAACATTAAGAGATTGGTTTTTATAACCGAAGTGGAGAATGTTTACAGCGCGGTACGCACTGAGTCCTTATATAAAACAGATACGCTTCGTCTTTAAAGGGTTAACTTACTGTATTAAAATGGCCGATTAACAATACCAGTAATTTTTCAACAGCATAAAGCAGTTAACTGGGGACAGACGGACGGACAGAAGCCAGCAAGCGTATTTTTGGAAAGTTTCATTGCGAACATCCCACAAATGAATCAGTAAAGTTTATGTACATTAAACCGCCTTTCTTCTCATACACAGTAGAGTACTTTAAGGATATGAGATAACCAGTCCTTGTTTGCTGTTGCATATATAAGATTATTTGCTACGTGTATTACCCTTAGCATTACGCACTGCTGCTTGCGCAACAGTCTCGCTGCCTTTACGATTAAGGTGAACAACAAAGGCTTGGATACTATTTTGGACACTGTCCATCACCTCACGTGTATTACAGCACGTCTCAAAAAGACAAGCAATATATGTATAACGTAACACTGAGGTGCGTTCGCGTAACCACTGTTGCCGTGGAAAAGCAATAAGTAGGCTTATTACATATTATTCTTAGTGTCTGTCTGTAGTCTTAGTTATCCAGCATGCAAAGCGCATGCGCCGTATTATATTATATCTGTGCCCTGTCTGGCTGTACCATATTTTTCCACATTATCTCACAAATGGCACGATTTTCGGGGAAAAAGTTATCAAACATAAAATGTGTGTTTCGATTTTCTCTGCAACGTCTGCCTAAAACATATCTCATTCTACGAATAATTCAACGAGATATTATCAGAAAAGCACATACGTCTTTAAAGTACCCGTTATTCTCGTCAGATTTTGATGAAACTTGAATCTTCAACACATATCTTCGAAAAATATTAAAATATCAAATTTCATGAAAATCCGTCCAGTGGAAGCCGAGTTGTTCCAAGCGGACGGACAGACGGTTAGACAGACATGACGAAGGTCCCTTTTCGCAATTTCGCGAAGGCACCTAAGACCTGGGTCTGCTTTTTGTCTTAAAAATGTCACAGGGAAGAGGGATCCCACTCTGGTGGGCCCATTAGAAACAGCTAATGTTTCTCACTAAGCCCTGAGACGATTGACACGTCCAAACCACTAGTCAAGCCTAACGTAATATTACATCACCACAATCCTTTGAAGCTGAGCAACAAATGTTCAACATCCCATTACATCAGACGGACTGTTTGCTTCAGGCTAGTTTCATATTGTCCTGCCCAAGTCAATGACGTAAAGCCCGAACTTACCAGTTTCTTCAGCGTGCCGGTCAAATCACATTCAATGGAATTAGTCTGCTTCCTCATCAACCATTTCAAGCAAAGTGATTACTACATGTACCGCAAGGATTAAACTTTTAAAGAACTATATTCCCCCCCTCCCCCCCCCCCCGCCAACAAGCATTTGTTTCGCTCTATTCTCAACCGGCAATAACCAAATCAGATGCGGATGTAGTTTTTTCTGTCCGATATCAGCAGAATTTTTAAATTCAGATAAACATCACGGTTGAAACAGCTGAATCTAAATCGTAATTGGATTGAAGAGGAACGGCATGCAAAAGCTTCTAAGGAAGTGTATTCCCTTTACCACTGAACAGAGCAACACAACACTGCCATCCTGTTTTGTTGCTCCAGGGTACGTTCAGTGTAACTACATTTCGAAGACGTTCCCAAGACGCTCGGGACAGATGTGAATACGAACTCTATCGAGCTTTCCTGCCATCCATGATGGAAGAGGAAAGTTACATTACTCAAAATAGAATTTATAGTTCGGCGCACTCAGCTAAGTAGTCCGAATCCATTGAACGCGATCTTCAATATTGACTGCCGCACCTTCGCCGCGTTCCTTCCCTATCCCAAACCAGCTCGCTCTTACTTCTACTTCAGCGACAACTCGCTTCCCCTCAGTAAATAAAATGCTTAATTCTTTCACAGTACTTTGAATAAAATGCAGACATATCAGTCGGTATAAAATTCACTACCGATACTACAGATGTTTACAACAATATCGAGCCGTATTCTCGCTTTAACAGTTTTTGGAAGTTCCGAACTGTCGGAAATTCGTTAAAATAATATGTGAAAATTCAGTCTCCTATTCACATATATTCACAATGTGTGTCCATTGTAAAGACCAACAGCCTAGCCCGCGGTTGTTCATATCCACACGAATAACCCGTAAGATATCGAATACTGTTGCAGGACATCGTACCGATTTTTCGACGTAAACCACAAATGAATACGGCTAGATTAGAAAACACTGCGGAAGGTCACTGTGCTCTTAAGTTCAAACGGCATTCGTTTAAACATTAGCCGTAACAGTTCCATATGACAGCGCACTCGAGCTGTAATTTTAATGCCTCAAAACAAGACACAGGATATTAAAAGTGCATAATGTAAACAGCTGACATTCTGGGTCAACAAGTTTTATCTGAATCGTTACTTGATTAGGAAATTCCATATTATTTGTGCACGAGGCATTCGGTAGAGCGGAAGCAATAGTGTACATTATTAAAGAACAAGACCAAATGCAGAATTAATTCAGAATGCCAGGCTAACATTCAAAAACAAAGCAGAAAACATGTTGCTATGGTTCATGTGTTAAATCACGTACCACGTTCATCACAAGGGTTAAAACCCAACGTTACTGCAGGGTGTGTAACATTCCTGCTTCGTATCCGGAAGGTAATGTGTTTGAATCTCGGGCTGAAGAAGTATTATTTCGACTCTCCTAGTCTTCCCCCTCGGTTCTCGCAAGTAAATCCACGGGCAGTTTACACGACGTTCGATTCTTTCCATAGGGCCTACCCCTATGAAATCATCACTGACTATTCAACCCATCATTCGGCCTACATGGCACAAGTTGTCGAAAGCATAGTTAAGCCTTTAACGACAAAGCGTATGTTTTATATAAGGACTCAGTGCATACCGCGCTGTAAACACTCTCCACTTCGGTTATAAAAACCAGTCTCTTAATGTTTTATAAGGCAAAAGTTGCTGTTTGTTCTGAGATCCGTACAAAACACATAAACGCAATGTGGGCACCACGTAGAATTTTTTAATGTTAAACCTGGTCGTATGTAAAGTTACCGCTAGGCTTTAAAAGGTTAAATAAAATGTAAATAAACAAATGTGACCCGTAAGAACAGCAACTCCCTAGCCAAAACACAAACTACTTTAACATATGTCAGAAAACCATGCTACTCCTGTAAAAGAATTAAAAACATACACTCACGCCGGGAACCGAACCCACAACCACCGGCTTCGTAAACCTCCAGTTACTTGCAGTTTATTTAACGGCGCTGTCAGTAACTCAGATTACACCTCGAGAGACCAGAAAGACTGG
The DNA here is from genome assembly GCA_013340265.1 of Coptotermes formosanus. NCBI lineage: Eukaryota > Metazoa > Arthropoda > Insecta > Blattodea > Rhinotermitidae > Coptotermes > Coptotermes formosanus. The sequence continues at coordinate 498,396 of BLKM01012015.1, forward strand.
GAAAAACCACGAAAAGCATTAGTCTAGATAACTGGTTTCCGCCTATATTTGAACCGGAAACCCCTCTCATGCAAATCACAAGTGTCATCACTTCTGTCATCCTTCTCGGTGCTTCGTAACGATAATGTTGATCTTCGTTGTCATTACTTTTACCTGCGTAACGTATTGAAACACAGTCCATATACACACGCCGATCCACCTAAAACCGTACATAACCAATATCCAAACATTTTTCGATCCCATAAATATTTACACGCTAGCAATAGGGGCATACATGTATGTATGTCTTCATGCACGGTGTCAATTCTTCCTGCCTTACTATTTTAATCTACACTGACATGTGAAGACAGGTTAGTAAAACTCACTAATATCGAATTTCATAACAACCATTTGGCGTTTCTCGAACATGCAAACCAAAGGACTAATATATCGAAGCGAAGACACACACATACGTAGCTTACGAACGCGCCGAAAAGCAACAGTTAATGTAAAGCGCATGTAGTTCGTCATTCCCACACCGAACATTTTCCCACACGATTGAGAACTGGTACTGGTTGCTGTATTTAAATCCCTGTGACCGTTACAGAGAATCTAACAGGCAACCGGGCACGGTTCCAGAATTGAAAATGAGAGTGACAGTTTCTGTAGGGGTGTCACTAAAAAAAACACCGGCTGCACTAACGGAAAATTTCTGTACACACCAGAACATGCGTTTTGCCGAAAAAGAGTCTGTCCCCCATGCTTCAGTCATGACGTGGCACCACCACCATTGTATACAGGGTAATCTTAGGCACACGCAAACGCGACTTGCATGCTATTTTCATTTTTGCGAATACGTTGCTCACAAAACACGTAGTTACCGAACAGTCCGCCTTAATAGCGTCATCGTCAAACAACCTCGACGCACACATGTACACACTGTAAGGTGTAATATGTATAAGACCGTCTGATGTATGCTAACGCCCACAGAGGGTGCGTCCATCGGCGGAATCATTTTTAAATAAAACTTCCCTTTTAATTTCCAACCAGCACTACATTATCACATAAATAAGTACTACCATACAAAAAAAGTTACTGCTTTTCGTGATGACCCTATATGATCTGCACTCACCCGGCTGTGCGGCCCACATCTTAATGTCCGCGTCTCTCGTGTAAGTGGCGTCTCCCGCTTCGCCGCACAAACTCGCGATGTGACGGGATATGACGCCGGACTTTCCCACGTTGACGAAGAGGTCCATTGTAAAGTTCTCTCTGCCCCGGTCTTCCTCCGGCGTCCGGATCGTGCCGGGATTTTTCTGTCAACATTCAAAGCACCTGTCATTAAGTATGTGGTGTTAAGTCAAACGAAATAAATAAAACGCACGTTAATAACACACTATAGTGTAGATCACCACTACATACAACTGGCGTTCCTCAATGCGACTCTGCTTGCGCACTGTCTCGTGTCGGGCCGTCAACTGCCGTTTCCCTACGGGCCGAGACACGAGCAAAGCTCAGTTCACGACAGGTTTGGACACGCTAAACAGCAACCGCAAGCAGGATCCAGTGGCCAGTGGGAAGGTCTGTGCCAACACGCTCGCTTTGTACGACAACGTAGCCAGTTTACAAAGACTCACTCACTACAATGCAAATTACAGTAAAAAGGTGAAGTCGTCCCTATACACACAATGAAGGCATATAAGGGAGTTGATGTACAGTTCCATTCGTTCTTAATCAGTGCACGGATGGGGGTGGGTAAACAGCTTCACGTCCCGGCAGCTTTACCCTTGAGAAAACAGCTCCTGATACCCACTGAATGGGTGCGTGGGCCCCTGCGCAACTCTGGACGTTTTGGAAAAACATAACTCTTACCTCGGATGTCCAACTTATAAAATATTCCAACCCCTGTATGGGCTGGGCTATCCACGTTTAAAAATCAGTAAGTAAAGTTTATTTTCTGATACTGACAACGCCATAAAGACGGGTGGGATGGTGAGATAGAGCTTTATGCATTCTAGACCTCAGACCCAAATGATGACAAAATACTGTATCAGAACCCCTTCCATCGATCAGCATTAACCCGTTTCGGTGTTACCGTATCCACGCCGAAGTTTCTAAACCTGCTGTACAACAGACTAACAAACAAATGAACTAGAAGTCAACAGCCTCCATGATGCAAGGTCATTCCTAAGACGCTGAGAGTCGCTCACCTCCTTAAAAATGACGACACTGTAAGAAATTCGAAGATCCCTTACCGTGGTCACAGCAGACAACCCAACCACTCATGACTTTCATCAGCCAGCCGTCTGTCACCCACACACACTGCTTCTCTAACATCACCATGCGGTCGGTATCCTACCCAGTTTCCTGTTGCACTTGTCGTCTCTCCCGGTGCACGCCCGCGTAGCTAAACCTTGTTAATTTACTGGCCTACCACACGGAGAGTACAAACTATTCAGCTATGCCTCCTTTTTCATTGTTACATTCATGAGCCGGGATAGCGCAGTCAGTTTAGCGCCTCTCTACGGGCTGGTCGGTCCAGGAATCGAACCCTGCTGTAGGCAACACTTTCCGCACCAGTCCAGACCGGTCCTGGGGCCGACCCAGTCCCCTGTACAATGGGTACCCCATATCTTTCCTGGGGGTAAAGCTCCAGGGAAGTGGCGTTGATCACCCACCCCCATCTAACGCCGAGGTTAAAAAGAAAAGAATACAGCTACAACTCTATTCCCCATCTGGACGTTCACGGCCTATTCTAGAGTTAACTTTACTGAACGCTGTTATATTTACATTCCCAGTTCTACGTCACGTTAAGACCAACTTCCATACTCCACGTTAATTGTGCATCACAAGTACGTAATCCATTGACACAAATTAGCTTAATACTCCGGTATGCTAATCTTCTGGCAATTTACTAGCAAGCCCACAACTTGTAGTGTGAAGTGACAATAACGAAATAAACGTGTAGTCTGACATCAGACTGGCATGTAATCAACGTCTTACGTCAAGAACGTCTGAAAACGTCCAGACCGCCTCTGGGGCTGACACAGCCTCCTGTTCAGTGGATGCGGGGGGCTCCGTCCCCGGAACTAAAGCAACCGCGGAGTGAAGCTCGCCAATAAACCCAATCTAGTACCCAAAATAAGAACGGGTGGCGTTACACCTCAATTTCCCTGGATGCCTTTATGACGTGCACACGGGCACACTTACTTTACTTCTATAACAGCGAAGATGCGTTACTGAAAGTTAGGCCCACCGTAACGGTTCTGGCTCGTTACCTTGGTTAGTACCTGCAGATTTTCAGGGCTATATTAGGTTACATTTCCTAACTTGTTTGTACAACCCTTGTAAAAAAAACGCCCTTTTAGCTTCGAAGAACACTTTGCATGTTACGCTCGGGAAAGGAATACAGACGCGTGTACAGAGCACGTTGCTGTCGTTCGATTCTGAACACAATTATAATGCGTCGCTACATTTCAACAGAACTCCGTAACACCGAATTTCATTAGAACCCGCTCAGCGATATGGGAACAGACGGACGGATATTGCGACGCTAATACGTCGTAACTTCTCGTTGAGAACTCGCCGAATAAGAACGGAAAAAGCAAGAGAAGACATGATTGAAAATATTTTTGGCGGTCTTCAAACATCTGCCTCCCTTCTGTTCCTTTGCAGGCAAATCCTGTATTCTCTTTAGACGCTTTCTACAGCGATTGAAGTGAGACCGTGCTGAGAGACATGTGCCACTCTTACGCAATTCAGCACTAGATTTATTCCATTGTACGTACAAGGACCCTATTTTGAGAAAGACAGAAGAAAAAAGCACACAAAGTACACCCTTGTTAAGCACAGTGGTACCTACATGTACCGCGCGTTTAACATTTACAGCACCTGCATTTAGTTGCATTTTGTCCATACAGTATACTTGCATCTTGTGTAAGATTGCTATCAATAAACGGAAATGATCTCCCCAAAAAGCAGTAAACGGTTGGTCTTTGTAATAAGACAATGCATGTTTTATTCAGAGCAAAAACGCAATTCTTATATATAGGGTGCCCCAACATTCATTTAACAGAAAACTTAAATACTAAATGTTGATGCCGGTACAGACTGATGCTAGTCACTTTGTAAAACGTTATAACAGCATTGAGAGTTGTGCACTGAAGATGAACGATTTAATTTCAAACTACTTTTGTAAATTCAACACGTAATAAAAAAAATTAGAATGTATCTTAATAGTAAAATGTGAAGTTCACCCTCTACAGGCCATGAAGGCCCAGATGGGGAGTAGAGGTATAGCACTACTCTTTCTTTAACCTCGGCGGTAGATGGGGGTAGGTTGTCAACGCCATGCGCCTGTCGCTTTACTCCCGGGAAAGAGACCCGGTACCCATTGTAAAGGAAGCTGGTTGGGCCCCAGTATCGGTCTGGACGTGTGCGGAAAATCTCGCCTCCGTTGGAATTAGAACCCCGGAATGTCCAACCCGTAGCAAGTCTCTATACCGACTGAGCTATCCTGGCGCACAAAACGTATTTTAGTGTACATTTTACTAACTTGTTAACTGACTTATGGGCCGTTCTGTACTATTGCGATAACCTCCACGTCTCAAACACAGCACTACCATGATCCTGCAGTAACCCGGACGCAAGAACTGTGTGCATAATCCTGAGAACTGCGCACGGATTATGCAAGAAGTCTTGAAAGAAAAAAAATGACTGCAATTGACATGAGAAGTGTCGACGTCTGCCGCTCAAGTAATTAGGAAGACGACCGCAAAAAATTGGTGACGACGGAACTGGTGTCGGGTGTCAAAACGTAAGATAGATGCGTCTTGAAATAAAAAAAATGCTTTTCCTCACACAGCTATGAAAAGATTAACTATATACTTTCAATGGCTCATTCTGTTCTTATATATCGCGCAGTATCAAACACTGAGGTTACTTAGCGTTTACATACAGAATCGGCTTCAAGAAAAAGCAGTGAATGACAGGCTTTACATGTGGCCGTCTTTGCTTAACCGCCTCTACTCCCCACCTGTATTCTTCCGCAGAACAGACTGACGCTTGCGAACCTGTCTTTGTTTATATCAGGGGTCTCCAACCTTTTTTCCGCAAAGGGTCACAACTGTTACTGTCAACTGGCTCGCGGGCTGCACGTGTAAAAATCACAGTATATGGTAACACCTGACCGCCTAAATTTAAAAATCACACACATTATGGAGTTCTACTACAAAAATGCAAAATTATTATATTACAGTAACTGCTTTAATAATAGGAAATATTATCTTGATAAAAATCTCAAACACAAAAGCATTTCCCTCTCTCGTTGCTCTCTGTCAAGGTCACTTTGTACGTCCAAGTGGATGGGTCGAGTCGATTTATTCTAACTAAACACAACTGCATTATTATTTAATTCTTATAGTGTACGTATAATTTGCAAATGTGGCCACGGACCGCATAACGCAACATGGCGGGCCGCGGATTGGAGACCCATGGTTTATATCATGTCAGATTTTATAGCAGGTCCCAAGAGAAAAATGGGACAGCAACAAACAAGCGTGGAAAATATGCAGAACTGGTACAGTAGTTCCCACCTTGTCGAATGAAGTTCGTAGCAATCCAGCAGAATGCAATCGCTTTTTTCTTTGCAGTGAAAAGCCCCACAGCAGACGCTACGGACGAACCGCAGCCTTGAGGCTTATTGTCCAACCCTGTGATGAAGACGACTAGTTTTCTTTTATTTGTCCGTGTAATGGAGCAGCGGTGGAATGAAACTGACAGGGAAAAAACCGAAGTACTCGGGGAAAAACATGTCCAAGTGCCACTTTGTCCAGCACAAATCACACACGGACTGAGCCGGGATCAAACCCGGGCCTCCGCGTTGAGAGGCCGGCGACTAACCGCTTGAACCACAGCACGGCCTCATGCAGTCGCTTGGTGCATGTTCATAACCAAGTTCAGCGTCTTACAAACGTAGCTGCCCGTCAAGAACTTCTCCAAGTTCACAGTGTGCGTAGTCAGCAAAACCGTAATCAAGGGCTATAGCGTACAAAATCGAGTCCCATTCCTTCGACATATCAATCGGCCTCACAGTAGTTGTATATGTATTACTATAGCGATGTATCGTTCGTTTAACAACCGTCTTCAGAAGACCGGGTCTGTCCGACGAACGGGTTCAACTTGACTGTTCTTTCCCTCTTTGTAAGTCCGTTCTTTCACAAACGGCTCTGATTCCCCACTTGGCAATTCGGTCATTCTCTCCGGGCGGCTCACATCCTAAACACAACTAAGGCCGTTACAGACAATAATATGGTTTCGTTCAGCCTGTGAAATCAAGAAAGGGATCGCCCACCTCAATATAAACCATTTTTCAACTTCTTCTAAATGAATACAATAAAGGGCTGCAGGCAAGCGCACAAACCTGCGGACCTTACTCAAGAGAATGCATTTGGCTTGCACAGCGTGGGTAGAGTCCCGTAACACTCGCGAAGACTGTCGGCGGAAGTCATATAGATCCTGTCAAAAATATGAGTCTCTTATCACTGCTTGACCCACTGGTCGCCATTTGTTCGGCATTTTCTTTATAACAAGCCTAAAATCAAATTTATGCACAGCTCTAACCACACAAAGCAACATTACAGAAAATAACTGTAGTATTTCAAACGCACAAAACACGACTGCACTTCAGACCAATGTGTTTTAACTGGGATACATATGTTGCTGGTCACAAACAAGGAAAGGTCGGCTTTCTCCAGCGCAAACAATTGCCAATGTCAACTGCAAACTTCTGAGTCAGTAAACAACACACCTACACTATTCTGGTTACAATCCGGCGAAAAGTAGATACTGTACAGCGGTCTCACGAAATGCCGTCGGTGAACTTTGAACTTACTGCGTGCGCTATTGTGAACAGATGCTTCAGAAACTCTTTGAAGCCTGAAATTATAAGCTAGCAGTTCACAACCCTTTCGAGTATGAAGGCACATTCTAAACTTCCTCAAAATTTCACCCACCCTCACATATTAATAGTTCGGTTTTTCCTCCGTTAATTGAGAAAATACATAATGACAAAGAAACAGCCATGAACTCGGTAACCTGTGAAAACGAATTCACATATTATTAATCACAACAAGCACAAATATTCGAAAAAAAGTAATAAGGCACAAGTCTTTGTTTAAGCGGTCTAAGGAATGTATATCTGCAGACCTCTTGGAACAACCTACGCCGCTCCCTGGAGCCCGCGGCCCTCGGAAAGGAACCACAAATCCCAGCAATATTTAAGGCGATAGGCAACGTACGTATAACGTTACACTGTGGCGCGTTCGCGTTATGTTCATACCTCCTCGGCTATCCTACGAGCCTGATACCATTTCACTCGAAGATGGCGCTTTTATGGCGATTTAATGTCGCCAGAAACAATAAAACGTACTCACGTCTTCATGTTAAGTACCCGAAATTTTTGCCCGGTTTTCACCAAATTTGGAAACTCTCGAGACATTTCATAAAAGTCTGCAGTAACGAATTTTACGGGAATCCATCCAGTGGCAGCCGCACTGATACATACGGGCAGAACACGCAGGCGGACGGGCACGACGAAGCTAATATGCGCTTTTTCCGACTACGCGAACGCGCTTATAAATTCAGTCCCTACCCCACACAAAATCCGCTAGATTTCCATTACAAAGGCGAAGTGGTTGAAGCTGTTTGGGTACATTACGGGAGTTTATTCTGAGAATCATTACAAACATAAATGGAGCATGAAGGAGAAGTCTCAACCTTTACGTCAGAAATACCATCAAGGTTACCGTGTAGGTCACAGCGAATGTGCACTGCTTACGATTGAAGTTAAGTGCTAGCAGTAACGTCCATCGGAATGTGACACAGCTCACGTGTGCCTCCTAACGCGTTTCATGTCCGGGACTTTCCTATTCCCAGCACAGTTCATCACCCTTCTTGCACAGGCGTACAGGGACTTTTCGCTCACCCTATATAGCCTGTCGGAAAGGTGAGGGGTGTCTAACGTACACCAAGTGGTACGTATGGTGACCTCTGTGCTTTAAACAGATACCATGCCTCGGAATGACAACAAAGAAGAATCTCAAATAACGAATAAAATCATCAGTTACGTTATAAAGAACTCTTGGTACATTTTCTTTCGTTTATTGTGAGTCTAAAGAATAATATGCCGACAACAGAGTGGTGCAGGACAAAAGAAAACTCGGTCATTTGTGCAGATGAGATTCCCCATCGAATCTTCTTCTGTGATACAATCCTTCTATCTCCCCCCGCTTCTTTCTTCCCATCCTTTCTGCTGTACTTGCTAAGAGATAACAGTTTCCTACTGCACAAAACGATCTCGTCCAACACTGATTCATTGCTACATAACCAAAGGTATAACAGCTATATCTGGCCCACAGACATTTCTTTTTCAGGCAAGTGTGCGCAGTTTAATGCACAGATCTGACATTTCGGCTACAGGCATCGTCTTAATGCGACGCCAAGGCAGCAAATGACATAAAAACGGGCGAGCTCGTACATTTTCGTTCTTATAACCTGAATGTAATAGGGTTGTGCCCGTTTCGCGCACCGCACTAAACCTTCCTCCGCAAGTTAAGTACAGTGATGTTGTTTACACTGTTTATGTGATTTAAGAAAAGATGCGTCGACATTAAACTGTCTTTTTTCTTGCAACCTCGCTATCAGGTGGAAGGGATGGACGCTCCTCCCATCAAGTTGGCCCGACCTACAAAACCCGTACGTTCGCTTCACCGTCGCAGTATCTTAAAAAGCACAGATGATTAATTTTACATACAATCACTAAACAGATAAAACCGGCTGTGCCATGGCTCAGGCGGTTAGCCGCCGGCCTCCCACTGCGAAGGCCGGGGTTCGATACCGGGCCAGCCCATGTGTGATTTGTGGTGGACAAAGTGGCACTGGGACAGGTTTTTCCCGGAATACTTCGGTTTTCCATCAATTTCATTCTACCCATGCTCCGTTACTTGGAAAACGACCAAAAATAATCTTCATCTTCATCATAGGGTCGCACAATCAGCCTTAATGCTGCGGTGCGCCCGTAGCGTCTGCTGCGGGGCCCTTCTCCACTCAAAGAAACAGATAAGGCCTATGTGTAATAATAAATAAGCAACTTAAGAATTTTGGTACACTCTATTCTGAAAGAAACCAGTGAGAAATTGGTGGGGGGGGGGGGGAGGGTTGTTTGTATGGTGAGATACAAAGTTAATGGGAAGACCTCGGAACTGAAGTGGACATCTCGTAGCGTAATGCGGCATTAGTACATATGGAGCCATTAAGTAATTAGCACTTTGATGGCCTAATACAGTAATCATGCGCTCAGAACCCTAATGCGCTGCGTAAGGGTGGAGCTACAAGTTGTAACACTGTTGTGAGTTTGTGTCTGAATTCACGGCTTCCAATGTGAGGAACACTCTGACGGATGTAAACTTCGAAAACTGCTTCCCAAACTGTTTTAGTCTGCGGCTCCCTTGAGGCCCCCAACTCATAAAAGTAGTTTAAAGGTAAATTATTTCAAAAACACTATTATTAGCGTCTGATTGCTAACGTGAATTATAGCCTACTTAAGACTTGCTTTGATATAAACTGCATTATTTTTTAATCACTGCCTCCTTCTAGGAGTGCATTGAACTCAGCAGCTTTGCCAACGCCCATTTACGGAGAAACCCAGTACAAGCTTTATGGTTCCACGGGGGGACGCGACTACTATTTTATAAAATGCTAAATTACAGTACACAAACTGTTTTTCGCCCAATATGCATAGGATGATTAAACAGAGAAAACACGCCATGTCGCATCCATGGAAATATGGAACGCGTATAAAATTTATATCGGAAAACTTCAAGGTGCGAAAGCGGAGGGCGCAACACTTCTGCGACGTGCGTTCTACAGCTGCGGTTCTCAACTGGTGTGCCGTACCTCCAGCTTTTGCCAACTGTGCCGCGCGGCTTTAAAAAGAAGTACGATTACGTAAGATCGTATTTGTAAATTCAAACTGTACATATGAAAACTTGATAAAGGCGCTCCTTACACATCCACACATAAACACGAAGTTAAGAAAGGGGTACAGGTTCAACTAAGTCTTTGCTAAGCTGGGGCGGGGGGGGGGGGGGGGCACAATTATTTGCGTTTACTAGGCCCTGCATTTATTTGTTTGAAAAGGTCAAAATCTTTCTGCTTTAAGATAATCTTCATTTCGTGCACTCAGTGACATGCCGGATTTCTGATTCTCACAGCCTTAATGGTGAATATTCCAGACTTCTGGGGGTGGTGCAAAGTACTCTAGAAGACGCAAATCCTCATCAATAATACTCGTATTATTCAAGAATACATCAACCCAAGCGCCCACACGTTTCCCAGAAACCCAGCAGTCACTTCAGAATTTCAGATGCCAGAAGTGTTAAACAAACTAAGTTCCATGCCGAACAGCCACAAATGTTACGCATCCTCGTACAAAAGTTAGTCGCCGGAGCGGCTTGCCGCCCGGGATTTGTGCACCCCTGGGTGAACTCAAATCTTTAGTTCTCTATCTTATCCTACTGTGCCACGAACAAGTAACATCCCGAGCATGCCGCAAGCACCGAAAGGTTGAAAAATAATGCTCAAGGGCTAAGATTATTAGCTTCACGGACTCTGCCCATCGTCTGGTGCTTTAGAATAAATAAAAAGATAATACATAAAACAATGAATTTTGGTGACGTGATCGGTCGCCACCATCGGGGTAAAATAGTAAAACCTAGTCAGTTGAGAGTGGGCCGGGATAGCTCATTCGGTATAGGGACTTGCTACGCGCTGGACGGTCCGGGGATCGAATCCCCATGGAGGCTATATATTCCGCACCCGTCCAGACCTGCTCTGGGGCCCAAACAGCCCGTACAACGGGTACCGGGTCATTTGCGGTGGTAAAGCGGCCGGTGTGTGGCGTTAACTACCTACCCCATCTAGCGCCGAGGTTAAAGAAAGACTGGAGCTAAACCTCCACTCCCCCCCGTGCCTTCATGGCATACTATAAGCTGAACTTTACTTTTTTTATTCAGTCGGGCCCGACAAGCAAACCTACCCTCAACCTCCCTATTATACTGCTTTAGGGTTAAAACATACAAATGAACAGCCAGGACAGTCACACATATAGACTAAAAACACCCCGGTGGCCTTCACGCTTCTGGGACGTTACGCAGCGTAGGTAGATAACTGGTTACTGACGTTTCGGGACAACCTGTTGGTTCCATTTTCAAGGGTCAGGCATAGTCTGTCGTCCCTTAAACATGGGACGAGTAGATTCGCCCAAAACGTCGGTAACGAACTACCAGCCTACGCCGCGTAACATCCCAGAAGAGCGAAAGTCTGAATTACACCGCAGTAGAAGCCTAAAGTCACGCATCCCTAGACGTAGCCTCTTCTTGCACACTGTGCAAAGCGACTAATGCACAGCAGTGTATACCATCCTGCAGGTAACACGAACGAATACGACTCACACAATACTTTCCCATTTCCTTTGTACTGTTGTATCAGCAACATATCATCTCACCTGCCGTAGTTTGGACATGGCATCAGATGATATGAACTCCCCCTTCTGGAAATGGCACACGAAGCACATGACTTGGTACTGACTCTGCCCACGCTCCTCCTCACCAAGCACCAAGGCCTTTAAGATTTGTACATCCTGCAACAGAAAGAGACTCAGATAAGGTCACAGGTGTCACTGGCGTCACAAACACGGATTCCAGGCACAGCTCACAGAACTTACACACTGATCAGAGTACGCCTGATCGCGTGTTGTTACCGTTACGTCTAGACAACGTAAATATTGTTGGTGTATTAAGCCTATCATTACGGAAAGCCATTCAAGCACAATGAAGTCTAACAAACGAAGCAGGACAGCAGTTTACTGCCGGTAAGATCATAGAATGTGCTGTTAACGGGTTTCCCCATTAACGTCATTTACCTTACCGTATATGCTAAATAAGTAACAGCGACTACAGCCTGTCTCTAAAAGCGGTCGATCCCTCGTCCAGGGGAGTCCTACAGTGCGTGTGTGCGCGCGCGCGCGCAACAGTAATCCTCTACATCTACAGTGAGGAGATAGAGGTCAGACAAAGAAAGAAAGAAAGAAAGAAAAAAGAAAGAAAGAAAGAAAGAAAGAAAGAAAGAAAGAAAAGAAAGAAAGAAAGAAAGAAAGAAAGAAAGAAAGAAAGAAAGAAAGAACGAAAGAAAGAAAGAAAGAAAGAAAGACTACGACCTAAGGGCTGAAACGAGGAACCATGGCTCGATTACCAGCGAGGTCACGAGACTTCTGTATCCCTCAAACGGTCCAGATGGGTGGGCTCTGGGGCCCACCGGCCACCTACTCAATGGGTATCGGGACACGGCGCCGAGGTGAAAATGGGTGGAGCTGTAACTCCATTCATCCATATGCCTTCATGGCGTGCACAAAGGCAATGTAGGTGACTGACAGGCTTAGGATTTGATCGAACACGTTCCGGCATCTCCCGGAAGAAACACTTCTTCGTGTCAGAGAACAGCCACTGCGAATACACTGCCACAGTTGTTACGAGTAAGTACCGGCCTGTAATGTTCTCAGCCGGCGTGCACGGTTCCTGGAGCCCGGTAACAAAAAAAAAAGGGTCTTCTTACACAGTGCCCCTTTTATCGTTCCCCAGAGCACAATACATTCATAGCATACAAAGCATGCAACGGCTACCTTTCTCACGGTCAGGATTAACGTGACACACTATAGCGTCCAATTTCACTGCATGTGCGACAGCCTAGTTTATTACATGTAGCTAACGCTTCGCTAAGTGCTTCCATGGTTCGAGCCGGTAAGAGAGTTTCTTACCAATATGCACGTGTCTATCTCTCAACCCCAAGTTCGCAAATGAAGGTACTAGAAAAGATTCGAAACCAAGCTATCAAAATAGTCATACAGAAAAATATTAGTGTCACAGCCAGTCACTATACACGGCACTCTGCTGATGGGTGGTTCACACAAACGCCCAGTAACACGTCAAGACAACACACTGACGTAGCTACTGGTCACCCCCCTCCCCCCAATAATCATTAGCGACGTTAATCCAAAATCTCTCAGAATACTACAGAAGAACGGAATGTAGCCCGTATGCACCGACAAGAAGTGCTAACTCAACGTTTGGGGGCTTCCTAACACACGGCTCCACCAAAAACCGAGCTGCAGGGTCTGTGGGGACCTTATCTGCGCCACTGGGTTCATATGACAGTCACGCAACACGCCGCCGATCCAAATATAATTCTGCCACAAATTTTGACGACAGCGTGTGTTTAGCTGATCGCTAAAATTTTCAGCGCGTGTAAGTTCTACGTGATTTTGTTTGAATTCTTCCACAAGTGGGAGGGCAGGCGTTGGCGCAGTTAGTTGAGGCACTGCGCTACAAGCTGGAAGGTTGTGGGTTCGATTCCAGATGGTGTCACTGACTTTTTTATTGACATAATACTTTCGGCCGCATTGTGGCCCTGGGGTCGACTCAATGTAAGGCTCACAACCTTATCAGCTTCATGTTTGGCAGCCTCAACCTCCTGGTACGATCAGGGCCTTTATGCTTTGCCTTGAAAAGTATATGCACCAATCATTCACGCAATCCCAGTCACTGCCATGTAAACACCGTCACGAAATCCCAAGCGTCAACCAATCTCTTATGATACACTTCAAGTTGAAGCACCTCCCTTCCGGATATCCACCTAACCGCACACAAAAGCACCACACTTTATATCGAACGACGAAGCGAAGTGACGAACGTTTTGTGTCGTAAGTTTACCAAGCACCAGCTATATAATTACAACAAATGTACCGTGCAGAGTGACTGACCGTAATACAATTAACATGTAAGTGTGACATGTAAGGGACAGTGGTACTGCGTCATATTACAATGGGCCCACCAACGCCAGAGTGTACTCTCGTGCCATAAATAATTAAATTAGAATCTCCAGAGCAATTACGGTGTGCTCTGAATCTAACGACATTAACATATCCGCACCCTCACATACATCCAATCGCACATCTAACCCCAGCACAACGCCCGTTAAGCTTCCTGACGGTGTCATGCATATACTCTGACCTAGCTAACGTTAAAAAAGACATTCGACTTCTCAAATGGGTGTATCTTCACGTCGAATCGTGTAGCAGGTGGAACTGCTGGCGTTCCATGAACCCTTTCAAGACGAAGCGTATATGTTTTATATAAGGACTCAGTGAGTACCGCGCTGTAAACACTCTCCACTTCGGTTATAAAAACCAATCTCTTAATGTTTTATAAGGCAAAAGTTGCTGTTTGTTCTGAGATCCGTACAAAACACATAAACGCAATGTGGGCACCAAGCAGAAATTTTTAATGTTAAAACTGGCGGTACGTAAAGTTACCGCTAGGTTTCAAAAGGTTAATGTGCAACACGAGAAAGATCTGCCATAGTTCATCCCAAATATCACAATTCACAGACACATAGCATGCGGCAAGAGAGGTCTACAGTTAACTCATTTTACCACACATCACAAACCACACAATATAATCTAGCCTATCAACTGGCGTGCTCTGTAAATGACAATATGATTCGAATTGATCCCCCTAACGTTGTTAGTGCCTGGAACTATAAATATGTTACAGATGACGTATTTCTTCCTATCGTTACCAGTATCATTATGGTTTGTCATTACCATTCACTTTGTTAGTGCGTATTACCGACATGAGACGAGGGACCTCAGTCGGTACAGTGAATAGGCTAGGGGGTTGGAAAACCAAACAACCACAGTTCGACTCCCGACAGCAGAAAAGATTCTTCTCTCCTACCCCAAGTCACCTAGCCAATCGGTACCGGCGGCTCTTCCTGCGGGAACAAAACGACTAGAACGTGAAGATGATCAATCACTTCCAATACTTAGATCAAGAATGCGTGCAGCTGTACCTCCAATCCCCCACACACCTGCATGACGTGGTTCTTAATTAAGCACAAGGATAATTTCATCTTTTCATGTTTTACTTCTTCAAATCGAATCAAATTTATTAGTTGAATTCAATTTACATCTATGGATGTGGCCGGTCACACCGGGGTTTTGCCAGTACACATCCATTATTTTTAATGCTAAAGGCTAATGCTTATCCAGATATACACTATTTAGTACTTTCTGTCGGGTTATGATCAAATCTAAGTTTACTTATATATATATATATATATATATATAGCAGAGCATTTCTATACACATATAGTAAAGGTTTTCTATTTATAATACCTCCTCTCTCGTCTCCTCTAAACCTTGCACGGTTTTTTCACTTCATTTTTTTAACTTTCACTTTACTTTGTACACAATTTTACCCAAAATTTTTAATGATAAGGTTTCGTTACAGCTGACTGTTTTCTTGTATACAATTTCTTTACTTATATGCAGCCATCTATTATCCAAAAATTGTTCTCTCCATCTCGTTTTACTTATTTCTCAAATAGGTCTATAAATTTCGTCAACGTAAAATTTACCGTACATACCCCCGAAGTTTCGCATCCTCCCATGTTGTCCACTTTAACGCATACACGATATGTAGCCATGTTTATGGTCTACCTGTGTGCCTAATTTCACTGCCTAGTTCTGTTGCTTCTGTAGCTATCACCATCACACCGAAAGCTAAAGAAATTCTTCGCACGGTCGTTACTTTACATTGTACAAAAATATTAATTAAACAAAACTTCACATTCTTATAAGCTCTATCATCACACTATTTCGGAGCCCCCAGACATTATCATCATCATCATCTTCGGAGTCGTATATCAAGCGGCGCTAGTCTTGCTCCAACTTAAAAAACTAGGCCAGTCCGCAGTGTTCTTATGATCTGTGATAAGAAACTAAATGTACGGTTTAGGATGTCTCCCAACAATATGTGAAGCGCCCTGATCATCAATCAACTTACACATAAGTTGACTGGCAGAGAAACACAAATAGGACTTAATGTCCCAGGCTAACTATTCGTCCATGTACGAAAAGGCAGTAAACTAACACAACAAATATCCATTTTCATAAATTCTGTATTTTGTCCACACAAATCTTCACGATTATAAGAACTAAAACCTAGGATGTTACATCTCTCGGCATACAGTATCAATACGACATTTCGTAAAACTTGACCAAACCGTTCAGAACTTGAAACAGACATAAGCACACGCCACGGTGATGTCATGAGTAAACATTTTAGGCGCGTTCGCAAAATTGCGAAAAGTGGCTATTAGCTTTGTCATGTCTGTCTGTAAGTCCGCGTGGAACAAATCGGTCCCAGCTGGACGGATTTTCATGAAATTTTATATCTGAGCGTTTCTCGAAAATCTATAGCGAAAATTCAAGTTTCATTAAAATCTGACAAGAATAACTGGCACTCTACTTGACGACCTATGTACATTTATGATAGTATCTCGCTGAAGTCTTCTTAGAATGAGAACTGTTTCAGACAAAAGGTCTAGAGGACATTAAAACACACATTTTCTACAATTTTTTTTCCCGAAAAGCGTGCTGTTTATGAGAAAATGTCGAAAAATATGATAAGAGTTGGACAGGCCAGAGATGGCAACATAATACGGCGCATGAGCTTTGCGTGCTAGATACCTAAGGCTACAGGCAGACAATCACAATATGTAACACTTATTGCTTTTCAACAGCAACAATGGTTACGCGAACGCGCCTAAATGTTACGTTGTATGTACACTACCTGCCTTGTTCCTGTAATGTAGAAAAGGACTTTAAAAAAACAGCTAAATGTTGTGTTTCTCACCCCTGTTTAACACGGCAACATACTATGACATTTACTCCGTGCTCCTCGGTGGTATGTGTGGGTGCAGCACCACGGTGGTGTGATCTCTTAATTCCACAAACGTAAATGTCGCCTAACGCAGCCCTACATTTAGCAAAGGTCTGACGGGTATTCGAGTGTGAATAACGTTATAAGAACTTCCAAGACTCGCAAGCATCTCCATACGAGTGGCTAATCGGAGGCAAGCTCAGAGCAGCCATGACGTTTTACATGCTGCAGTAGCAATTCTGAATACACCGCAGGTGGTGCAAAAGAAAAGTCTAACGGGACAAAGCAACCGCCTTCACACATTCTTAAGTTGTCCTAATGTAACACACTGGCAACACTTGCCGACTAAGATGTCACTGTTTAAAATTCTTGATTGACACTAAGAAACAACCTTCCTTTCATTAACAGAGGCAATATTGTTAGACGAACGCGCTAATGCAGTTATAGTACGCGAGAACGCCACACCTTCTGCCTTCCTTTGTTCTCGCGTCTCAAACTTAACAGACGGTTCACGACATGCGTCGTTCTCACAGCCATATTGCAAGTCTTATCGGATGTGACGCCGTCTTGACTGGTAAGGAGTTGCCGACGTTTCGAAAGATCTAGACAGCTGCCAAGCAGTCCTTTGCTTCATGATGAACATGCATGCGCTAAAATCCTCTGAAACGTCGGTAGTTATTTACCAGCCAAAACGGTGTAACATGCCAGACGACCTAACTGTTCTAAAGTTATGGCTGCAAGCATACATTCAAATATAACCCACTACGTTTGGGCTCTGAAACTTCACACGGACCCTTTAAAAACGAAACGTGTCTGTTTTACATAAGGCCTCAGTGCGTACCGCTCAGGAAGCACTGTCCACTTCGCTTATACAAAACCAATCTGTTAATGTTGTATAAGGCAAAAGTCGCTGTTTGTTCTGAGATGCATACAAAACACATAAACGTAATGTGAGCACCACGTAGAATTTTTGAATGTTAAACCTGGTGGTACGTAAAGTAACCGCTAGGCTTTAAAAGGTTAAGAGAGAAACTCAAGCCGACATCAGCTGTACGTCGCAGACCATGATCCAGCAGTGGTGGCCTTTGACATCAGTCTGCCGAAAGACTAACCACTTCGCAGTACGTTATGATTTCCGTTTGCTGCCATCAAGCACCATAATTAGCCTAATTATTTTTATGATCCAGTGTATGTTCCTAACTATGTTTCCTGAATACGTCCTACGCCAGGAACAGGATGTAGGCTGCTTTTCTGATGAATTGATTTAATGCTGCTTTGCCACGTTTTCTTTCGTCCACAAACGTTACTGAATGGTTTACTGTTAAGTAGGTGCGTCCTTGACCTTTCCTTTCCTGTGGCGCAACAGCCCAAATTGGGCCTAGGTGGCCTCCTTTTGGAGGTTTCTAGGTCACAGACACATCACACTTGGTAGGACTCCTCTGAACGAGTGACCAGTCCGTCGCAGAGACGTCTACCAGACAACACACACACTCAGAAGAGACAAACATCGATGCCCCCGGCGGGATTCGAACCCACGATCCCAGCAAGCGCTCGGCTGAAGGCCCACGACTTAGACCGCGCGGCCACAGGGATCGGCGTATCCTTGACCAACAAGAGCATTACAACTAGCCCAACATTCGCGCCCCCAGCATAATCAACTCTCGTAATACATGTCATGAAAAAGTCTACAAATTTTTTGCATTTTTTCTCTCTATCTCAACAAACATCAACTGTCCCCTAACATGATAACCTCTTAGGTATTTTCGTTCCTCCAATTTCCTTTCGTGTATTCCAACAGTTTTACCCACTTCTCCAAATTCTTCTGACGTGTTCTCTACAAATAAGAGCCCAAATTCCCCGCAGAATTGAAACCAGCCAATGCGGGTATGCTATTCTGGTTTACATTATTGTCCTACGGCACTTGGCGGGACTCTCAGTGTTACTTGCAGGAAGGTGGGATTACTTTCGGCAAACCACTCTCCCCCTCTCTGGCCGTCTCTAGACAAATACGCACAGCACATTCCTGTTCGTAAGACATCCTGCCCAACAAGATATCGCCCAAATGATCCCTCTGGGACGTGAGGCGGGTTCTTCATTTCCGCCGTGTTCTCACTAGACTCACATCGGCAGCGTTTACTTCCACACCCTGCACATGACATAACGAACAAACGAACCGACGAAGAACACATTTACAACACTGCGGAATGGGGTCACAGACAGAGACACACAGAAAAGGGGATTATTACCCCTAACGTTCCTCGATTACAGTTCTTGCTCCCATATACCCTGGCAACAGTGACTTCGTTTAGTCTATCGGCAACCCACGTTTATGACGGCATCACCGATCGACACGATGGTAGGATTAGCATTTCCGTTTCGTATCCGGGAGATCCCAGGTTCAAATATCGACCTCAAGACCGGTTATCCTTACTCCTTCACAGCTTTCTTCGGTATGACCAGATAAATGTCGGAAAAGTACCCCATATTAAGCCACCACCGTGTCCTTCCACATCCTTTCATTGTATCGTTTGACACTAGGTAACCTGAGCTAATGACAGAGTCGTTAAATAAAAAACGAACCAATCATAGTTGCCATTACATCAATTGCGATAAAAAAATCCCAAACGAAGTTATGTATTATGATTACATTAGCATGTCCCCACATAAATCGCGCTTTCGCAGTGTCGTGAATGAACAGCTGTAAACTCTGAAGTATTACAGGGTAAACACGTTGCGTGGCTACTATAGGTAAGTTCCAAACTATCAAACGGGGCGTAAATATATATATTAACCGCCTAAGCCTGAAGTTAGACAAAATATTGTAAAGTATTCTGTCTCTACCTCTTAGAAACATAACATTTGCGATTCTCAGAGCGGTGTTGACGTAGATACAAGTCTTCTGGAATGTTACGCTATGTCGGCTGGTAAACAGTTTACCGATGTTTCTGAGGGGCGCAGTACCTCCACCTTCAGGGTCAAGAATCCTCTTGGACTGATTTACAGAGAATATGGAGGCATTACGCTTCTCTGAAACGTCAGTGCCTATTCACCACAGCTTAATCTCCCAGAAGATTTGAATCTCTGTACTACGTCTCCATTAGAAAGAACACTCAGTCAAACCCGTATAGTGAAATTATCGCTCGAATCCAAGACCACATACTCCCACTACACCTATACGAATACACTGTGTGGGTACAGTGAACGAATTTCTAATATTAAAGCAGCTGACAGACATAATTACCACTCTAATCCAAAGGGTTAATGCTCTGCAATTCTTTGATGAATACACCCACAAGAATATGAAAGTTACAGCCCGAACTGCACATAAATAAGCGCTCGCACACAAAGATGTACGTACATAATTTAACTGAAGCCTGCGCCATTCACAACGTTCCTCCTCTTTGAGCATTTTATGTTGTTGGATATTGCACGCTAATTAACAGCACAACTACACATATTTAACAGAATACCCCTAGCATGGTTCTAATCTTTGCATCACATTCGTAACGTTGTTACGTCATCCTCTTTTCGTTCTACCTTTCAGATGTCGTTCTGTGTGTGTATATCGCTCGTGCTTACTTCGTTCTATTCAGTTCTGTTATGCTCCTCACTCCGCTTTTACAGACTGCAGTCCAGAACTCTATGTTTACCCATTATTAAAGAATTTACACTACGAGGGAAGGCACTGTTATTACCCGTGTATTTACATGTGTTAGGTTGATGTATATAGCACTTAATTCTCCACAGTTATTCTATTACACCTTTAGCACATAACTACAACGTGTAACCTTCTTCTTTATTATTCAGTATTTTGTCGTCGGTATGTTGTATCTGCCAGCCGATGTTCACACATTCGGTGCTCCGCCTACTTACAATCCGCGCTACTTTCATCACTGCCAACTAATATGCATACTAATTGTGTACGGTGTGCGAGAGAAAGCATTGCGGGATGTCAGTGCTGCGACCTGGTGTTCGTTAGTTTGGAATATTACGTCATAAATTGAGTTCATTATTTCTGCACAAGTTTCATTCACCTGTATCTCTCTACTAGTAATATTATATGGTGTTTTCTAACGCATTTATGTATGGTAAATAATTATGTACGTAGTGCGTTCGCATCTTAACTACATATACCACAGAGGCAAGCCTACGGAATACCCGCACCCATAATGTGTTTCACGAATTTTGAATTAGGTTTGCTGCCTCCGATAAACTGTATTTGCGCTTCACACCCGTCTCTTGTTTTGAAATTCCTTGTTTATCCCCACATATTTCATGGGGCAGTATGGCATGTCGTTACACAAGGTGACATTCCAAACTGCCGCTACTGTAAAAAGGTCGGTCGACTCTTTGCCTTTCATAACGTGTGGAGCGTATTTTTGCACGCGTTTTGTTTGTGCTTTGAATAATTTAGTCACTTCCCTTCCTTCTTTTCATATGTGAAAGCAGTCATTACGCCTACTTCCAGTTCCATTTATTACACGAACGGAAAATTACACTTCTTTTACTCAGTAGATGAATTATTTATGTGTAAAGACGGCCTATAATACTGTTTTGTAAAATGTTTATAGTATTTTACACTGTACAGCTGTGTATATTTTTGTATTTATGACTTGCTCCACACCCTGTTGTCTTTGTGGAACGCTTATGGATCCATGGAATATATGCATGTATGTACGTATGTATTTATTTGTTTATTTACGTACGTACGTATGTATGTATGTATGTATGTATGTATGTATGTATGTATGCATACATACATGCATGCATGCAAGTGAAAAATGTCGTCTTTAGCAACGGTTTCGACAGACATCCCTTAAACTAACCTACTACTATAAATTACAGTCTGTGGGAAACATGAGTTCGGTAAATACGCACAACAGGTAATTTTCTTCGGCACAGGTAAATACTGTAATACTGCCTGAAACACACACACCTCTCACTGCCGTTTAATGCTGCCACATTCTGGTACTTTTCTGTTACCAATGATCCATATTCCTGAGAAAGAGCCACACTTGGTCAGTCATAAACCGTCACCTACCATGGCTACATTAGGCCCATTTGTGTTCCACGTTTTACTGAATGCGAAGGATACTGGTTATGCATTATTAATCAGTTTCTTACGTAACCATCCAGTCTTCCCCTTAAATCGAACTACGCAGTGTGTTCGTTCTATTAACACGCGAGATGTTTAAGCTTTGGGATACAGCAAGAACAATTATGTATAACAGAATATCTACGTTGCAGTAAGTTTCCGGTAAGAGGGTAACGGTAAAGTCCCTGTCCACGCCAAGAAGGCATATGGGGGGGGGGGGGGGCGGAAGACTTATAGCTCCACTCATTCTTAACCTCGGCACTAGACAGAGGTGTGGTTAACATCACGCCCTAGCCACTTCCCCGCTGTACAAAAACGCCAGTATCCACTGAACAGGAGGCTGGGCTGGCCCCAGACCAGAACTGAGTTTTATGCAGAAAGAAGTCTCTTATAGAGTACCAACCGTGAGCCAAACCCCGGACCATCCGACCCGTAGGATAGTCAGTATACAGACTGCGATACACCCTGCCTCCTTCCTAACTTTCCTGCAAAATATAATGAAGTCTGAATTACGTGCATGGTTCATACTCTGCAAATCCAATACGCAGGTGCAATAAATCAATGTTTCTTTCCCAACAGCGAATTTTAATTGCGCTAGCAACCTACTCAGCTCAGTACTTCTCCGCGTCTTGTACACGCTACTAATTGTGTCTTCTAATTTTCGAGGAAAATTAAATTTTAGGGTAACATTCCCACTCTGCCGCATCGAACTCAGACGTAACAGCATTTTCCACGAACAGGCCGAGCGCGTCAACATTTTATCAGAAAGCATTAACGTTCACCGCAGCAACGCATGGTGGAGTCCGTAGGGGCGGATTTGCAGGCATCCTCTACAGTCCGTGCAGCTTATATGAAGAACAAAAAAAAACGTATTTTAATGGGCATGACTTTATTATGTTACAGAAATGCAAGCAGATTTTTTTGGTAGGGTGGCAGAAGGCAACGTCCCCGCTGCAAAATCTGCAAAATCTTCACGTTCAGATCTTTATTATTGTGTTACAAGTAACATCAACAACAGTCTCCTTGTTCCTCACTTTTGTGTGAGTGTAGTCTGCAGAAGTTACAAGAGAAACTTCATGTATATGCATATTACTGTACCCTGCACATTTACAGCGCCGAGTGGGCATGATTTTGTACTTTGCTATAACCCCTTAGATCACTCAGTACGTAAACTGTGTGCTGACGGCTATGTGTTATACCATTACAAGGCCCCTTCAATTTCTAGACTGGCTGAATAACAGAGTCCTCTACAACTTCGCGCCAAGTGCTACAGATGTGTGCCAGCATCGGAAGGCGACTGTTTACTGAATCGGCAATGAGAAATACGTAAACACGTTTCACACCTTCACACTGTAATAAGAACTGCATGTTGATAAATATCCCCTTGTTCCTGCACCCCGTTTGTGATGTAGAAAGCAACCTACAAGAGTAAAGAAACAGAAGAAGGAAAGCAATGACGTCATTTCCGCAAGGTACAGGTAAAGCTATCCCATTACAGGCCTGGACAGGCCCTGAGGGTTCCAGGAGGTTGAGGCTCACAGATTTCAAGGCAATCGGCATATGAAGGTGATAAGGTTGTCAGCCCTACGCACCGGCCGTCTTTACCCCCCCCCCCAGGACATATTCCTGGTACTCATTTGGTAGAGGTTGAGTCGACTCCAGGGCCACAGTGCGGCCGGTAGGATTAAATCAATGAAAAATTCCAGTGACACCATCAAGAATTGAACCCGCGACCTGCCGGCTTGTAGCGCAGTGCCTCAACCAACTACGCAACTGCGTACCCCCCATTTACTCAAGTGTCCAAAAAGTATTCGCGACGTTCGTAGCCGCGATACACAGACTACATACACCTGTATAAAAATATATATATACTGTATACATATATAAACACATAAATGAATAAAACTAATTCAGAATTTGCGAAAGTAACGTTGCTCCTGTAACAATGGAGATATCCACGCGACACCGGGTCTCGCGACACAGCAGCCAGCAACGTACATGAACATGCTTGGACAGCCCGTTTTTCCACAGCCGCCACAAAAGGAAGTTGAAGCTTCTCAACAGTATCACAGGAATCCCCCGTCCCCGTCCCCGTCCCACCATTTAGCAGCTGCAATAGCTGCTGTAATTGAATGGATGCTGGATTGGGCGAAATTTTCTGACTCGGTCGCCCTTGACTTTTCCTTCAGGGAGTAAATATCCTTAAATAAATGACAGGTAAATACAGTAATGGAATCAAGTATATCCTATATATGCTTACTGTTATTAAGTAAAGTTGTGCTTTATAGTAATTAAATAAGACGGGCAATGCACTTATAAACGTAACATCGACGTACGTTCGCGTAACCACCGTTGCCGTGCAAAAGCAGTAAGCATTACACATGCTGAGCGTGTCTCTAGCCTTAGTTACACAGCATGCAAAGCGCATGCGCCGTAATATATGGTCAAGTGTGGCCTGTATGGCCCTACCACAATATTTTTTCACATATCACAAACAATTCACGTACATCAGTTCGCATTCATGTTCAAATTGCTGCACACTAGTCACGTCCCTGTAATGACCTACCGCCGCAGATGCCATTTGGCGAATGCTAGAACATGCGCCACGTGGCAAAAATCAGCCAGTCAACCGCAGGATCTCGCAATGAACATAGGTCTACGCAATATTGAAATGACAGCTATTCCATGTTTCATTTAACAATGCTGTCCGTAACTCCAGACCTCATCATGTTAAAGGGTTGGGTGATCAGTGAGTGATGAATTGTAAGAAATCCTTCACAGTCTGGCTTGGGGTGACCGGAATTTTAACCGAAAAAAATACGAAATAAGGCCGGCAAGCAGATCTTCAAACCGGGGACATTCCGAACACCAAGGAGGCGTGCTAAATACGACGTTGGCATTCGATTATTTCTTGTCCATAACAGCGTCAATCCCTTAGCATAATCAAATCTTTATATCTTACCTCTTCTGGGGTTCTGCACAGCGCATATTGGTAGCTATTGACGTTTCGGGACAACCTAACGGTCCCATCTTCAAGGGTCCCGAAACGTCGGTAACTACCAATCTACGCTGTTTACATGCCAGAAAGCAGGTCTAATTTACACCGCGGTGGAAGACTGAAATCATGCAACAATGTTCTTTAAAACGCTACAGAAGTTCTGAAGTGACCAGGTGGTACAGAATGAAAACACAAGTGTAAGTTATCGCTCCCACGTTGGGTAAGTGAAATCACCCGTGTTACCATGCAATGCCTCTCCTAGCATTAGCATTTCAAATAACGCCTCCTTGCTATTTACCCACATCACTATGCCGGGAAACGGAACTGAAACGCGTTCCACAGCACTCCTATTAGTTAGGCTGATGTTTGAACAGGCCGTCCGTCGGCCACTGGAATCACAGCCCATACTTTACAGGAGCGAATCAAGCAATCACGAAGAGATCTGCTACGGTGTTTGTTGGCAGCTGACAGGTACCTGTATATGCATGCAACAAGTGGCTGCCGAAGTGGACCGCCCGTGGATTTAGTTTGGATATCCACTTTGAAACTTCGTCCGTCGTCGTTACATCTCGTCTCAAGAAACCCACAAATACGTACAATAGATTATAAAATGAACGTACAGCGTAACTATCACGGCACAGAGATATGTAACCAACTCAACATAAAGTATTGCTTATTTACGATGGCAATTTACAAAGTCCGACACGTTTCGATAATTAAATCATCAGCTTCGGGGACATCTCAGCAGAATATGAAAAACTTCTTGGTTATCATTCATGATAACAGTCGTGGTGTAATTTTGAATTTAACCTTTTAAAGCCTAGCGGTAACTTTACGCACCACCAGGTTTAACATTAATAAATTCTATGTGGTGCCCACATTGCGTTTATGTGTTTTGTACGGATCTCAGAACAAACAGCAACTTTTGCCTTATAAAACATTACGACATTGGTTTTTATAACCGAAGTGGAGAGTGTTTACAGCGCGGTACGCACTGAGTCCTTACATAAAACAGATACGCTTCGTCTTTAAAGGGTTAATGTAGGTAGCACACCAATAAGTTTTTCATATTCTGCTCAGAAGATATCCCCGAAGATGAGGATTCAATCATCGAAACATACCGGACTTTGTAAACTGACATCTTAAAATAAATAAGCAATACTTTGTGTTGGAGTTGGTTACATATCTCTGTCATCATACACCAACACGGCACGGAAAATATTAAAATTATCATGGCACGTTCACTCCTTTGCAAATCCTAACAATAGCGTTACAATTTAGACGCAGTTCATATTACGCTCCAGTGCAGCATTGTTGAGAGGACATGGAGTGAACAGAGACTGTTTGGGGCACAGAATTTTCATCTGTGGCACGTGAAGATCGGATTACAAGAAGTGTAATTTTATTTTCCTAACTTGCGTGTAGGCATAAAACGTGACAGGAACGGTGCATGCGCAGAGCAAGAACAAACAATGTTTATATTAATTTCAGGCTGGCCACGGGTTAATTACCAGTGAAACTGGTCACGAGGAAAGTTGTATACGACATCTGACGTAGCTTCAGACTAAAATCACCGGATAACGGCTGGACAGCCAGTGGTTTATTCCAGACGCAGGCTGGCATTTCTGTATGTGCCACACATGCACATCGGCTGAGGCTCACCCACCATCCTGTACAATGGTCACCGAGACTAACGCGGCCGGAGCGTGAAGTTTAACTCACCTTCATACAGTGAGGATCTTTACCTACACCTCCCTGTACGCTTTCATGGTATAATGCTGAACTCTCTACTTCATGAATTTTATTTCACGACCCGTGGTCACAACTGTGTTGGAAAGAGTAATTTCTATAGTGGAAAAGCCATAAATATTTATCATTAATTGTTGACGGTTCATTACAAATCTTTTTGTCAAACGTCAGAAAATTCAAATCAGACGAACCATGCTTTCAAGCGTCCCTAGCATATGCAGTCTTAAATTTACCTTCCCTCTACGTATTAGCTGAGACAAACCCATTAAAGGGTTTAAGTGCCAGAAATAGTAATTTACTCGTTCCTTCGCAAGTCTTCTTTCGCTAACAGAAATAACACGAACATCCGGAGCATAATATTAGGCCTGTATCCACAGTACCTTTGACGTGTGTGCAAGGGAGTGCATTTCTCAAAGTGTCACATGATATTTCCCAAGTTTGCTCGCCAGTGTTGACAGGCACACCTGGACCTAAAGAAACCGGAATGGCGCAAAAATGGAATATATCTAAATACAGGAGACTATTCCTGTCAAACTCAGCTGAACAGCCGTCGTTAAAAAGCTGGGAAATTTCAAACCCACATGAGTAAAGTACCGTACGAATTGCAACTGCCGCGCCGGTGCTAGGGTCCAGTAAACGTCGCTACTCGTCTAATTGCTAGTTATATTAACCAGAACTGTGTGAAGGAGACATAAAAAGGAAGAAGAAGCATAATGATGTCGGAACGGACAAAAAAATGAGATGTGTAGGGACTGCGGGAGAAAAGACGGAAGAAGATGAAGATGAACGTAAGACAGTTTATACCAAACTTTCTGAAGAACTATCAACGGCATTACATCAGGCATACTTTGCCGGTATACATGTCCCATCTCACCTTCTCACCTCTTAAACTCCCTCCAAATGTGAACTACGAATTAATAGTTCTCGCAGGTCATTATGCTGTTGGCGGCGATATTTTCCTTGACCGTTCAGAACGACCGAGGCTCATGCAGTCCCCTATACAACGGCTACCGCGTCTTTCCCGGCGATAAAGCAGCCGTGGCGTGGTGCTGACAACCCACCCCCGTCTAGCGCCGAAGTTGCGAATGGACTTAAGCTATTCCTCGGTATCCGCCCCGTGCCAGCACAGGCATGTCACGGGTGACCTCTACCATTACGGCGTACCAACTATATAGAACACAGTATATAAGATAGAATATCTGAAGCGCATTTTTGTCGGACTGAATATTGTGTCATTTGATTACACAGAAAACATTTATTCTCCTCGAAAATGACCGCAGTATAATTCTTTATATATGAACACCGTTAACAGTCCTTACAATTTCATGTTGTGGTTCATTCCGTTTTATCCATTTCATTATTTTTTTGACAGACACAGAGCGGCGTATTTGTATGCTCCGTACACGTTTCGGCCAAATGTCATCATCAGGGGAAAGTCGGCGCACAACAATCAGCTGTAAGGTCCCTAAAACAAGCCGTGGATCTCCCAAAGACACATAGATCACGTGCACGAAGGACGTATGAAAATCAGTACACATATTAACGCGAAACACAACCTAACAAGAGTTAATAATATTATTTGAGTAGCTATCGGGCTACAGGACGCAGTATGAGAATGACATTGTAATGTTTGTTTTAAGAGACATGGTTAAGGTTGGAACGACTCATTACGAACACACAAGCTGACTTTTGTGTACTGGAATGCCTGCGATGGTGGCAGTAAGCCGAAAGATATAGCGTATATGGTCACACATTCATGCACTATTGTCGCAGCTAATGGTGAAGAAAGTCCAGTGGTCTTCTTGTAAATGACCTTAAAGCAACGCAAAGAAATTCTGTTGTATTTGATGACAGGAAACACTTCGTTATGTGCGAGATTTGAGGCTTCCGCCGCGATATAAATTAGATGTGCGCTCTTCTGGGATCTTACGCAGCGTAGAGCGGTAATTCTGTACCGACGTTTCGGGACAACCTATCGGTCCTATCTTCAAGCATCAAGGTCTTATTGACCCTTGAAGATGGGACCGATAGGTTGTCCCGAAACGTCGGCGCAGAATTACCACTGTACGCTGCGTAAGATCCCAGAAGAGCGCAGATCTAATTTTGTTGTGGTATTGCATGTGGTGGTACAAAAAAAGTACAGCGACCTTACAACATCCGGTGGCAATGAAGATCTACACTTGCCTTGTTATGGATGATGCCAAACTCAAAAGAGTTTTACAGTTTGACGCTGTAAATTGCTAAGACTGTACACACCGGCGGAAGATTAACGAAATATGCGTATATAGCACTGGAGGAACGGTACTGACAAGGTTACACCTAAGTGGTTCGAGAGAAGCCTGTAGCAGTGCCATCCTGCACACCACTTATCCTACACGGACTGGCCCAAGAACGAACCCGGGCCTCCGCGGTGAGAGGCCGGCAACTAACCCCCCTCATCCACAGCACGGCCTGATTACCGTTGCATCTTATGTTAAACGGAAACTGTAACATAAGTTTTTCCACAACTACGTGTGTACAACATAACACACGTGTAACACACGCGGACACAGCAACTGATCAATATATCTCACCCCAGACTCTCGCACCAAACTCATTCACCCCCCCCCCCCCCCCCCGAACCGATCTTGTTCCCGCTGCAAGTTCTATGTAGAAGTGCGATGTTTTTGTGGTAAACAATGCAAACAGAGGTCTTGATGGCTAATGATCGTCATCCATTCTCTCCCTACTTGGAACAAAGGTGGGACTTCGTTAATTACGCTTACATAGATCTAAGTAACTCCATTCTTTTGTTCACTTATAACAAACGTCTTTCCAAACTTGGCAGCTCGCTCGCGCTTACACTACCTGTGCCTAACTGATTTCCATTTTATGTTTTCTGACTTTGCCGAGGTGTTTCTAGCAGCACAATTTTGTAACAATATTAAACCCATTTAAGACCCAGCCTGGTGTTGGACCAACTTTGAGGAGAACATAGGCGGTTACTGTTTCGAGCCAAACTTCTGCGTCCTATAATTTCAGTTTTACACATTGTTTCTAAGGCAGCAATTCAGATTATTTTAGTATCGGATAAGCTTGCTGGTATTTCAAATATAAGCTTATAATTAAATCTGATACATTTATTGGAATCTGAAAGGAATGCCTGCCTTCAATATTCCTTTACAGGATGGATTTCAGGCCGAACTGAAACAACTCAGCTGGTATAGTTACTAAGGGTAAACAATGTTAAAGCGGAGTTCGATTCCAGGCAGAGGCAGAAACTTTTCGCTCTGCCACTACAGCCACATCACTTCCGGGGGCGCATTCAGCCTTCTATTAAAACGGAAGGGGCAGCTCTTCCCACTGGGATGAAAACAAAACCGCCGCGACGTAAAACTGAAAACTCAACTCCATTTAACACCGAGTCACAAACACGTGCAGCTATATCTCCACGCCCTCATACGTCTTCATAACGTCACGCTTAATTAAGCATAGGGACAACTTTATCTGGTACTTGAGATACAAATTTAAAATTAAACACACACACACACACACACGCACGCACACTTACAGTAGAGTCATAAAAAAGGAATCTCTGTCGTAAATTATGATTTAAAGAGACGCCTTCACTCCACAGTGCGCGCACACTTTCGTACCGTGACCCACTACACAAGCAACAACTCACTGCAGTTTCAGCAGAAAGGCAGTACGCTTACAAACTATCAGCCATAACTTTTTATACAATTTACTGCTTGCTACATGTTTTGGCTTCTTAAACAGCCAACGTCAGGCAATAAAAAACATACAGTAAGAAAGACTATTTAAGTACAACCCACTAAAATTACACTTTTTCGGATAGCTGAGATTTAAACTTTACAAAAATTCGAGTTGTACGCGCCAGAAGTAGATAAAAATAACACTCTGTATTAAGATACTAAAATATAATAAACGTACATTATCTTACAATGTTATAGATAATTGTTTTACAGCATCTCGAACGTGAAAGGGAAGTTCTTCAAAATAAATAAGTCTCCCGTGGTACAATTTTCCTTTAATTTTGATTTTGATCAATGCTGCAGAGGTACGATTTTATATAGGGTTTCTTCCCGTAGTTATTCACTCTTCATATCACATCAGTCAAATGTTGGAATTTCAAAGTAAAATTTATGTTGAATATATATTTGTAAGAAACGTAAATACTCATTCAGACCATCATAAAATAAGGAAGCTACATTCCACTTTAGTGTTAGGGAAGTACTGTAGGATGCGGCACAGTACGTTGTGACTGACAATTGGTACTTTCCTCTCTGCTCTTTATAGAACACAACCGATGTCACTGATAATGATAAAGACATGCAGTTTCCATTATCAACAGACTTGCCGTGGTCAAATTGTATTACGTACACGTCAATTAGGCCATCACTGGACCTTAACGCAGTGCAAAACCACAGCTGTCTCTGTGCTTAATTAATTTAGCATCGCCCATGAAAACGGTGACGGGGGGGGGGGGGGAAGCGGAGGTGTATGCCGTTATTTATTACACTTCGGCACTAAATGACAAGTGACTGGTCCTCTTCACCCTCTCCGCGCCATCAAGGTACCCAATGGAAAAGTTTGGAGGATAATATTAAAACGGATCTCCATGAAGTGGGATAGGGAGACATGGAATTGATTGCTCTGACTCAGGATAGAGACAGGTGGTGGGCGCTTGTGAATGCGGTAAGAAACCTTCGTGTTCCATAAAATGCGGACAATTTTTTGACTAGCTGAAGACCTATTATTAGCTTCTCAGGAAGGACTCTGCACCAAGGGTTGGTTGGTTGGTTGGTTGGTTGGTTGGTTGGTTGGTTGGTTGGTCAGTCAGTTCTCTACCGGAAAAGAGGCTGGGTGGACCCCAGTGATGGTCTCAAATCTGCGGTAATGTGTACAATTAGCACATAACGAGGTCTCGCCTCGTCCTTGTATGTCACTAAAGTTGGTCTCTGGACGAATTTCGACGAGATCTGGCATAGGGGACATGCACAAAATTCATGCAGTGATCTGAAATCGCACGCACAGATACTGTATAATACTCAACAGGCAACGGGGGTTCTGAAAATAAAGTGACTGAGCTCGAAGCTGTTCACCCCCATCGACTGCCACGGTTAAGAATAAGAGGAGCTATGCCTTTACTCGTCTTATATGCCTTCATGGCGTGCACAAATGCAACTTATAGACAGACAAAAACTAGTACAACCAGAGATCTAAATGCAAATTAAAACCGAACTTCGCATATCTTCTCAAAATCACTCGCTCGTAACAGGATTGTTGTATAAGTGAACTTCTACCCTGCGCAAGACGGCAGTATATTCCTTCGAAATACACGTATTCAGCTACCAGACCACACGGTCTCATAACACGGTAGACTGCAACATAAACTTGAACAGGCTTAACGCATATCACATACGAATGGTGTTTTAGAATGAACATCTGCCCGACAGAAACAAAAACCATCAATGCTAGTATAGGCCCACCTAAAACACGTGACTTCAGTCTTTTTGACCTGAGTTCCACACTGCTGGTCCTTGCCGGATTTACAGCTTACTTCTTTCTGTACTCTTTTTTATATTATTTAACGACGCTGTCACTATTACATACTCCATTCAGTCGGATAACGGTAAATCCCACAAATAAAGAACAATTCGGAAAAATATGGAAGTGCTCGTGGTATACTTAACAGACGCCAGCGCCGGCATTAGCATACGCGGGGCCGGACTGCGATCCTTGTGGCAGGCCCCTAAAAGTTATTGCGCAGAGCAAAAAAAAAAAAAAGGAGGACTAACCTTTTGGTATATTAACGAAAGTCAGTACGGAAAATTAAAATGGTCCACCTTTTATTTTTCACAAATTAGCAATGCGCGAACCCCCATGAGCGCGGGGCCCGATTGCGTCAAATCGGTGCAATCGGCCTAGGACCGGCCCTGACAGATACCATCCCGATAAGTTCAGGGATGAACTAAGGAATGCCACGATACACGCCACTCAAGACAGCTACTCTCCCGTTCGAGATTTGAACCTGAAACCTGCCAAATAAGCAGCAATGGTCACTGCTTGGCCATGACGTTTGCTACACGAAATGAAACACATGTCATGAGATGCAATGCGAGGTGCAGGCGTGTGACAGACTCAGTTGGTCCACACAAATTATTTATGGCTGATGAGACAATTACAGGCGTCTCTGTCAGCAGTGGCGAGAAACGTACACAGCCGAACAGCCCTTTCAAACAAGTGACTAGTGGTACACTATCTCTGCCGAACTTGATGCTCTGTGGCTATGCCTGTAACTTCACACTAGAAACCAAATCCACTGAACTCGGTTATAACGTCATGAAAGGGACTGAATATTTTGTGTCGTTATAACCGAGTGTTGTTACAACCGAGGACTATAACGTTATGGTTAACAGTGAGAAATTAATTGCTACCACAGAAAATCTGACGTTATAGACGTGGTGTCCCATAAGCCGATGTCGTTATAACTGGGTTCGAATGTATCCGAACACAGGACAGTACTTGAAAAGCTCGGTCCTTCCAAGGATGAGGTTCATGTTCATAACACTTAACAACAAATTGTGTGCACAATGGGAGGTCTACTTCCCTGTCACATACACACGTGTGTCTAATTCCTCAGTTATTAGTCATTACTTTTTCATCTATTTTCGTAAAGAACTTACCATTCAACTTATTAATGATACAGGCAAATACTTATATACGCCGCCGGGATGGCGTAGTCGGTAGGACTGGACTGTCCGGAGATCAAAATCCGGTGAGGCGAGATTTTCCGTTACGTCCAGACCTGTCATGAAGGCCACCCAGCCTCCTGTACAAGGGGCACCGGGTCTTCCCCGTGTGCAAAGCGGCCGGAAAGTGTGCTGACCACCCACCCCCTTCTAGCGCCGAGGTTGCGAGTGGGTTGAAGCTACACCTCCGCCTCCCCTCCTCTATGCCTGTCCAGGCATGTCATGTGCGGCTTCTACCTTTATCTTTACCTTCCACATACATGTATAATGAGTAGGCGTGTTAATGATGGTAAATCTGACGGACGGACGGACACAGAACATGATCTCACGCTCCAATTTTTTCCTTTTTAGGAAGTAAAGCAGGCTACAAATTTCATATCTCTCAGATAACATCTAGTGTGTCCATTACAAACGTGAACTGGTTAATTCTCTTCAGCAAAACAATGACTGTTTATTCGTAGCATCATATGGAAAACATAAATGCAGTTTATGGGTAAAATATGCAGTTTTTAACGTTACAGTAAGCACTACGTACCACTGTCCTACAAAGGGTGAAGGGGGTACACAGCCAGTTCAAAAGTATGTTGTTAACCTTTTAAAGCCTAGCGGTAACTTTACATACGACGAGGTTTAACATTAAAAAATTCTACGTGGTGCCCACATTGCGTTTATGTGTTTTGTACGGATCTCAGAACAAACCGCAACTTTTGCCTTTATAAAACATTAAGAGATTGGTTTTTATAACCGAGACGGAGAGTGTTTACAGCGCGGTACGCACTGAGTCCTTATATAAAACAGATACGCTTCGTCTTTAGAGGGTTAATGAATCCAAACGTCACGTACACAATATTGCGAATGACACAAATTCAGTCTCAACCTCACGTCTCACTTGTCCTCAGCAAATGCACAGTAACATCCTACGCTTCACCTACCTGTTCCGATTTCTTCTCGATTTCTGACAGAAATTTTAAGATCTATCGCATTGTCAACCTCTCTTCAGCGCCGAAATCTCCAAAGTGTTTCATCAGCCAACCGATATTTCTGAAAGCACTCCTCACATCCGTCATGCATGCTATACACATCGCCCATCTCATCTTTCTCATGCTGTTCTTACTTATACTATACGGTAATGAGAACAGACTACGAAGTTCTTCATTAGGCAATTTCCTCCATCCCCCTGTTGTTTCAACAAGCATGTCAAACACCCATATTTGCACATCGGTGTAAAGCCTGCCTTATTCCAGCGTTACCATAGGAACCCCACCGTACCTCGTGGTAGCATCATTCATGATCGCACTGTAATACGTTTAATTATGAACTCGATGGCCTAGTTACAGACGTCACTTGTTCGGAAGTACCGGCAACTCGAGCAGAACTTCGCGATAGTTAAATGAGTTTAAATCGATGCGCGGGACCTCCCTTCTGTTTTCAATAAGTTCTGTTGAACTGGAGATAAGAAAATTTCTTTGCAGCTGTAAACCTGAAGCGGAAAAGCTGTGAAGGGAAGCAAAAAATATAATTTACTTTAGAAATACACTAAAAAATTGTACCACATCTTGGCAATATAAGAACGTATGGCTGTGCCATGGCTCAGGCGGTCAGTTGCCGACCTCTCACCGCGGAGGGACGGGTTCAATCCTGCGTCAGCCCATGTGGAATTTGTGGTGGACAAAGTGGCACTGGGACAGGTTTTTCTCCAAGTACTTCGATTTTCCCGTCAGTTTCATTCCACCGCTGCTCCATTAAAATGAAAAACAGAAAGAAACCCCGTCATCTTCATCACCTTCCTCATAGGGTTGCACAGTAAGCTTTCAGGTTGCGGTGCGCCCGTAGCGTCTGCAGCGGGGCCCTTCGATAAAACAAACACAAAACCGTATCTGCCTTATATGCTGACCGATCAGCGATTTTACTTTTCTGTCACGGGTTTCCCAACCGAAATTCGCTGTCAGGTGGTTACCACCTCTGATTCTTATTCTGGAGATCTCACGTTCAAAACTCAGCCCAGACAGAGGTCATTCTGATTAAGGACGTACGACGTACCTCGCAACCAATACGACATGATGGGAGAGCGCCTATAATTAGACAACAATCATTACACGTCCTATCCAGTACACTGCACACTAATCATCCTGCAATTCGACGCCGTATAGCCTGAGGTACTAACAGCGTCGTCAAATAAAGGCAAACGCCTATGCTTCATTAAGCACCACAGAGGCCATGCCAATGTTCAGGCGGTAATTTGCCGGCGTCTCTCAGCCGAGGCCCCGATTCTATCCGAGGCCAGTCAATGCATGACTTGCGGTGGACAAAGTGGCATTGAGGCAGGGGCGCCCCTAAGGAGGGGGGGGGGGGCTGCCGGGCTGAGGCCTCCCAAACAACCCAAAACCGAAATTTAAAAAACACAGACTTTGTAGATATTATGAAATCAAAAGTTTTACGTGACTTACCCTACAGCCGAAATCAGCACCTGAAATCGGCAATGACTAGTACGATAGAACTTTGAAAATTGATAAACTTTAAAAAAAAACAAGAAGGCAGGACACTGTGATTGAGCCATCGGACATGTGGTTATATTCGTACATATATAAATGCAGTTGCAGACAGTGCTGTGTTACACTTACATGACTTCCGTAACACGATTTTTAAAATCAAACATAAATTATATATAGCCTCAGGGTCAGCCTCCCCACTCCCCAAGGAAAAATTATGGGTGCGCACCCGCATTGAGGCAGGTTTTCCTCCGGGTATGTCAGCTTTCCCCTAATACTATCATTCCGCCGATGTTCCACATCCATGTTTCATTCATGTAACAACGACGCTATGTAATCCTAACAAATGACGGCACTGTTTTTCAAGCCGTCGCACCCGTGCAGTTAAGATCTCCGTTCTTCTGCAAGTGGCAGTGCGTCAGTGAATGGTGCCCGACGTTTCGAGACAACCCAGAAGTTTCGAGGCAACGTAGTGGTGGCAGGGCACCACTCACCCACTGAAGCAGCGCCACATCCGTAACAACAAAGACCTCAGTTCTACGTGTCGTTAAATAACACACAAATAGGCACCATTCCACGAGCGAAGTGGTTGAATGGAGGTACACCTCCAAACATTCTTAACCTCGGAACCAGATGGTGGTGACTAGTCGGCTTCACGTCCAAGCCAATTTACCACCGATGAAAGAGTTCCCGGTGCTCTCTGAACAGACGGCTGAGTGAACACCAGAGCTGGTCTGGACGCTTTAAAGAAAAACTTCTTGGCCCTACCAAGAATCAAGCCACAATTCTTCAGTCGTCTGGCCTGTAGACTAACCATGAATAAACGTTCTTTAATTGTGTCACACTGTTTTAAACAAATTCATAAAGCTCCCCCCCCCCTCCCCAATGGTACAGCAGCCCCTAGTGGGCTTAGGCCTCCTCATTGTTGAGGTATTGAGACCACACTGAGACACACCACACTCGGTAGGACTCCTCTCGACGAGTGATCAGCCCGAAGCAGAGACCTCCACCTTACAACACACAACAGTCACATGAGACACACATCCTTTCCGTCGATGGCATTCGAACCCGCAATCCCAGCAAGCGAACGACGGCAGACCCACGCCTTAGATCGGGCGGATATTGGGATCGGCATTCATAAAGCTCATAAAGCACAGAATTTTAATACGTAATATTAATCGGTTCCAAGTCGAGGGCTTCTGTCATGACACCTAAATAACTATGCGGGCCGCTGACGACTTAAAATTGCAGGTTTGTAAGTTGCACATCGTCTATTACAGAAAATCCTTCTCTCCACCTAGCAAAGGACTGGCCGAGTATGCAGTTTTCAGTCATGTGTGACTGCAATACAGAAACACAAAACAGTCAGGTATTACTAAAAATATTTCCGAAGTTCCAGTTTACACCAAGTCATGAAGAAGGGCCTAGCATGGTTCCGCGTGCAATATACATACACGTATATGGCGCTACCGAGTTCGATTCCCGGTAGGGTCCTTGGGAACTTTCAAGTGACCTCTTCCTTCTGTCCGCATTCTGTAGCCCCGGGGTCCACTCAGCCTCTAATAGAAATAAGTACCAAGGAATTTCGTTGGGGTAAAGTGCTGCCGACGTGTAGAGCTGACAGCTAGTTGTACCGAATGTCAAAATAAAGATGAAAGCCCAACATTCCACCCCCCCCCCCCCCCCTCAAGAGTCTTCGTGACTTGTTACAGGAAAGCTTTACCTTCACATACCTGCACACTGGAATACGATATTTGAAGTTATCACAGCGGTGTTGCTGAAGATCCGAGTCTGTTGGGATGTAATGCCGTGCCGACTGGTAAATATCCACCGACGTTTCGGAGGATAAAGCAATTATCTGCTTGACCCTGAAGATGAATGCAGTACGATCCTCCAAAATTCCGATGACTATTTACCAGTCGGGCGGCTACGACAGCTCAGTCGGTATAGCGACACGCTACGGCTGGACAGCCCGGCGTTCGAACCCCGGTGGGGGGCGAGATTTTCCGGACCCATCCATACCGGACCTGAGGCCGACCCAGCCTGCCGTACAATGGGTACGGGGGTAAAGCGGCCGGGACGTGGCGTTGACCACCCACCTCCTCCTAACGCCGAGGTTTATTATGTGCAGAGCTACCAATCAACACGGCGTAACATCCCCGAGAACCTGAAACGTTTCCACCACCGTCCGCAACGCCACTTCATCTGCGTGTAGCCTCGATGAAATCCCGGACGACCGTCGTGCCTTTCAGTGCTATGCTTTCTTCAGAACAGTTCGCAGTTTATATCTTTTCCTTTCTCCACGTATTCTATACAGACTAAAGGTTCTTACAAAATCTCCATCAGCAAAACAGGATCCCCTTCCCGGCTGTAGCGATAGTATTCTCAGGTTCTTCCGCGCCACCCGAGTTCTCAGAATGTTTTCCATCAAACTCTCCAAGTTCGTGCTCTTTTTTCCTAATTCTTTACCTACTTCGTGAAAGGAAACAAATAATCTAACAGACCAGGGGTGTGAAACCTTTCCACAACGCGGATTGCCTTAGAAAAAACAAACCATACTTGGAGTGAATTTGGTGTGTTTAAGGTAAGTGACCACATATCCAAACGCACGCGCGCACGCACACACTCTACTGAGCTTTGATTCCTTCTTTAAATGAACTCATGCCTGTGCAACGCCAGGTCCTCGCAGTACCAAATAACTATCTTCATCGGTCTGTCACTTTACTAGCCCTGCTGCACTTTACCACTACAGGTTGAGCATCCCTTATCCGAAATGCTTGAGACCGGAAGTGTCTCGGGTTTCGGATATTTTCGGATTTTGGAATACTTGCATATTATAGTGAGATAGCTTGGGTATGGGAACTAAATCTAAACGCGAAATCCATTTATATTTCATATACAGCTTATGAATATATAGGCTTTATTTAGGGTACATTCACTGACTTTATTGCCTTTTGTATCTGAGTATAAACATATATTTTCCACCTGCCTTCTAAAACACATTACTGAAGGAAGATAGAAAGGACGAGACGACGAGGAAGAAGACGTAAGCAGCTGCTGGATGACGTTAAGGAAAAGAGAATATACTGAAAATTTCAAAGCGAACAATGACATCACATTCTCTGGAGAACTCGCTTTGTAAGAGGCCATGGACCTGTCGTAAGACAGACAACGCAACAAATGGCTTTATTTTCACATACTTTACCACTGTGACACCCGTATACACAGCTTAATTCTGTCTTACAGGCGACAATTCAGTTCACATTCATATATTTACTGCATGCTGTACATTACGGCTGTAGACTTCTGGGAACTGATGAAGTAGCCTACAGGCCGTAGCCAACGTTTTGGAGCAACGTGTCACCATCATCTCAAAGATGGCACAGGGAGACAGCAGGTTCCTCCAAAACGTTTGTAAATATCTACCAAACTACACAGTGTCATAACCCACAACACGATACAGATCTTAAAAACTCCGTGAAAACTTTAGACGTAGTTTTATCCCAGGTTATACTAGTTAAAAATCATATTTCATTAAATCATATTAATTATAAAACTAACTGCACTCCTTAGAAACCTACAAGACGTAGGCCACAACACCTTCACCAATGTGTGGTGCATTTAGAAGAACCAGCTGCAAATACATGACGCTTCGCTTTGCCGTGTAAAAATCCGAGACGGTCGAAAGGGTTTTTATTAAATTTCACAAGCACAGATTTTATTAAAACTTCCATAAAAACCAGATACACTGATGGGCACCTTTCATTAACACACATCGCGTTTCTCCCCACATTTAGAGCATAACGCACTACATATTTAGCGGAAGGAAAGATACTTAAAATGAACGCTGCAATGAAAATGAAACATAAACAGCCAGTAACATTCTGACGTAAGTTGCTTGGCGCTTTCACAGAAATGCGAAAAGAGGCTACTAGCTTCGTCTGGCTTCTCTGACCGTCCGCCAACCCGTCTGCGTGGAACAAGTCGACTCCCACTGGATCGATTTTCATAAAATTTGATATTTGAGGATTTTTCGAAAATCTGTCGAGAAAATTCAAGTTTTATTAAAATCTGACAAGAATATCAGGTACTTTATATGAAGACCTATGTATGTTTATGGTAATATCTCGCTCAATTCTTCTTAGAAAGAGATACGTTTCAGGTAGAAGTTCCAAAGAAAATCAAAACACATTTTATGTTCAGTAACTTCTTTCTCAAAATTGTGAAAAAATATGTTACGCCACACAAGCCACAGAGGACAATATAAAGCGCCGTATGAGCTTTGCATGGTGGGTAACTAACGCAAGAATACACACACACACGCACACACACACACACACACACACAATATTTAATACTTATTGTTTCTTATTGATTGTATGATCTTGTAAAATGTTTAGAGCGACACAAAAACTGAGAAACTACACGACTTATCTGTCATTACGATCTCTTTAGCCAAATTGTACGTCTCAAGAAGGTCATCAGCAAACAAATATTCTTTTGTCTCAATGCAAGACCGGGCACTTTACGCCTACGTACGTTTTATTGTTGCCGGCCACACAGATTTTCCATAAACGCATTTTTGTGCAACACTCAGTATTTTTGTACAGCTAACAGTGACATGTAGTTCAAAAACACACACAGAACGAACTGCTGTTTCCACGGCAACAACGGTTACTCCGACGCGCCGCAATATGACATTACACTACATTCTCTATCTTCTACAGTTTTCGAGGCAAACAAACCTAAACAAACGCACCGTTAATACTTGCGTTACGTACATATCCCCACACGTTTCAAACTTCTCGCTGCAATGACATTACTCGTACAATCTCTATCTTGTAAAGTTTTCGAGGCAAACAAACCTAAACAAACGCACCGTTAATACTTGCGTTACGTACATATCCCCACACGTTTCAAACTTCTCGCTGCAAGGACGCGAACAACTGACTAACCAACTTATATAGCAAAATATAGCTCGCTAATGGAGGTCATTAATCGGAAAACACTGGAGCATATATATATATATATATATATATATATATATATATATATGTATATATATATATATGTAAGTGACATGTCAGCACAAGCTAACGCCAGCTGCAGTAGACTATACGTTGTGCTCCATACTTAATGTGAACATCTGATGTTTCCCACTGCTCAATAACGAACGACCCTCTCGTTATAATCGCATTACGTCCACTTATATCCCGGGCTAACTGCCTGCCTACAAACTAGATGGGCAAAACCGAAATGGCTCAGAGCTTAATGTAAGCTCTGAGCGTATATGTAGGCGGACGTATTCTGCACGTCGCCTTTTCACTTCGCGTAACCCCTACATTCAGATCGAAATGGATTTCCAACCGTGTAGCAAGTTTCGCTCCAACACACAATCACTCTTTGAAATTACAAATCCTTATATGAAAGTTGGTCACAAAACAAATACACAATACAAAGCCTATATTTTGGGTTCTTTTTTTTTTTCAGCTGTAATATGAACAGTTCGGGATTCGAATGTACTGCTCCGCCACTGCATTTCCACATAGTCCCCACCAAAATGAGGCTTTTATCATACCGTGGGACTTCTTCTTCTACTCCCTTTTGATACAAGCCCCTGTCATATGTTACAGGGCGTCATGTCATATTTGTTTGCACTTGCTGTCTCCTTTAGGGCCGATTCACATTATACTGCACGGCACGGTACGGTACGGTACGACACGACAAAATATTATTTCATGGTTTTCACACGCTCGAATTCCCGTTTGTCCGTCACCGACAGCTGACGACAAAGTGTCGCTGGTATTGAGAGAAGAGAATATGTTGCCTGTCTGTTAACTGACGGTCATCTACCGCACGCTGGTTTTTGCCGTTGTCGTGTCGTGCCGCATAATGTGAATCGACACTTAAACTTGTAGCTGCCAAGATTTTTCTTCAGCGCTGGGAAGAGATGACAACTACAAGGGGCCAAATCAGAGCTGTATGTGGGATGTTCCAGCGTTCGTCAGTTACAAAATTATACGCCACGTAAATTTATGTTCTGATCTAAACTCGTATATAGGTCTAAGGCTGACTGGTCATCCGTCGTGCGGCGGGTACTGTCAGCAGTCTATCTAATCCCTGTGCCCTTTTCTTCTTCAAATGACACGTGTCAGCACTTGACCAGTAACAATGCTTGGCTGTCTTGCTGCTCCCCCCCCCCGCCCCCCCCCCCCCGCCACACCACACTCACTCTAAGCAATTCTACTGGCTCACATGACATCACTGTTTCCTCTTAACCTTTTAAAGCCTAGCGGTAACTTTACGTACCACCAGGTTTTAACATTAAAAAATTCTACGTGGTGCCCACATTGCGTTTATGTGTTTTGTACGGATCTCAGAACAAACAGCAACTTTTGCTTTATAAAACATTAAGATATTGGTTTTTATAACCGAAGTGGAGGGTGTTTACAGCGCGGTACGCACTGAGTCCTTATATAAAACTGATACGCCTCGTCTTTAAAGGGTTAATATTTTCGTGTGGTAACTAAATCAGTGCTCACACAATAGGAGACAGATTTGGTACTAGTTACGAAATGGAATAAAAATGGTAGCAGTACGACTGTAGAAGTTCCACTTAAATCGTAACCGTAGTGCAGTGGTTCCCAATCTCGGGTCGCGAGCCAAATAAGGGTCGCGGGGGGGGGGGTCAGACGTAGAATTGCGGGTTTTATGGAGAACTTGATAATTATGAAAAAAATAAAAATGTCTATATAAATTCGAACAGAATTATCGAGAAAATGTACTTACTGAATCCCGTGCTTATTAATTAGTGTTCAACAAAAGGCGTTAGTACACATATTAGTCCATTTATAGTAAATATCACTGACTATTCCCGTTTCCATGGTAGGGTCGCCCGTCACATACCATTTGCTACTTTAGGGTCACACATATAAAAGGTTGGGAACCGCTGTTGTAGTGTGCACCTTCACCTCCTCCCCCCCCCCCCCACCCAAAAGTCCACACCACACGTCTCGATAGCAGCACTGCTCTGTGCATACTGATATTCTGTCAAATTCAGCACATCGGTAGCCTTAAATGTAGCTCAATTTCCAGGTTAATACGGTTAGGTATTTTGAAGAAAACTATTTTACCGGCGAAAAAGTTTGGAGAACCATACAGACGAAACCGAAAAAAAACGGTAACAGGTTCAGCTCTAACAAAACTGCAAAAAAAGATCTTAGAAATATCAACCAAAACTAAAGCAAAAAATGGAAGGCCTCCGAGACAACAGAAGGGCTCTTCAGATTTGCGCTCTTCTGAAATGTTACGCAGCGACGAGTGGTAGTCCTTTAAAGACGTTTCGGGACAACGTTTCGGTCCCATCTTCAAGGATCCAACATCAAGGGTAACAGACTGACACACTGTACCGAAACGTCGGTAAGGGATTAACAATCGACGCTGCGTAATATCCCAGAACAGCGCAGACCTCATCAACATCGCGGTGGAAGCCTGAAAGCACGGATGGACGCTGTTTTGTAATACTGGT
This sequence comes from Coptotermes formosanus, assembly GCA_013340265.1. Taxonomy (NCBI): domain Eukaryota; kingdom Metazoa; phylum Arthropoda; class Insecta; order Blattodea; family Rhinotermitidae; genus Coptotermes; species Coptotermes formosanus. Next base: position 541,827 of record BLKM01012015.1, read on the forward strand.
AATAAATACCAATGGGCCTAATAATAAGGACGATGAAATGCAGCACTTCCACATAAACCGTTTTTAAAATAGACTTCATGCTCCAAGTTCAATAATGTTGTTGCTAACTGCAACATTTCCCGTTGTAATTTCAACGAGAGTTCTGCTAGGAGATTCGTAACGCAGGCTGCAGAAAGCGGCAGTAAGTGATCAGCGTTATCTGCCTACCCGCATCAGAAGGCCCTCAGATAGCAGCCAAGTGCGGCACTGGTATTTGCAACTTTAATACAACAGCACTGGCAACAGAATAAATCCGCCCTCGCTTTAAGCAGCCATTAGAATAATCTTAACAACCACAAACTTTGCATCTAAAGCGTGGAGAATTGAGATTAGAGATACCAGCAGCGTGGTTAGACGGGAACGGCAATAAGAAATCCATCGGACACGATTTCGTCCAGCACCCCCCCCCCCTTCACAATCTACTCCATACGCCAATCTTAATGTTATACTCCCAACTTGTCTCGTTCTTAGCGTACGTTTAGCGAGAAGTGTCCTGTGTACAGATGCTAAGTCTCCTCCACTCTAGCCAACATTCCCGGCCTATCGTAACACCTTACATTCACAACCGTAACAACAAAAGGTGTCCTTATGAATCATGAAATTCTGCAGTGTAATATACGCAGATGCCGCGTGCTGTGACAGCAGTCACTGGCATTTGCAGAGAACACATCATGCTGTGTTTCATAAACTACACAATAAAGACAATTCTAGTCATCACAACTACCTTTTGCTATAAACGACATTTGCCTTTATAAAATGCTACATGTTTCGACCCCTAAGGTTCACCATCAGGCATGAATAAATAAAAAGGAAGGCAATCAAATATATTGAATTGCCATTCCCTGAGGTTCTTTGAAATATACTGCTTAATAAAATATATGCGTGCATCACAGTTGAGCACCTTCCTTTTAGTATTCTTAAACTGACTGATGATGTACGCTTCACTAGCAATTCAAGATATTTGCCAGCCTGCCTTTTTATTTATTCATGCCTGATGACGACCCTTAGGAGCGGAAATAAGTAACATTTTACGAAGACAAACATTGTTTTTTTTATTACAGGTAGTTGTGTTGACTGAAACTGTCTTAGTGTTTAGGCACTGACGTCATGGGACCACGCTCCCTTTGTTTTCCTTAACCTTTTAAAGCCTACTGGTTACTTGATGCACCAACAGGTTTAAAATTCAAAAATACTACGTTCTGCCCACACTGTATTTATGTGTTTTGTATTTATCTCAGAACAAACAGCGACTTTTCCCTATATAACATAAACTAGTTGGTTATTATAACCGAGATGAAAAGCGTTTACTGCGCGGTACGAACTGGGTCTTTGAATAGAATGTCTTACGCTTCGTCTTTAAAGGGGTAATAAATAAATACCATCTCTCATCTTTATCTTCACTATCATTCTGCATCGTGGCCCGTGTGCCGAAAATGAAAAACTGTCGCTCCAGACGGTTGGAGTTTCGCCCTATCCTAGCAAAGCCGTACAATTGAACGTAACACAAACTGTTTGTCAGGGGTGTCCCCATACCCTAGTACCTGGCCAAGTTTGAGATTTCCCTGATTGTAATTAGGAATTCTTATGGGTTTCCCTTGAACTCTGTCACATAACTGTTAAATGAACTAATCTGAACACGAACACATGCAACAAACAAATAAATTTGCATTGACACTCCTTCGCCATTATTCAACCAATTATTCTGAATCTTCCCCCCGTCAACGAGTTTTCTCCAATTGCACATCTATGACACCATTAGCCAATATTGTGGTTTTCTTTGTCGAACACCTCCCTGAAAATGGCCGAAACATGTAGCAGGTAGCTATATGCTTGTATTCTTTTGTATCTAACTGTTGAGCAGGTGATGGAATACACATCGTAAAAAGAACGTGTAATATATGTTCTCCGCCGTTCAGTTAATGGTTAAAAGAACTTAAAAACATTAACATTTAATAGCATTCAACCTACTAATTTTCTCGTTGTTTAAATGTATTTTCAAGTTAAATCCTACATCTGGCTGAAATACGTACGAAACTCCACAACCGTCATTCATCCACCGACAGACTAAGCAAATTTAAAATTTTACCACTGTAATAATTACGAAATTGTGGGGCCTCATAAAGTAAAATTAAATGTATTACATTTTACCTTCTTTTAAACTCTGTATGAGAATCCGATGATGGTCAAATATGACACATGCAGCTCCTCTTTCAAATAAATCTGAATATTCCTAGCTTTTCGCATGACCTGTGTATTTGGTTTTATAACCTTAATTTTGTCAACATGTGCCCCCTGCCGCTTAGGCAACACATTTTTCATCGTGACTTTTGAGTATATTACATTGCACGTACGCGATGAAGTTCTCGGAGGACTTCGATCGTTAGCCTATGTCACAATCATTTTACGTCCCCAACAGACATATTCGATTTTCTGCTCCTCGTGTTGCGATGGGGCAGAACACGGGGCAATGGCAGCCGACTGTGACAGGCGGGGTAAAGAAAGGAATGACCACCAAGAAAGAAGACAAAGTAAAAGTTTTAGTGGCCAAATAGCTGTGAGCAGTTGACACTGGCCCAATCAATACTGTTGCTCGGCTGAACCCTTGCCATAGGAAGCCGGTGGGCAGTCAACATGTCACAGTGCGGAAATGCAGACATCATTCTAAAAAACTGGGCGTTCCTATACTGGTCCAATAATTGGAGAACAACACATTCAGCAGACAGAATTTAAATGACACATGAACCAGCTGCGGCGAAATTGTTCCCCCGCCCGCTGCAGTCATTTCGAGCACAGCGGTAATTACACGTACCACCTGCTTTAACATCAAATACCCCCCATTTTACCCGCAAAGTGTTTTTATGTGTCTCGCACGGTGTTCACAATAAAGAGCGGCCAGTCCCCTAAAATATAACGAATACTCGCATTCTCTTGTAACGGGTATGAGGTACGAACTTTCATTTTAAGCGCGTTTGCAAAACTGCGAAAAACGACCGCTAGTTCTTCATGCACGTCTGTCTGGGGCACGTGGTGGCGCCGTTGGTTGAGGCACTGTGCTACAAGCCCGAAGGTCTTGGGTTCGATTCCCAATGGTGTCAGTGGAACTTTCCATTGACATAATCCTTCCGGCCGCACTATGGCCCTGGGGTCGACTCACCCTCTAACAGAAATGAGTACCAGGAATATTTCCTGGGGGTAAAGGCGGCCGGTGCGTAGGGCTGACCTTACCACCTTCATGTGCCGACTGTCTTGAAATCTGGGAGCCTCAACCTACTGGAACCCAAAGGGCCTGTCCAGGCCTGTAATGGCATTGTCTGTCCGTCCGTCCGTCCGCCCTCATGGAACAACTCGACTTCGACTGGAGGGATTTTCATGAAATTCCACATTTGAGTATTTTTCCACAATCTGTCGAGAAAACTCGAGTTTCATTAAAATCTGACAAGAATAACGGGGACTTTATATAACGACCTATGTACGGTTATGATATCTCGCTGAATTCTTCCTAACATAAGAAATGTTTCTAGAGAAAATGTTCTGAAAATAGTGCCGTTTTTGAGACAATGTGGAAAAATACGGCACAGCCAGACACGCCACAGATGACAAAACGGCGCATGCGCATTGCGTGCTAGATAACTAAGGCTACAGACACACCCAGCCCCCGTGTAACAATGGTTACGCAAACGTGCCTCTATGTTACGTCATATGCACACTGCCTGTCTCGTTAAGTATTCCTTCATAAGAACTTCCGGCTTCAGAGCATTAATGACTGACGCCAACATCTGTGACCGCTGCTGCAGGAAGTCAAAAAGTGCAAAAACAACAAGTCTGGCGACGCACAAACATGCTGTTACAGCCCACACTGAACACACTGCTCCTGTCCTCGAGTCTACTTGTTCCAACCAATCACCAGAAAAAAAAAGGGGAAGAGTACAATAACATAAATACTATATAATTCAAAATCACTAGCAGAAACTGTGTTTCGGAGGGAGAAGGCCGAGGGAAAGCCTACAGGCAGAAGGGACGTCGAAGAAGAGGAAGAAGCACAAATTCTGCGGTACTTTCCGTTCTTAGAAAAACCTACATTTATAATACTATGTTAACCTAACATACCATCAATACTGATAAACAAAATCTCCAGGCAGTTCGCATACACAAAGAGAAAACGGACTTCAACGCTACAATAACGGCAAACTCTGAAGATGGCGGCAACGCTATGCTGGACCTATTGTATTCCCACCTCCCAGACTGCGTGGCATTATAATCCAGAATACCAAAACGAGCTTTCACCGACGTGAAAACCCGAAATCCTGTACATGGGAAAAGTGCCAAATGCTTACCAGCTGTTGCGTCACCCAGACTCCCAAAATTATACGTGGCTATTCTCTATCCCAGTGCAGGCAAGAGATTTTTCTCTTCTCAAAAACGTTTAGGCCGGCTCCGTGGCACACTCAGCCGTCTTTTCAACGGCTACTAGAGTTCCTTCCAGCGGGTAAAGCGACCGGAGCGTGAAGTTAACCACCCACCTCCATCCAGTGCCGAAGATAAGAATGAGTGAAAGTTTATCTCCAATCCCCCTGTTTGCCTCCACAGCATGGACAGCGAAAACTTTACTTTTATCGGTTTTTCCCCGGGGAATAAAGCAACCGGAGGGTACAGCAGTTTTCGTGACGTGACAGTAAGGGACATAACCTTATTGCCTTTCCCTCACACGTAAGTCTGTCGGGCAGGGCCCCAACATAAACTTCTGAGAACACATGATTTATTTAAACACAGAGCCAAGAGTATGTAGGGGGAAGTAAAGGTGCATTCCTTAAATTCTTAATATCAGTACTGCACGGAGGTTGGGATCCATGGATAATGGGGAGGGAGGCGCCTGATTCGTTCCCTTCCTGCCTGCTGCTGTAGGTATAAACATACAGACTCAGCCCACTGTGGCTTACGCACACCAGCCCAAAGTGCAGTCGCTAGCATTTGTTACCACTACCAAATTCCTGTGAACAGAATGACTACACTACTCTATATAAAGTTCGCTGGAATGGAACGCGTAATATCTCGAGATGTGGAATGTGTCGACGCATTGGATTTCTTTCCGTTGCTCCAGTACGTACGTGGACGGTGGTAGGTTGCCAGCAGTACATTCCTGCTGCCTGAGCGTCGCAGTAACAATTACTGGTACCTAGTACAGTGGGGGCTGCGTGGGCCCCAGAGGGGTCTGGACTACGGGCGAAAAGGAACATCTTTGGGCCTGCCAGGAATAGAACGCCAGTCGTCCAATTCGTAGCCTAGTCCCTACACTGACTGGCCTATCGCGTCTTCTAGTAGTAAGATAAAGGTAAAGCTATCCCATTACATGCCTGAACAGGCCCTGAGGGTTCCAGGAGGCTGAGGCTCCCAGATTTTAAGATGATCGGCACATGAAGGTGGTAGGGTTATCAGCCCTACGCACCTGCCGCCTGTACCCTCCAGGAAATATTCCTGGTACTCATTTCTGTTAGAGGCTGAGCCGACCCCAGGGCCACAGTGCGGCAGGAAGGTTTATGTCAATGAAAAATTTCAATGACACCATATAGAATCGAACCAGCGACCTGCCGGCTTGTAGCGCAATGCCCCAACTAACCGTGCCACCGCGTCTAGTAGTACGTGCACATGAAAATAAAACGGTAAGTATAAGGAAAGTCGTTAACAACACATTACCGAAATTGCCGCAAACAAATACCATGTTACAATGTGACACTTAAAAACTGATCACATGTACACACTTTCCTGTTCAGCTTGTAGCATTCGTGGCATTAAATATTGCACAGATAGCCGCTAGCGGTTCAGAGCACTGGACGAACATGTGGCATTACGGAAAACCACCTTTTTGGTCTTTCCGGTACTTTAATACACTGAACCTTAAACATCGTTCCCGTGGAAGTTAGTTTCATTACGTACTATGGGGGGTCGAGATTTTGACGACGGTCCGCATTATGAAAATTTCGCATAAACATGCTTTCTTTTCTCTACAAAATCGAAATTCCTCCAAAATATCGCTAACTGTTACTATCTCCGCATATGACACGATATCCAGAAGGTTCCACAACGAGTCAATTACCGTGTGCGTCACTTGCTGGAAAGTAAAGTAGAATAACATTTTTTATGGCTCAACAGCCCTCGTGAGCCTGGGGCACCTTATTGTTCGGGTTTCGAGATCATACTCAGACACACCACACTCGAACTCCCCTTCATGAGTGATCGGCCCGACGCAGAAACCTCTACCCGACATCACACAACACTCACAACAGACAGGCATCCATGCCCTCCGGAGAATCGAACGCGCAATCCTTCCAATCGAGCGACCACAGACCTACGCCTCAGACCGCGCAGCCACCGGGATCGGCAGAATAGTAATTAAAGAGTCCCTGAATAAACCTCTGAAACAATGCGGTCTAACCGAGCCAGCGAATATCAGTCACACGCTACGTGACTTAATAAGCAAATCGACATGGCATCATGACTTAATAAGCAAATCGGCAATGGCATCATTTCTCCACTAACCAACTGCGAATGGAAATACTGCCATCACATACGTTGGCACATATCAGCATACTGTCACGATTGTGGAGCCATTCATCCCTTCAGTTCACCCCTTCAACAGTGTGCTTCAAGACGAATGTGTACTGTGCGTATATTGCGTCCCGTGCGTTTCACTTTTTCTCCACAACTTATGAAACATTCATCCCTCCCGTATTCACTGAGCTACGCTGAACATGCGGACAGACACGCACGTAAATCTTCACGCAAACTGTCGGTCGTTGTCGTCCAATTTAAACCAAAGCTGGAATCTATCGGCAAATTTTAGAAGAATATCCACACACACAAAATTTCATAAAAACCTGTTCACCGCTCCTCGAGTTGGTATACGCGGATAGCAGGCGACAGACAAAATGGCAAAGATAAGGGCAATTTTGCAACGTCTTGTAGAGAACACCCGCAGAAAAGACGAACTTTTGGAAGTTTTCGTTTTAAAAGCGCACATGAAAATACCAAACGAGACATTCTTCTGGTGTTCATAAAGGTGTATACTAAACGTTATTTCTGATGGAGACGATCCAGTTGTGACGTCATACATCCTCGCACTGTAGCGGTCTTCTGCAGGATCTGCAGCATTACAAAGCGTGACAGTATACAGCAAGTGCCAATATAAGGCACAACATTCTTTTGTGTGACAAATACCCCTACATCGTGTGACAAATACCCCTACAGCATGTGACAAATACCCGGATACTCGACTTCTTCCAGCTCCTACTTTTGTCAAAAGAGCATGTTTCGGAAGCTAAATTATTTCCGTCATCAGGTCCAACGGACAGTGCCAGACCCTGTTAAACGACTTCAGTTTTAAGTAACATACGTAAAGTTTCACGAAAAATGATTCAATTAAGGTCCAAATTATTTAATTAACGTTACAGCAAGAAGATATATGCTAGTGAAGGCAATGTAAATTCCGTCTGAAACGTTGGCTATAATCCAAAATACTACCCCGAAAAGCATAAATGTACAGTCCGTTATAACGCACCGTCGTTGTGCCATACAGGCATCTTCCGCACAACACGATTTTTCCCATCATCAGGTACAGCCAAGTGACTGTCGAAATGAGTAAGAGCAGTGTGCCACTCGGAAACACTACGATTTGTTCCATCTCTTTCACATCCCTTCCTATTACGGGTTGCAACGTCTTTGCTACGGGCCATGCTCTTGTAACTGATTTGCATAACCACAATAGAGACAACGCATAAATTACAACCTACACTGAAACATTTAAAAGCCACCAGCAGCGCATTATTCAAGGATCAGTTAGCAAAATAATGAACGCTGAAGCTCTACTTAACGTTGTTTGGAATTACATTTGTCAGGCTTCACAATTACTGTGTAAGTTTTCAAAACGGCAACGAACCTTCAGATTGCTGGCTGATCCTGAGAATAATTTACCCGTCACAAGAAATTAATTCCAAATTCTGGCAATGTTTTGACACCTATCAAGTGACCTCGGCGTTCCTATCATCATCCCATGCAGAGTTTATCACTCCTACAACCTGACGTAACGTTAACGTCTCTACAGCTTGTTGTATCCCAATACGGCTCGGAATTCCGCGCTGTTGTGTCTTGGATATTGACAGGCTGGAACCTTGGGTTGGACTCCTTCGTTAGGCGATTATTGAAAGAGTGTAGTCGTAGGCTAAATTTCCAAGCTGAGGTCAAGCTACAGCCGTACTGGGCAAAATGTTTATTAACACAACGAACAATGACAGAGTCGAAACTCAGACCAAAAATATCAACTGACTCAGGTAGGACAGCACCGGCTTCTACGTTCGGGCGCCAGGCAACCCGGCCGACTATATTTTGTACGATGGCGCCTACTACGTGTGAGTTCTCAGTATGGACCTTGCTTCATCTCACCCTTCCGACGCCTAAAAGTTTGTCGTGGCTCCTAAAGTTTTGCGAAGTCTACAATAGCCAACATGGCAGCCTTCCGAACACAATTTGGTGCAGCAACCTCAGGATTCCTTCGTCGAAAATGACGTACAATGAAGACACGTCACGTATCGAAAAACAACAGCTAACAGTTTTGAACTGTTTACGAAATGTCACTTACCATATGGTTGCCTTCACAAAAGCCCGCCGACAGACCAGAGCAGCGTAAGTTCAACGCACTTCACATGTCAATGCCCTATTTTCACATGACCCACTTTAACATTATCTCCCCATCTACGGCTATATGTCCCAAGCGGTCTCTTCACTTGCGGCACTACCATCGAAGTTTCGTATCTATTTCTCCCCCGCGGCCGCAACATGTAGCGCTCTTCATTCTCGTCCGACCAAACAAGGGCAACGACACTGTGAAGCATGTGAGAGATTTCAGGTTTTCACAGCGGTACTGGGACTTCTTCTGTGATAACACCGTGTATACTGGTATACAGGTAGTAACATTTCGAAGGGTCTTTCTGCCTCTATCTTCGCGGTAGTCCAAGTTGGAGGTAACAGTACTGATTCGATATTAGTTACTAACGTTTCGGAGGTGCTTCCTACCTCCATCTTCAAAGTAGCCCAAGAAAGATGCCCTAAAGATGGAGTTGTCAAGCTCATCCGCAACGACGGTATCTGTACATCAGGCTACTGGCGTCATATCGCACAGGAAGAGAAGTGCGTGACGTACTGGTCCTGGTCGCAGTACGTTGAGAAACACGGGCGACACGTCCTATTGAGGTCACAGTAAATTTCTTCTTCTTCTTTGGCTTACGGTCCTTATAGTTGAACCAGTGTCTCCTGCAGAATGATAGCCCATACGGATCTGCCTTCTGCCTTTTCCGTCCACCCCTTGACACCCATCGATTTCAGATCATTCTCAATACAGTCCAACCACCTTAATTTTGGTCTTCCTGTTTTTCTTCTTCCATCTGGTTTCCCCAGAAATACTTTCTTTACGGTACTATCATCAGACAATCCTACCAGATGCCCCCCCCCCCCATTCTAGTCTTCTTACTTTTATTGTTACAATATATGGTTTTCTGTATATAAGCTACAATTCATCACCGAATCGGATTCTCCACCGATTTCGATCTTTTATTGGGCTTACAGTAAATGTAACAGACTAAAAAGAGCAAACGAGATGAAATCTGGGAATAGAACACAGAGATGAGTGTCATACTAGTTTTAAGGCTGTTAGCTGGCTGTTACACGTGTGACAGGCTGGCTAACGAAGTGAATAACAGGACTGAACACACACGGTTACTGAGATTGCGGGAATTGTAACAGTTTCACAGAATCCACTATAATGAGGCCAGGGAAAGGGTCTAATGGATCGACCCGCTCCAGATGCGTCTCGGTTTGTTACCACTTCCCCCTCCAGCGAACTTTTCTACGCTCCTCACCAGTAATCTGTCCATTCCGATCACACAGATGTTTGCAGTGGTAACATCCACTGACTAGCAGGTTCTGCCTGCCTACTGCTGTATTTCGTCCAGCCTCATCTTGCCTATGCCAACAAGCCGAAAAGCGCCAGTCGTCAGCGCGTCGTCACTACCAACATTCGTGTGCATCAGGCTTACATCGCAGCGTAAATGGGACCGTCGCTCTTCTGGGATGTTATGCAGCGTAGACTGGTAGTTATTTACCGACGTTTCGGGACAACATATTGGCCCCATCTTTACCCTTGAAGATGGGACCTATAGGTTGTCTCGAAACGTCGGAAGCTGACTACTAATCTACTCTGATCAACATTCGTGTACACCGCAAGGCATCGAAAGGCCCACAACAAAACGCTAAGCGTATACTCCATAAGGTGTTCTTTACCACTACGCCCGAAACGACTAACAGCAAAGCCCACAAATGTACGATATCCTGCGCCAGTTTCCTCAGCTTTCAATTGCCATGTTTTAAAAGTTCAAAACGAAATACGTTGAATATCCTTCATAGTTACTTAATTTTCTATCAATATTAACCTTTTAAAGCCTAGCGGTAACTTTACATACCACCAGGTTTAACATTAAAAAATTCTACATGGTGCCCACATTGCGTTTATGTGTTTTGTACGGATCTCAGAACAAACAGCAACTTTTGCCTTATAAAACATTAAGAGACTGGTTTTTATAACCGAAGTGGAGAGTGTTTACAGCGCGGTACGCACTGAGTCCTGCTATAAAACAGATACGCTTCTTCTTTAAAGGGTTAATCCAAGCAATAATAACGATTTTTTTAAATGACGCAACAGCCCCTAGCGGGCCAGGGTCTCCTCATTACCGAGGCTTCATAATCACACTCAGACACACCATTCTCGCTAGGACTCCTCTGGACGAGTGATCAGCCTGTCGAAGCCTCTATCCGACAACTCGCTCAAGAGATGGACATCCATGCCCCCGGCGTGATTCGAGCCCGCAATCCCAACAAGCGAGTGGCTGCAGACCTATGCCTTAGACAACACGACAACTATGCTAACAACGTGACACCTAAATCACATCACTAATACATACCCGCTAATGTGTTTAGGATCCTGACACAGATGTGTCTCGTCCTTGTTCGGTCTTCACACCTGACAAACAAGCACACATCTTACGACTCAAATAAGTCATCCCTCACCTTTCGCGTTTTGTTACTTCACGGTTTTGTAAATTCGCGAGGTCACCCCAAGAGTAAAAATAAAAATAAAAAATCCCTGAACTTTTCAAAACTTTCTAGAAGGTTCTAGAAGCTTCCTGTAGAAGTGGTGCCGTTGGTCACGCGCTACCTAGGTGATTTGCCCCTCCTACCTCCCACCTTTCCCAGCATCCCACTGGCTGCCAGTTTCATAAGATGCGTGCGTCGGTTCGCCATCCCGGCCTGCGTGCGTTCCAGCGTCATTATTATATATTTATATATTATTAACTGTCACAAAGAAAAACACTGAAAATACTAAAGCATTGTTTTGGGGTGCCAATTATTTGCAAATTTTCCCTTTCGAGGTGGCTCGTAGAACTTAACCCCCGTGAAAAGCGAGGGATGACTTCACGGTCCGACGCGACATACGTCACTTAATCCTCTGAACACTAAGGCTCATCTAAACAACACAGAAAAAACTGCAGTACCTAGATCGCAGACGTAACGACTAATGCCACTTACAGAAAAAATCCCTGTTCACTCAAAATCATATGGAACACAAAAATAAATACAGACTTTTGGAAAAATTTGAAACTATATGGCATATGTATATACATGGATATGTATGTATGTATGTATGTAAGTGTGTGTATGTGTATATACATAGTATATATATAGTATATATAGTGTATATATATATTTCTTCCTTTAGAGGATTAAACAGCACAATGAGCAGATATTCGAACTCCCTCTAAGAAGCAGCGCGCAAACTAAGGCAGACGATCCTAGTTGACAGAGAGATAGGCCTCTTGCAAACAAACTTCGTACAACTTCATATCAATGGTCTCACAAACTCGAAACTTCTGCAACTCGTGCGTTGGTCAAAGAGTGGCACTACACAGCAATATCAGCGGTGCGTTATGGGCAAACCATGAACCTCTTGAGAAGGATGCTTGATGCTTTAGCACTCAGAATGGATAAGAATCTGTAATCTCATCATGGAACTTTGAAGCAGGTATCTGCCCTCAGCCACTCCACCACCGTCCACTAACTTCGCTACTCAGTTCCAGACAGGAGGTACAATTCTGGCAAAACACACATGACAAACCGTGAAAAAGGGGGGGGGGGGCTTTATTTGTGGCATTCTGAGTTACAACGATGTGTAGCCTGGTAGGTGGGTACCAGAATTGCAAAGAAAAATACTGCTTCCATCTTATCTTCATACGGACTCTCCCTTGGCCAACCACCTTCACCAATTACTGAACAAACGTCGACGCAGAATAGTTTAACACTTCGCATGTGGGTGGTCTCGGGTTGTAATCTCGGTCCGCCACTAGCTATGCTCTCCGACTTTCCTCACTCTCCAGGCACATACCGGGACAGTACTTCGTATCAGGCCACGACCACTTCTTTCCCTACGTTTTCCAATTCATTATTCAGTAATCACTCACCCTTAAATGCCTCAGCTACTGACAGCCTCGACAAGTAACCATAAATACTGACACTGACTGTGGAGTTTTCAGTTAACCTTGGTAGTTGTTTGCGCTTCGGAAAGCCTACCACCCCTTGTTTGTGACCGATAACAGATGTATTCAAGTGAAGAATACACTAGGCTGAAGTACGGCTGTGTTTTGTGCGCGCTGGATAATAGAGTTATTTTTAGTAGTACTCCGTGTGGTTACAGACGTTCATAAATTTGAATTGAGTCTTGTTACAAACGAAACACCTAACAAATGACGACCAGTGCAGCGACAGACACTCATGTTTTTGACCGGATCTGTACGTTTTCCCCTGACCGTCGTTGCGTGTGTCTGACTCTACCCAAACTGTGAATATCAAATGCATGCCCTTGAGAAAGACACAATACACAGTTTCTACGTAAATGCAGTCCACAGGGCATCGACAGCATAGCAGTACGTAAAAGTAACATGAGTGAGTCACGAGAAATGCATGTATCCTAATATTCTTGGCTGTAACGTACGCCACCATCTGACGTCACTCAATACAGCCTTCTACCTGTGCCTTAACAGCCTGCATCATCTGACTTTGAGGTTTTCACAGCAGGTGTTGCTGAAGATTCTAGTCTTCGGGGCGCTGTGTCGTTGCACAAGCACTTCCCGACGTTTCGAACAATCGTAGTATCGTCATCTTAAAGAGTCCCCGTCTTGGACAGCTTTACCCTGCATATGCACGATGATCCTCAAAAATGCATTAGTAACATCGTTGAGTCGTCCACCTCTATTATATACGGCAAAAGCATGATTTGTGAGCTAGGTGCAGAAGTTGCGAGGTGTAGACTGTGTATGTAAACAGCCAGGCTGAGCGGTTTGAGCTGACGTTCTGTGCTACGGAAAAGGGCATTGAAGTGCTACTAATTTTCGCGTTCTCTTCTACGTGAGCATGAACAGGAACGGAATAAACTCTCGGCGTTAGAACAACGTCACTGAAATCCTCACAGCAGTTCAAATTTCTCAAGCCTGAACTTCATATACACAATGTCTACAAATTAAATTGCTACCTTACAGAAAACACACCGAATCTGTTACAAAAACCAATCCGTTAATCTCATTTAATGTAACAGTTACTGATTATTCTGAAACTCAAGACAACATCACCATATTACACGTGCAAACTGCTGTATTTAATGTTAAAGTAATAACTTCCCAGCTGAGCTCCGTAACACTATACATAGCCGCAATCAGCACGGAGTGGCCGCTGTTAGACTCATGTCGAACCGGCCAGGCGACGCGTTATACCTGTTTCAAAAAAGTTTACTCTGTTCTGAATACAATGTGTTCTAATAAAGCTTCCTTTCGTACTACATTAAAACACATGAACCGTTCCTGCAATATGTTGTTTTAGGATTTTACGGATTCTCTACTGTTTGAAATAAAATGTCAAGTGCTGCGATTTATATTACAGTGTTTTTGACACGGAGTGCAAACTTCTGCTGGAGAGGGCACTGTGCTTGCCTTCTTACCACCTTGCCTCTTCACTCCCGCTTCAATAATAACTGCTCTGGCTGCCACAATATGCCGATACTCCCCGATTTACGCAGTATATGTGTTCCGGTATGTCTGGTGCAAGTCTGAACAGAATACATGCCACGGGATGTCGAGCCGGTTACTCGAGGCGTTAGGTACTTCATGCTACACTGTACGGAAAACATCTATCCATTCACCTTGATTAACGGGGAACAGAACCAAACGTAAATTGTCTGTGAGACAGCAGCAGTCGTTGGCAACTGTAGTGCGCATGCGCTTAGTTAGGCCTACCCTCCTGTCCCGCGTACATGCACTCTGCGGCCATGCGTCACGTGCCCATAACACTCCTAGATCCAAGTCTCGGAACGAGTGTGCTAAGCACTTCGACGTGACTAACTTCACTGTCATTTCGCGACGGCAATTTTTTCTCGTCTTTTGTTACATTACCATTAGTTTCTGCCGCTCTTTTATATCATATCCAATAGGCAGTTATCGAAATACCATATGTGACAACATGGGGCTAGGCTCACTATCCTTTCCTTTCGCGAGCTACGTCCGGCTTTGGACTCAGCAACCTGCGCGTTTCCACTAGACTGGTAACCAAACGCGAAGATTCGTCCGGGCATCTCTACCAATGCGCTCTGAACGATAAACGTAATGTGGTCAGCCACTGCTTCCTCCCGTACTTTGTCGAAGTACCAGCCGCCTACAGAGATGTGATAATTACAAAATTACTCCCAGTGAAGTGGTGATGCAGTACATACGGCACGAACCTGCGTTCTTAGCGTCGCCAGAGCGAGTGTATGCGAGAGATGGCGTGAAGAGAGAGAGCTAAGTCAGTTGCAACCAGAACCCAAAATGTAACTCCGTAGCCCTGCCTAACTAATGGAAGTGAAGTCTGGGGGCTCAGCTCGGCAGTTGTGTTTCCAATTCACTTCCCCAGCTTCTACGGCCGCAAAGCTGAGTCCCGAAGTGTAGTGTACTTCATATGATGTACTAACCAGAAAAGTGCCAACGGCAATGTACAAATTTAATATATGACACAAAGTCTTCAGAGGTTCACTTTCACTCCGACATGTTTCGGTGGCGTATATACCGCCATTATGAGGGAGAAGGAGTTCACACCGAAAGCTGTGACGCCCCTGGTGAGGACAAGTCCTTCTTGCTATGTACACATTGTGAGAATCATTCCACAGAAATGGATGTCCGTAGAGCACGGCCGGCGCTGTGTACGCACTCTAAAGACTTTGTGTCACATATCTTAAATTTGTGCATTACCGTTGGTACTTTTCTGGTTAATAATTCAATAAAAATGCACGGTGTAAACAACGTAGTTAAATTTGATACGTTTGCAGGTAAGCAAGTATTCATTTCATACGAAACGCCGTACAGCGAAGGTGAAGTCTCCAGATTCGAGCGACTACTACAAAAGACCATGAGCCAGGCACCCTGCCTGTTTTTCCAACACTAATCAGAAGAACATCTTACATTAGAGTTACTCACGTAAAGGTTCAACATTTACTGACCTTCTCTTTCCACCATTTTGCTAACGCCACCGAAAACGTCTGCAAACAAAACTATCCGTGGTAATCAATTCACATGCGTCCACAGTCCAGGCTACACCACGAAACGAGGCAAAAATAAATATCGTATACAACCACTCTTAAATGATTCATTACAGCTATTCTGACTCACCCACATAACTCATAAAACTGGAATACTTGAAACGTGGTCTAGAATATGAACTTAAAGTGTATTATGCCGGTGTTACAAAATTTCTTTCAATTGCAACCAGTGCACGGTCTGACAATGAACTGCTTCGAAACAGAGTGCAAATGTCTGCCGCTAAGGACGTGATTATTTCAAATTCTGAACATCTCTGTCAAAGATGTCTTCACTGTATACGGGAATAAAATATGCAAATTCGATACACAATGCGCACGCTACAACCCTGCTGTTAACAGTTTCAGCGGCCTGAAAGCCAGTCATTTCCTACCCTCCTACACAATTCTCGTGTCTCTCATTCCAGGATTTTCACGACAGCCATCCGAATGTTCCAAAGCCTACACGATCAACGCATAAAACCTTCCTGCCTCAGTAAGCAAAACTTCATCCAAGACTAGTTATCACTGAATTAATTGTATCATGTAAAGATGCAATGTAGCATGCACTCAGCTATTAAGTACATAATCGATTAATCAAAACTAAGCCCAGTGCAACAGAAAGGAAGTGCTCAACACCGACAGTCGCAAAAGTCGCCAGCAATTCCACTCGCCTGCAGCCTAACAAGCTATCCTCACAACGACCCTTCTTAATCTAAACCCACCTCCGTGGGCTTCCAAGCGACTTGTTTTGTGTTTCCCCTGCGTGTATCTCCAGTTACCACACAATATGACTGCCCCCTCATCCTACCTCATTTCACTGTCCTAACATCGCCTGCCTCCTTGCATTTTAACAAACTGCTCACACACTGCATCGCACAGCAACCAAATACTGTATTTCATAGCGCACTACATTTTCCGTCTCTTGAACACTAGAAGCTAAGTTCACAATTAACCTTTATGCAAGTGGAGTTAACCGAGCTGGCGATGTGTGAGGTACGACATTATCTCAGTTGGCCACTTACATTTTTGTGCAGGGGTTACAAAAAAAAACCTTGAATATTATTTGATCTCGAAGAGACAACATGTTTGAATTACTTCCATTTTGTAGAAAATGAAAGTAACTGTGTGCAGAGCGTTTTATAAAGTCAGCACATATCATTACTGCCCAACTACACACAATAAAGTTCAATATTGGGCCACATTTTTTGTTTATTTCGTAGAATTGTGATTTAGTTTGAAATTTTCTGTTCGCCGATTTCTTATTCACATGTTCATGAGTCATATCCATGCGCGGCATTCACGCCCTTACAGTCCTCTGTCTTTGTCTCTCCTTCTCTTGAGAAGTGATCCAGGCTCAATGAAAGACAGTCCTAAACACATGGTTCTAACGAAATTGTATTCTGTTTGCAAAAGCAAATCACAGGGAAAGGAAGCACACAGATGTGCTCAAAATGCAGTAATTACGGAAAGGGTATTTTTATTAAGAAATTTAAGACAAACAACATTTAAAAATTATGTAACATGATTTCATTGAAGTTTTTAACCCTAACAGAAAGTCGGGATTTAATTCGTTGTCACTCCAGCTTCTATCTGTGTTGGGGGTTCAAAGGAGCGATATGCGACGCAACATAAGTTACAAAAACGATAAATATTCGTTATTAGTAACACTAGCCTTCGCTGTTCGTCTAAGCGGTACACGCCTTTACGTGACTGCAGGTCAGAGGAAAACAGAACTATAACTCAGTGAAAGAGATTATTAAGCCCAGCCAACCTGACAGAAATATTAAACGTGTTATTGAACATAAAATGAAGCTTCAGCAGATGAAGACAAATTCTCGCAAGTAGGAAATAATTGAAGGATGCATTGCGTTTAAGACAAATAACATTTAAAAATAATGTAACAGACTTATATTATGTATTATTTAAAACGAAGACAGTTGGCACATAGTACATTTTTACATACGAACACATTCCGGCGCTCGAGCATAGCCTGACCCAATGATGTCATTCCTTTGAAAGAAAATCTTTCTAACAGTGCCCGCGATAACAAACAGACGGGTCATAACAAACTCGCCGAGTTTTTTTTTCCAGCACTGACGCTGGATGCTTACGTCACAGAAAAAAATATTTTATTGTTTACAACAACTTCTAGCTGCGGCTGCGCCATTTGAAATATATACCTCGCACATTGAACCGCGCTTTCTACTGTCTTATCGCTGAATTTCGCCCGTCAGCAGCTACCCAGAGGAAAGTCGAGAACACACGCTACGTAGCGAACCATAACAAATAACAAAACATCGTTCGTACACGTCCAGTCCACAACTAAGTACAGCCAGCCTCCTATTACAATGGGTACCCTGGATCTCTCCCGGAGTAAAGAGGTCGGAGCCTGAAGCTGACCACTACGTATAATGCGGAGTTACGACTGAGTAGAGCTATAATTCTACTGCCCTACATGAGTTTATGCAGAGAGAAAGAGATATCTGCTCAGTGTTTGAATACGGTTGGCAACAGTATGGAACATTCGTACCGCTGGGAAATTAAATGCCCGTACAGGCGTTTGGACCATTCGTAACCTAAGGGTTAATTATACAAAAAATTAGCAAAGATGTCTGACAGATCGTGGTCCTTCGTCTGTTGGAAAGAAGTTTGTACGTTTCTGAATTGAATTATAGCAGTCATGTAGTAAATTTAATCTTCTCGACGTATCATCACATTCTGGGATCGCGATTTTCTTTAACAATGGAATTGCTCTAGCGCAGTGGGTTCCCAAAGTGTGCTCCGCGGGTTCAAAGAGACACGCAACCAGTTCGCAGGGGCTCCGTGGAAACACTTCTGTAATGGCTATTTTGAAGTTCACTTACTTTTTAATTAAAGGAATAATATTTTGTTAAATAGAATCGAGGACGTTCTTTAATTGACCATGTGTTCATTAAGTACGATCGTCAGAATATCTACTTAAGAAACTTCCTGTATCCACGACAAGGATTTTAATTAAGGTTAAATCATGCAATGTACTGTTACGTATGCAACTTGCATACATTCGTGGCTATCTAAAATCAGTTGACATACAATTCTTCTTTTAAATTCTGGATGCCTATCATCCGGACACCATATTTACGTGAGCAAGGATGCGAGAATCCGTGGTTATTCTTCGAAGCCGAAACGGGTCCTCGACCAAAAAAGTTTGGGAAACACTGTCCTAGGGACAGCCCACCAGGTGATGCCTAAAATTCATGTAACAATACATATCGCTTACATATTCAGTGCCCACCTTACAAAACCCTGCGGTCCACTCAGCCTCTAACAGAAATCGGTACCAAGGACCTCCCTTGGGGGCAAAGTGCGGCCGGCGTCGTCCCACATGTGCGGATGTCAAAATTAGGATAGATGGCCAACATTCCATCCCCCCTCTCAGTCTTCATGACTATTACGGCAAACCTTTACCTTTTACCTTACAAAAACACACTGTCTCTCCTTTACCAAGACAGGACTGTTAATGTTATTTACTATAGGAATCATACCAAATATGTTCTGTGGAAAAATGCAGAATATCTGGATGGTTAAAGACATATTCCACGTAGGGCAGCACTACGAGTCCACTTCCCACAATCTTTAATCAAACAGTTTATGTACTCGCATTTACAATCGTGGGCACTCCCAGCAGAGAATCTGCGGACAAAAAATGTGCTTATTAATGCTAATTCACACATAACATGCCGTGCCCATACCGTTCCCCTGCCATGCCGTGTCGCTAAACGTTTAGATTGTGTCGTTCCCATATGATTTACACAGGGCGACCGCGTTTAATTCACATATGCAATGCCGCGCCTGTGCCGTTCCCCTGCCATGCCGCTTCGAAAGCGACTTCTCAAGGCCACGGCACAGCGCGGCATGAGAACGACATGGCATGTATGAATTAACATCGCCCGTCTCTCGACGGCCTGTGGGCGACCTGCCTACGTTCGGCTTCTTCCGCCTAACACGCGGACATTCACAAAGGCTGTTATCCAGAATGCTACTGCCTTTTGTGATGTGTTTAATCTGTTCTTATGATGATGGAGACAGCAGATTATACGGATTACACATGTTTATGAATTAATATTAAAGTTAAAGCCAGCCTTTCTTTTGTTGTTATGCTACGTCTCCCTCATGTGTTCTTCTTTTGTCTGTGGGCAACATCTGTTTCAAGTTTTCAAATTTCTAAATACTCATTCTAAAATATTTGAAAAATTGTTGCCCGTAATTTTTCAGACGTCCAAACTGAATGCGAAATTTTCCTTCCTCTTCGCTTGCTCGAGACACATTATGAATCCAGTATTTCCGTTCAGGGGCGCAGCCAGGGGGGAGGGGTGCTGGGCTGCAGCCCCCTTCCAAACCCCCAAAACAGAAATTAAAAAAAAACACGTTTTGCAGATATTATATCGAATCTTTTCCGAGATTTCCCCTTCAGCCGAAATTAACCACTGAAATCAGCCGATGACTTGTACATTGGAATTTTGAAAAATACACGTAAATTAATAAAATTAAAAAGTAAGAAGACAGGACACTGTGATTGAGTGATGGAACATGTAGTTATATTCGCATGTATATAAATACAGTTGCAAACAGTGTTATGTTGTACTTACATGATCTTTATACCACAATTTTTAAAATCAAACATAAATTATATACAGACTCGGAGTCATCTCCCTTCCCCCAAAGGGAAACTCCTGGGTGCGGACCTGTTTTCGTGATTCCCTCTTTTCTTTTTCTGAAAGGAGATAAAGCCTACATGCAATTGTCACATCCTCCTCACAGCCATCCATGCTGATGGCTGTCAAGAGTGGTAGCAACAGACTTCAAACAAGGCTCCCTTAAACCGTTGGATTAGCAGTTCAGATGTTTCCGGCTACCACGCGCACTTTCACCGAAGGACACGGCATGGCAGGGGCGCAGCGCGGCATGGGCGCGGCATGGTATGTGTGAATTAGCCTTTAACACGCCACTGGCGAGCACGTAGTTACGTACTCTGACAAGGAAATGGAAGCACGGGTTTGGAACTTGACTGTAGCTAAAGGATTCCAGTCACTGACAAACAGAAAGAGACTCGCTAAATTGTATTATGATTCTTTCTTCGCTTTTTTCTCGTAAAATGGAAGTCTTGTTGTTAGGTCCTACTCGCAAATGCAGAAACGACTTCAGACATGGACAGAATGTTCAGCTGCAAGAGGCGCTGGACACGAACAACAACAAACACACGGCACAAAGGGATGGGGAGACTTGCCTCGTCTGGAGAGACAGTGCCAGGAATTCCTTCTGCCACCGTTACCTTGTCATGTTTCTTGTTTCTATTTCCACTTTACTTAATGTCACCTACAAGTGCTTACAGATAGCGCTGAATGATAGTATGATAAGCGAATAATACACTGGAAATTATGCGGGAAGAAGCGATCGTTGCCAAATATAAAGTAATATCCTGAATTCGAGCATCCGCCGCGTTGTAGAGGCGATCTGCGCTGTTCTGCGATATTACGCAGCGTTCAGTGGTAACTCTGCACGAACGTTTCGCAACAATCTATCGGCTTCATCTTCAAGGGTCAACAAGTACCGAAACGTCGGTACAGAACTACCATTCAACGCTGCGAAATATCCCAGAAGAGTGCAGATCTCATCTCTCTATCTTAATATCTGCGTGGAGATTATGGCAAATCACGAGAAACAGGCATGACATCCGGTACACGGTTCAGAGTTAAAGCCACTGCATCCAGCATACTAAGCACGAGCTCTACCCGGTACAGAAATTTCCCGCTCTGGAAAATGTAGAGTTAATAACAGCAGGCCGCATGCCGAACCAGGACCAATAAAGTAACCACTTCAAAAGCTCCATCATGAATGTAACTAGACTGGAAATCAATAAAAACGTAATATTTGGGTTTATCATTTTCTTCTTGTGGACATACAGTCAAATTTCACCTTCAATAAAACGTGCATGTTCGTACCCCCAGTGTCATTACTGACCAACAGCTTCTGAAAATGCTGCAACTATACAGAATTATCAGACACAATCCATATTCTAATTAAAAATGTGAGTGTTGTGTGCTGTCAGGTAGAGGTCTCCGCGTAGGGCTGATCACTTGTCCAGAAGAATCCTATCGAGTGTGGCGTGTCTAGCTGAATGTGACCATGAAGCCTCGATAATGAGGCCCTAGCCCACTAGGGGCTGTTGCGCTATGGGGAGGAGGGGGGGGGAGATTTAAACCGAAAAACTAAACATCCTCTCATTCACTTTTCTGCTCAGGCGGTTACACTACGGTATCATATGGATCACGGTGTACCGAGCAGTCGGCCTACGTAAGTTCGTGAATGAACAGCAATTCCTGTACCTATCACTGATGGTTGTGTCCTGTTCAAGTCGAATTTGCCTCTTCGATATGTAGTGATCGACTGGCGGATCACCTCGGATATTAGTTTCCGTACAAAATAATGCCGGAGACGACTTTACTGACGTCTTAACAGACCTTATGTAAACGGATTTTGTTGCAATGAGAGGCCACAGTGACATTGCATAGCGCTCTTCGAGACTCTTTCGCGACGATATGATACAGAAAGTAACCCAGACGCAGTCTAAGACTGCGTTCTCCTGATGCCACAAATTAACGCAAAAATGTACAAACATACAGCCCTGTGACTAGACGCACGCAAACCAATAAATTACTCACCGAATTAACTGCCATTCGTACACGTCTAGCCGCACTGTACGTGCTGTACACGCATAGTACGCAAAGAAACAATTAGCAGTCTTCCGTTCCTTCGATGTATGCTTCCCTTCTGTGAATGTTGGTACAATATACAGAAGTAAATGCGTCCAGAGAGTGCGTGTAACTATTAGAATCAGGAATAACTTCACGAAGATTCGAACTCGCCTCACTGCTACGTTATGCGTACAGTCGTCATGTTGTTCAACGCAACACCAGTTTGCTGCAATCACATTCCTCCACTGTTCCAACATGAAGTGTTAACCGTTTGATGCTCAAAGATCATCTAAATAACATTTATTAATTTCTCACCCCACAGAAAACACATCTCCAATAAAAGACGAACCAGTTAATGCTGCTGGGTAAATAATGAACACAGTTTCTGAGAATCAGACGAAACACATATACACGTTGGGGGCAATACGTAAAGTGTCTGAACGTTACAGATTGTGGTACATATAGTTACCGCTCTGCTTTAACATACACTGGCGGTTTGTAAGCAGTGTGTATGAATATCCACCTGGGGCTATTCAGTCTGCAGTGTCACCAGAGGTAGTGATGATGCCACATTAACACAGGTGACACACACAGTACAGGCAATGTCCAATTAGCCTGCATGTTTGCACGTGCTTCATACATCCGAGTATGCATTTGGGTTTACACGTGTCATCTTAATGGGCGCGCAGCTACACAGCTGTTACGTACATACGCCATGAACACAGGACACAAACCACTGCACAGTTTTATGCAACAATAACATACGTTACACTGCCGCAAACATTTTCAAAATTCGATTCTGCGTAACTTATTAGGCTGCAACACATGCTGCAAGTCTGTTACAAACAACGACCAGTTAGTTTCGCAGAAATAATAGCTTTTAGAATCATAAAAATCCCCCAAATGCACTGCATGGGCATAATGAACGCTAAAACAGATGCTACATATGGCAACCACCGTGTTTCAAACAGTATGGGTAAATGCTGTTGCCAGTCCTCTGACGCCCCTAGTTCATCAAAAAAAAAAATTCAACATCGACGGCACTGCGTGTCCATTACAAATATGCTGTCTATTGTGGAACGTATATGGAACATAAATCAACCGGCAAACTACAGAGTCCTTAGCGATAAAACACGTGCTAACCAACCAACCAACCAACCAACCAACCAACCAACCAACCAACCAACCAACCAACCAACCAACCAACCACTGTTTTNCCAACCAACCAACCAACCAACCAACCAACCAACCAACCAACCAACCACTGTTTTAAATGGTTAAGGCTCGGACGACATAGATTAAGCGCTGCCACTGTACCTAACAGTGCGTTACATGCTACAGGCGTTGATGTGCAAAACAAGGCACACGATAAGAGACACAGGCCTGGCCGGAGGACACCCAGCTATTCTTAGCATCCGTAGAAGACAGCACCCTACAAACAATACGGTGAGCAGCATGTGTTTCCCTTCACAACAATCAGACAACAGCCTACAAACAATACGGTGAGCAGCATGTGTTTCCCTTCACAACAATCAGACAGCTGGCTAAAAACAATACGGTGAGCAGCATGTGTTTCCCTTCACAACAATCAGACAGCAGCCTACATGACGGGCATTGCAACACAGCACACCGAGTTTCCCTTCACAACAATCAGACAGCTGGCTACATGATGGGCATTGCAACACAGCACACCGAGTTTCCCTTCACAACAATCAGACAGCTGGCTACATGACGGGCATTGCAACACAGCACACCGAACATCGCTATCCCTTCGCATCCGGATGGTCCCGGTCACAAATGTCAGCTCTGAGACTGAATAACTTGACTTTTCGCAGTTTTCCTCACTCCGCCCTTGCAAACAACTGTGTCTAGGTCAAATTAGGCCATGACTATTCCCTCCCATAACATTTCCTATTAATTAATTAATACTCGCATCATTCGGCGATATATAAGCTTTCATACTGACCACGTTAAAAACCTACATACGTCGCTCATGCATACATTCTATTGCTATGTACATCAGCAAGCAGTTACAAATGCGAAAAGGATATGGCAGCAATAAACGGCACAGGAGAGTATACTGAGTCAGTTTTGAAGTGTCCCCTTTGCTGAAAGACGTCCACAGCGCAGTTCTAAGCAGCAGCATCCCTTCGTCCATATTGGTGGTCTGTTAATCTCAGTGCCGAATACAAATCTACCTATCTTTACACAGCTATTGAAGTAAAACGAACAGAGGTACATATTCAGTGAACTCACGATACAAAAGTGCCACTAGAATGTGATAATGCGTAACAGATCACAACGAAATAAGTAAAGGTACAATAAATAAAGGTATAAGAAATACAGTTACAACTGCAGGTACAATAAGTACACGCATTAAGCAACAAGTACAATAAATACACGTACAAGAAGTACAGGGATAACAACTGCACTTAGCATAAGCCCGAGTATAACGCTGACAACTACAAAAATTTCTCGTTGAAATTTCAACACGCTTTATACGACTACAGTTCAGGACTCAGCTGCGCGGCTGTTCCCCATTCATTTCCCTAACTTCTAGGGCCACAATGCCCAGTCCCGAGCTACAGATCTAAATAAATTAAAACATAACAAAGCTGACCTATAACAGACACCCCAATGCCCACAACGATATCGCACTGTTCGAGAATTCGGAACATGGAAAGCATTAATCACTGAGCTATTCTGTGACTGCCACGTATAAACACGAATACCAACAGACGAACAGCATATTTATACACGGCATAAACCGTGCAATGGAACGCAAAACACTCTTCAAACAATCCCCCTTGCTAATAGCACAGATACCACAACCACTTGTCTAAACTCACTACAGTAAATGCACCATTATGATAAAACATAACCATTTGTAAAGTTGGTACAGCAATCAGATTTGTTATAGTATCGTCTCTAGGAAGGTTTAGTGGACCGCAAAGCTCGGAGGTGCGTCGCAATGCGGCGTGCACTAATAAACAGCCTCGACCGCGCACTAATTACATAACCACGTTCACCGCACCCCATGATCCACACCTGTCACCCTGTCCGAGCGCTAGTTACAAGCTTTTATCTCAACCAGAACAGAATGTTTTGCATTAAATGTGCTGCACACAGAGAATACAGAAATACGACGTCAACAGACAGACACTGACAATTGCGGTAATACAAATATACAAGGAAAACGGGCAAGTAGCTACAGTACTGCAAATATACACGAGATACAGCGAGCTGTATATTATGAAAATACAGGGAGACAGGAAAGTACGTGTACTATTACGGAAATACAGGGAGGTACAGAGAACTGTAGTAAAGTAAATCGTCAGTTACTGGATCCAGCTTGGCGGAAGGTTGGGTAGGAAACGCCGGTGAATCAGCCGTTAGGGATCCGCGTCCTAGCCTACGGCTTGGCCTACAGATGTGCAGTTAGGAAGCCTAACACCCGAACTTATGAAAGTTTTAGCATAAAAACAGCATAAAGGCCTACAATATAATGTTAATACAAGACAAGACAGTAGACCTAAGCCATAAAGCATATGTTAAGGCCTGAACATGTTTCGAGAATTTTAAAGTTCATTCCGTGCATTTTTGATCAATTTTTTTCTTTATTATACCAACAAATGCACCACATATATCTAATCACGACCCTACTCCGGCATATTTCGGAAAAACTATATCATCACCAGGGAGTACAGCGTGCCAGTGTTAAAACACACTCCAAATGGTATTTATCAGGTACCATAACCTGCACATATACATACACTACTGCAGGTTATGGAACATTATAAATACCATCAAATAAACAACACAATATGTCGCAGTTCAGCACAGTTACCGTTTAATATTAAATATCTACTCAGTAGCAACATGTTTCGGTCCTAGGACCACCATCAGTTGTGCCATGTAAGACCCAGTACAAGGTAAAAAAATGTAATCTTTGTGAAATCTCACAAAGATTACATTTTTTACCTTGTAATCTTTGTGAGATCTCACAAAATATCAAACACACTTGCAGATTGTTTGATGTTTTGTGAGATCTCACGAAGAATACATTTTTTTACCTTGTAATCTCTGTGAGATCTCACAAAACATTAAACATGTAGACTGTTTGATGTTTTGTCAGATCTCACAAAGATTACATTTTTTGCCTTGTACTGAGTCTTACATGGCACACCTGATGATGGTCCTAGGACCGAAACATGTTGCGTACTGAGCAGATATTGAATGCCAAAACGTAGCTGTGCTGAACTGAAACATACTGTGCTGTTTATTTGATTACATTCACACAGCGGCATGGATCGTGTTAAAAAATAATAAATACCATTTGCAGCTTAACACCGGCACACACACACCCTGATGATAGCATATTTTTACCGAAACATGTCAGAGTATCGTGACTGTCGATATGCATTTTATGTGATGCATTTGTTGGTATAATGAATAAATGTTTCGAGAACTTTCGCCTCTTAACGAAGTCCGACATGTGTGGCGTAAGCTTAACTGGGAATAGGCTAGCACAAGTGTCGTCGTCTTGTAAATGCAGTACCGCAGGCTACATAACAGGCCCCAACAAAACTACAGCAAAATACGTTATCTAAATCCTAAATTCAAGTTTTTACACACATATAATTCGGAATGTTTTTTTTTTCTTTTTTTCCGTTGGGGCAGAAGTTCGGGTCGCTTAATGCGGGGGGGGGGGGGGGGAGGTCGGATGATCGCAAGTCGCACAACAGACGGTTCACTGTACTACGAAAATGCAATGAGAACATGCAACTAACTGTACTCTTACGGAAACAGACAACAGGACACAGAACTGTAATCAGCAACACAGACGATTTACTAGACAAAAAATTGCTGAAGCTTATTCCAGATTCAATTTCACTGCGAAGGCTTCCAGAACAGGATTTTTTTTTTTTTTGCCATGCACGTACTTGTCTAGCATAATTGCATTTCGCTGTCTGACTACTGAAGTGTTCTCAGAACAGCGAAAGACGGTAGATCTCAGAGCTGCATCCAGAATAAAAGTCGGCCACACTGGGAGCACCTCGCTGATCAGAGGCAACATGTCGACAGGACACGCCCGATCCAAAGCTAAATCTGGTCTCCCTGGACTACACAAAATCTCTCAAAGTAACTATAACCTTAACAATTCAGAAAATAAGTCCGCGAAATATATATTCCTGATCTCCCACTCGTATACTAAGACGTGTTAATCTAAAGTGGCTACAATATCATATAAGCAACAACCAGCAGCATCAGTCCGTCCTTCGCGATACGACTGCTATCCTTGGCGATGCCATACTACAAAGTACAGTATAACTCTAATTATCCCGAATAATTGGGACCGTGAGCCGTCCGGATATGCAGAAAATACGGATAATTGGGGTTTTCTTTGAAAATAGGCTACATTTGCAGTTTAAAGTGCAAAAAATTTTCTACAAACGGCTATTTTAGCCTACATATTTATTTACGTACAAATAAAACATTAATACGTAATTCCTTATATGTATTTGACAATTGGGAATTCCTTGTCTAATTTTGGAACCTCTTTGGCTGTTACTATTTACAATATGTACCTGCGTCTAAACCTTTCAACAACGCCTGATTTGAAGTCCTAGACAGCCATAACACTTTCAAATACTGTACTCGATCCGATATCCGGTAATTTCAGGGCAAATTAGTTTTGTAGAATCCTCGACAAAGTTACCTGAAGGACCAAGCCGATAGGAACAATTGGCGATCCGGATAACCAGCGTCCGGATAATTGGAGTTATACTGTATTTAAGATTTAACCTAGAATAAACAACAACAAATACCAGAATCGTATCCGTAAGCTATACCGTCACGTCAGCACATCGCATTAACAGGCGAGGCTATCGAACATATTGTAGAGACTATATTTTGGGTGTTCTCCACTACCGGGAAGTCAAACATGCCGTCCGAACGCCGAATGCAACACACAATGGATTTGTGACAAACTGTTTTTAACCTTTTAAAGCCTAGCGGTAACTTTACGTACGACCAGGTTTAACATTAAAAAATTCTACGTGGTGCCCACATTGCGTTTATGTGTTTCGTACGGATCTCAGAACAAACAGCAACTTTTGCCTTATAAAACATTAAGAGATTGGTTTTTATAACCGAAGTGGAGAGTGTTTACAGTGCGGTACGCACTGAGTCCATATATAAAACAGATACGCTTCGTCTTTAAAGGGTTAACTAACTGGCTAGTGCGCATGAACTAACAGAAAAGCAGGGCCTAACCACCCTCCCGGAACATTTGCAGTAGTGCTAAAATATCCACAATTTTAACAGCCAGCAGGCTCTATTTGACCAGTTTCATCACAGAAAAATTAATGCAGCCCAGACACGTGGAACTCTAGTGGCTCACTGTTGAAACACTTGGATGCCACCGTTCTGTTGGGTCCGGATTTGTTTCTATGCGCTATACCAGTTCCCTGTTAACGTATCTGACATGTTGACGAACTCTGGGCAAACCAAAAGAGATCACACGCGGATCCAAACAACGCAAGCGAACACGTTAGACGGGCGCGACAGCACCACCAGCAGCAGCCGTCTGGCCGCCAAGAGTAGAAAGCGACAGCGCCGCGCTCCTGCGGCAACTTCTCCTGCACGGCTGTTGAACGTGCAGCCTGCGCACAGAAATGCAGGCGTTCAATCCGCTTGCTCCAGATTAACTACTCCAAACACAAGTTTCGCCCAAAAATTATTATTAAAGTGCGGCTGTTCCAACTTCCCAACGACACGTACACTGCTTTCGTATAAAATACACCCATTCGAGTTCCTGTAGTAATATCGACAGGTGTACTTCATTATGACCTCGAAGCCCATGTGACGAGCGAATGTAGTTCTACTCTGTATTCGAAGGTCCCAAGTTCAAATCTCCCCTATACAGGGATCTTATAAACTTCAATATTGTATCTCTCAGTCCTTCCTGACAGATTCCATTATACTGCCTCGAACCAGACCAAGTTCACCACCTTGAACATCACTCACAATTTATTCCACCATTTGGACCTACGTAATCTGAGCTACTGGCATAGTCGATGAAACAAATATCAATTAGAAAATAAATAAGATACTTTTCGATGTATCAATAAATTAAACATTTCAATGAACACTGATGTCTATGCTGTTCCCTTGGCTTCGATGCAACAGCACTTACATTTTTGTCTGCAATAAATACCAACTTCAGAAGACGTACACTTGCAGCAAGCAACAACTCTTAACGCGTTTGCTCGTTCTCTTTAAATCAGGCGTCTTAAACAGGCGACCTGCCACTTCATTTTATGCGAACCCATAAAACGGAAGACTTGGCGGGCCCCAGAGCCGGCCTGGACGCTCTGGAACACGAAAATCTCTTGCCCCTGCTGCGAATCAAACCGCAATTCCTCTGTCGTCCAGCTCGCAGCATTGTCACTGAACCAGCTATCTTATGCTGGCTCCCAGTAACACTGCAATAAAGTTTTCAATTCCACAATTATATTTAAGTTACTAAGAGGTATAACAATTCCAATACAGGCCTGGACAGGCCCTTAGGGATCCAGGAGGTTGGGGCTCCCAGAATTTCTACGGCACATGAAGGTAGTAAGGTTGTCAAGCCCTACGCACCGGCCGTCTCTACCCCCCAGGAGATAACCCTGGTACTCGTTTCTGTTGAAGGCTGAGTGGACCCCAGGCCATAGTATTTGTTAATAAAAGCACGAAAAATTCTTAATGGCATCTTTAATTTTAAACGAAATACCTCTACGTAATCTCACGCCTGCTTATAATGAACCAGCGAACCACTAAAAACTTCAAACCTTCCGTTTGACCAGCATACTGTTTCAGGAAGGGGACCCTGCTTCGTGAATGCTGCAATGTGGTGCTCTCTCATACACACCGTACCGCAGTAACGGGACCACCGAAAGACAGGGTAGCCATAAGTGTGTTCTGGCAGAGGCCTTTTCTGTCAGTTAACATTTCGACATGTTCTTCTCCACACATTTTCGCTCCCATAAATATTTCCCAAGTTCCATGCGAGACGAGAGCAGAAACGCGCGCGGCTGCTCTTGTAAATTACCCGTCATGGTTATAAGATTTTGAGACGAAACTGGAATGTGTTGGCAAATTTCAGTGAAACCACTAAACAGAAGCACATGTGAATCCGCTGACAAACCTCGTGCTGTTACATATGGATGGATACAGCGAGGGGAACAGCCGCAGTTTGCAACAAAAGGACGTTAGCTTCGCTATATTCTTAGAGCAGAACAGCGAGGCGTGGAATCGAGTGGCAGCACAACGGAAGGATGAGACGCAGAGAGGGGACGCGCCCTTGGCAAATGTCGTGAAAACGTACTGGTTGCGGCTGGAGGGGTGACAATAAACAGAAGGCGAATACTCGTCACAAAAATGTGGAACTGCTGTACATAAAATTGACTACAGTTCGTAAATAATTCAGAGCACTTAATGCACCTACGTTACGATAAGTCAGCCTTTCAAATCACACGGAAGCATATTATATGAAGCTGTCAACAATCAATATCCTCGTAAGCACGGTTCGGCAAGTGTGGCGGCCCATGTCACGCACGTCTGTCGTTTAGAAACAGACGCGTACCGCGAGGGAGCTGATCCACTCTGTCTTGACGTCTGAACGCCAATGTGACGTCGATTCCTTGCGGAACCGCCCTCGTTGGTTTAGCGACGACAGGAACGCTGTGACAAGTAACACAGAACTTCTCATGTGATATGCATTAAAACACTAACAGCATAGCAATCGGCAGACAGGCAGTAAAAGCGCTGTGAAAACTACATGCGGGAAAAGTTCAGTGATGGATCAATAAGTTAAGACAATCAGCACGCTGTTGAAGACTGTGTCGATGTGGAGGATAAAGCCTGAAAGCTACCACATGCCCAGACACATGGCCACGTACTGGAGAGTTCTACCGCTTACAAGCGCGCCATGAAGTCCTGAACGTAAATGAATTTACTGTGAAAGGCAAAGTTCACCCTAGAACAGGCTATGACGGACCGGAGGTGCAGCAGACTATAGCTTTACTCTTTCTTCAACCCTTTAAAGACGAAGCGTATCTGTTTTATATAAGGACTCAGTGCGTACCGCGCTGTAAACACTCTCCACTTCGGTTATAAAAACCAGTCTCTTAATGTTTTATAAGGCAAAAGTTGCTGTTTGTTCTGAGATCCGTACAAAACACATAAACGCAATGTGGGCACCACGTAGAATTTTTTAATGTTAAACCTGGTCGTATGTAAAGTTACCGCTAGGCTTTAAAAGGTTAATCTCGACGCTAAATGGGTGTGGGCGGTCAATGCCACACCCCAGCCGCTTTAACCCCGGGAAAGAGACCTGGTACCCACCGCACAGGAGGCTTGGTAGGTCCCAGGGCCAGTGTGGACGAGTGCAGAAAATTTCGCCGGCACCGGGATTCGATCCCCGGAACGTCCATCCCGGAGCGACAGCTAATACCGACTAAGCCATCCTGGCCTACGCCTTTACTGTTGGGCTTCCAATAAATTCCATATCCGTTACTTGCCACAAAGTGTTGTCGGCTCGAGGTTCAGAGAAGGCTTGATAACGATAATGGCACGGAGCTAACCTACAATGGCAGTGAGCATAATCGTATCTGTAACGGTGATATGACAACTACAGCAATACAAACAGGGTGATGATAATAGCAGTACTTACGGCGAACATTAAGCCAATAATGACAACTTAAGGGTTTACCCTACACTTTACGTGCAATTCCAAGATTGTGAAACTTCGGGGTTCTCACAGTGATGGTGCTGAGGATACACGTTTCCTGGGACGTCACACTGTGTCCGCTGGTAAATAATTACCGGCGTTTCGAATAACCCGTAGTGCCCTCATCTGTAGAGTCACGTAGTCCAGGAAGAATCACTTGGAGTGCTGGACCGTGAAGATAAATGAGCAAAGACATTTCAAGACGAGGACACTATTTACCAGTCAACACAGCATAACATCCAAGAAGACGTATGCATATTCAATCGCAACATCCGTTCGAAGGAATTGTCGGCATATAGATTCTCCCCTACCAGTAGCGTAGAAAAGGCCCCAGTAAAGACCCGCAGCGAGGAGGCCCCGTGGGTCTGGGTGGCCCCAAAAAACGTACACAATGCTACAACTTTTTGTGGCTTTTTCTTTTCAAGTGGATTCTTTTCTTCCGACAGAAGGCAGTATTCTGAATCTGTTACGAGATGTGGAAGTAATTTCGCTAATAACTACGGTGGGAGGGGGGTGCGGTTACCTACTTCAGTGTCCTCGACTTACGGTCACTCATGCTTATGAGCAAGACACAGTCAAAACCCTGCGGCTGGTCGGAGTGACGCGCATGTGCACGTACGTATCGATGTTTTGTCTGGTCTCTTGTTTTGTTGTCTTAACTTAACTACGATGCTGTACACAGTATACAGCACAGACACTACAAAGATTCTCCACTACAAATACTAATGAAATAATGCTGTTTAGAGGATCACTCGCTGTTTACTGTGAGAATCATATGAAATGTACGAATACACTGCGCGGCAAAATACAAGTTCTTAACATGGCTAAGGTGTTGCTACATGTACAGTAACTAAAGTGCCTTAAAAATTTAACCTAAGGGTCAAAGTCCTAGAAAGACAGAACACATAAAATTTCACACGTCTTTTTTTTTTTTGTAGCTTTGAACTTGATTACATATATAAAAACTGGAGATACGTTTTCACATGTTCATCCGCTTTTTTACAAGAATGATTACACCTGATCATGGCAACGCTACCGCCTCTACTACCTTAGCCCCAAGTGAGACATTATCCATATAAATAACTAAACCAGCGCTCCTGGAACAATCCTTCCTTAGAACCGAAGTCTCCAACCCAGTCACGAAATTCCTGGCGTTTTACAAATCGAAGGGTTCATTACAAGAGACAGCCACTGGTTTATCTTGAAGCAGAGGACCCGACTCCACACAGTTACCACTATATCTCTTCAACATCGAATATTATCGTCCCATCCACATCCAGGTTTTCCAAGTGACTTCTTCCCCTCATCTATTCCCACCAAGAATCTGTCTGCACTTATCCCATGCCTACAACATGCCCTGACCCTAGCACCCTTTTGATAATCCTAAACATGTTTTGGTGGAGCGTAAAAATCATGAAGCTCCACATATGTGATTATAGTCCTGTTAACGTTCTCTCCCTTAGGTAAAGAAATAAGACTCTAGCTTCAATCTTCGTTTTTATGCACAACTCAACTACAAACTTTCTCTTTCTTCCAGCCAACACAGTACAATCCATCATGATCGCCTGTAAATCGGTTGCTAACACAGGGAGAAAATGTGTAGTGTGCGTTGTGTAAACAGTGGAAGAGAACATCTAGGATAATATACTGGCATTTTCAACGTTGTACTAGAATTTTGGCATGTGCAATCCTGTTATTTTACCTACACAAATCAAAGGAAACTTTTTAACCTGTCAACACAACTTCATAACAAAAAAAATTTTACAATAAATATTTGCAATAATTATTATAATTGTAAACAATACTGACTTACAATTATTGGGTGTAAATGAGGTAAAGTTCACCCTAGAACAGGCCATGAAGGCCCAGAGGGGGAGTAGAGGTATAGCTCTACTCTTTCTTTAACCTCGACGTTAGATGGGGGTGGGTGGTCAACGCCACGCCCCAGCCGCTTTGCCCCCGTCAAAGAGACACGGTGCCCATTACATATAAGGCGGGGTGGACCTCAGGGCCGAACTGCAAATGAGTGTTTACTAATAATGATGTGTGAAAGGAATAAAAAGTTTGGGTTGCACGTGGAGTTATTTAGGAATTAAAAATCTGGAGACAATAACACGGCGAAAAATCTAGAACTGTTACACGACACATACAATCCACACATTACGTTCCCAGACAGCAGACAGGACAACACAACATTTGTAACAAAATATGAAACATTACAGAACACCAGTAATTTCAAATTAAGCTTAGGTGTCCCCCCATCAGCTGACAATGCCCTGTTAAGGCCGCATATTACCACAGCATGGAGTAGTTAGCACAAGCCCATTACTGTTCAATACCCACAGACCACAAATATCTCCGCAGCATTCCATAACCTCCGTACATTTAATGCGAGCCACCGTCCGGAACGGATACATTAGCGACGTCACCAAGCTGACACGGAAACGCCGTAGCAGCACCAACAATAATGATGGTGACGGCACTGGCAGCAATCACGATTACACTAACGGTGGTGGTAATAACGACGGCGTAATCGAATGCAGAGCTCCATCTACGTATTATGGAGGTCCCAAGCCCTCAGCCTAGAGACTGATTACCCTGAAAGTGACAAGCTCGTCCAAAACATTGGTACCTATATACCACTCTACACGCCATCACATCCCGGTAGAAAGAAACCTTCATCAACATCGCTGTGAAAACCTATAATCTAGCGCGTAACGAAATATTTAAATGTACCACAAGTAAAGCAAAACTTATCGGCCAGTTTCTAAATATTAGGAAATAAAAACCAACACACACTACCTATTCTTGTGTCTATTTACTATAAAAAATCATTTTCGATCACAACACTTATGTTTTCTTTCACAATGCACATGTCTATTCCCAAAATATATGATCGCAGTAATACTGTTATTTCCACTTATTTTATTTTTGTAAAAACGTTACTTTTTTGCGAATAATTTTCTCTATTTAAACATATATCCTGTGCACGGTAAACTTGTCGCATACAGCCTCAAAAATATCGCACCGTCACCATGTTTGTAGCGGCAGTATGATATACAGTACTTCCGACAACCTGGAGGTCATGTTCATGATCTGCCTCCGTAACAAGTGTCACGCGTATGACGCTAGTAGGTCACTGCTTACCGCTAACATAACGACAGCCAACGAAATGTTCCCATGCCCCTCACCACGACTGGCCTTAGGCCGACTGGACTGATCTGACGCAATTGGGCCCGGCACTTAGGGGAACCCGCGCATTAGTAATTTTAAAAATACGCAGTGTGATACCAAACAAAGCTCTCGGACTGCTTTTATAATGATTTTACAACTTACATTAATATACCAAAACGTCAGTCCTTTTTTTGCTCTGCACAAAAACTTTTAAGGTCCCGCCACAAGGACCGCAAACGGGTCCCGCGTTTGCTAAGGCCGGCACTGTCCTCACCTTACTAATTAACAGTCTACAAAAACGTTTCCTCAATCACACTGTACCTCTTTCCACGGTCTGTTATCAGATGCCATTTCAGAGACTAAAAATGGGGCTAGTTTGGCTGCCACCTCACAAGTTCGCGCGTCCGCCAACGATTGTGGGCAAACGCTGTAAATAGAACAGTGCCATACTGTTCACAGTAAGCTTCGTGGAAGTCGGTCAGCAGGTACAAAATTCGAAACTGAGGGGCACACAGACACCATGGCCATCTCCTAAGTCAACTTTTTGTCGTGCTGAGGAAGGAAAATAGGCTAATTAGATTAATTTACATCACTGTCCGACGGTGCTCACAAACACGCGCACGTGACGCGTGACAGTTTGTTAGAGCCGAAAATAAGTACACGCAGGAAAACTGTTTATATTTACAGCACACTTCGTGATAGGCATTCACACTGTTGATTAAAGCCGGAACTTGATGAATTATGATTCTTACCACACTCAGTAACACGTGAAAGACAAATAAAATCGCGTTATTCTACAGTGTGTGGAAAGGAAGTAAGGAAGTGCTGGTACAGTATGTCCAAAAAAACACTAAACACTCTAGTCTAAAACTGTTGTAACACATACCACACCGATGTAGAATAATTCAAACCCTTTCTTTTTATCAATATTATGTTACCGAATGCCGACGAGGGAAAGTCCATTAAAGGTAAGAAACAGGGACATCTGTACCCCTGTTTAATCAAAAATCACGCCATATAAACAACTTGGGGAAGGGGGCTGTGTCTCTCTACACGTTCAATGCATAGACGTGAGTGATCAGCTTCATACTCCGACCGCCTTATCCCCTCGGAAAGACATGCCAGTACCCATGCGACAGAACGCTGGGTGGCCCCAGAACGATAGCGTGGAGACGACAAAATGCCTTCATCGTGCAACGAATCGAACCCGCAGTTCTCTGGTCGTTCAGCCCCTAGCTGATCCACGGCGCCTATTGAGATGAGAAACCCAGGCTACGCCGTCTATATCGTAAAAAATGGCACGTGTCACTGTAAAAGGCGCACGTACTGGCACCTGCCTCCATTCACGCGTGTTATTAGGCTGTGTTAGTTCATACGCAAATGTACGAGTAATTCGTTTCTGTGAGTACAGAAAAACTGAAGCAACAGGAAGCAAGCTCAGACACATGCAAATACATACATAATATTTTGTTTTGCTGGCTTGTGACACCGTCTCGTGTGCTAGGTGGGTTCCAACGTTTCGAAGACACACACTGCCTCCTTCTTCAAGGCAGAAACGTAAATGGCAGTGCATGTTCCCCCTAAAACGTGAGCACTCGCCTGCCAAAACGCATAGACCCTTAAACCGGAAGACTGTAATCTGAATCACGACCGCAGTGACAATCTCAACTTTACACATCACACATCTTACCAAGTTCTAAACTTTCCACTCTTACAAGGGAGACGTGTGTGTGCTTTATTAAAACCTCCAACCCTTTCCTGCACCTATCACACACACCTACCAGCTGCCACAAGTGCTAAGCTACTTAGTGCTTGGCTAACGCTACCGCCGTCAGTTACCACAGTGCTCAAGCAGATCAATGCCACCCCTGCCACAATCAGATACCCCAGTGCTCAAGCAGATCAATGCCACCAAAGTTCCCCAGTGCTGGAAAGATGGTCACTCCTGCCGCATCCATCCCTGTCATGGTGTTTCCCAGTGCTGGAAGCACCTGGCCTTCCTTTGCACCGTGCTTCCCCAGTGCTAAAGCAGCTGGTCATCCCTGAAACCATGTTTCCCCTGTGCTGAAGCGTCTTGCCTTCCTTTCCAGCGTGTTTCCCCAGTACTGAAGCAGCTGGTCATCCCTGAAACCATGTGCCCCCTGTGCTGAAGCATCTTCCCTTCCTTTCCAGCATGTTTCCCCAGTGCTAAGGCAGCTGGTCATCCCTGAAACCATGTTTCCCCTGTGCTGAAGCATCTTGCCTTCCTTTCCAGCGTGTTTCACCAGTGCTAAGGCACCTGGTCATCCCTGAAACCATGTGTCCCCTGTGCTGAAGCATCTTGCCTTCCTTTCCAGCATGTTTCCCCAGTCCTAAAGCAGCTGGTCATCCCTGAAACCATGCTTCCCCAGCGCTGAAGCATCTTGCCTTCCTTTCCAGCGTGTTTCACCAGTACTAAGGCAGCTGGTCATCCCTGAAACCATGTTTCCCCAGTGCTGAAGCATCTTGCCTTCCTTTCCAGCGTGTTTCACTAGTGCTAAAGCAGCTGGTTATCCCTGACACCATGTCTCTCCAGTGCTAAAGCAGCTGGTCATCCCTGACACCATGTCTCTCCAGTGCTAAAGCAGCTGGTCATCCCTGACACCATGTCTCCCCAGTGCTAAAGCAGCTGGTCATCCCTGACACCATGTTTCCCCAGTGCTAAAGCAGCTGGTCATCCCTGACACCATGTCTCTCCAGTGCTAAAGCAGCTGGTCATCCCTGACACCATGTCTCCCCAGTGCTAAAGCAGCTGGTCATCCCTGACACCATGTTTCCCCAGTGCTAAAGCAGTTTGTCTTCCCTGCCGATCTTTATCAACACCATGCCTATGAAGTGCCTCCTCGTATCTTGCTAATACGCATCGCCATAAAACATGATCCATAAATGGGGCTGTTTCTTATCTTATTCCTGTAGCAGGCCATTATCCTCGCACTGCACGACATAAGTTGGTGGTTTTACTAACAAAAGCAACCCATTACAGCTCCTCAGATAACAACCTTAATACTGCTTTTATATTTAATTAATATGAATATATTTGATATAATCTACTTAACGTCGCCAAGCTTTCACTACTCGTACTATAACAATTAAGTTAGCTCATAATCTCTAAAGCTATAACGGGTAAAATAAGAAAAGATGAAAATTTAATGGTGTAATGTAATTTTTAAAACAGGTCGCACGTGAAATCTCGTCTCTAGCATCACCATACTTTGACTCAATAAAAGCAACTTTATGGCTTGTAAGCAGACTTAATCGCATCTAATCGCCGCCGTAAAATGACCTGCACACGCAAGAACACGGCGTCTCTGTTTAAATTACAGGCATCAGATAGCAAAGAAACAAGTGTAACACATGTGTTGAACAGTTCTAAGTAAAGAAAAATTGCGAGATTTGAGGGAAGATTGTGTGGGATATTGGGATAACGCCATTCTTTAAGTCACTGGTCAGTGTAAAGTCGCTGACCACTTTATCATACGAAACGATACTATTACTGTGTACAGCGGTCCGTCGGCAATCCGAACCCCGGTAATTCGGACCCCCGTGTGGTCCGGACAATTTGGGAACAACTACAGCCCAGTATTTCCCACGCAAATAGTAATTAAAGATTATTATTATTATTATTATTACTATTATACTATTAGGTACAACATTTTCGCTTTAAGGAATTTTACATCAGCAATGAGTGATGATTTTTTGTATGCTACCTATAACCAGGGCTGTGGGGTCGGTACACTAAACTCGCGACTCCGACTCCTCAATTTTTAATCTCCGACTCCTTCATAAAAGCTCAATATGTATTAATAATGGTAAACCTACTAAAATGGTAAATTGTATCATAAGACATTCCATCACCACCACGTGAATCATCACGCTACTTTTCAGACTTATAACCTATATTTAAGTACAAGTCTAATGGTTAATGTAGCTAGTATCTATTTAAGATTTCATATCGAGGTCGGAGTCGGAGTCTGTACGTTTTTACAGACTCCGACTCCACCCAAAATTCCTTCCGACTACGATATCACCCAAAATTCCTTCCGACTCCTACTCCACAGCCCTGCCTATAACATGGAGTTTCCTCTCTGTAGTCGGGATTCTCCAGTAATCCGCATCACCCCTCCCTCCATATAGTCCACCTAACCAAGGCACTACCACACATGTTTACATTGGGTTACAATGTTAGAAAATTATGCAAAATCATTATCAGCGTCTATATGAATGTACGTCATGATGCACAGAAACATCACTTTGACAGGGGTTGTGATATATGACATATTTTTATTTTCGACAAGATTTGGCGCAATTCGGTTTCACATACAACAGTATACTGTCATTTGTACGCCAGGAAACAAAAACAGTGTTAATAGTAAGAATGCTGTAAATCCGCACTGAACTACGTTCCTACTGGAGCGTGATTCTTCAACAGCCAACATGATACTTCGTACAGATTTAATGTCTTTTACAACTTTTTACTCCGGGTTAGAAGGATCGTTTCGTGTTTGAATAAGTACCACACCCGTTCCTTTTTTACTTTTATTTTGCCAAATAAATTGAAAAACGTGTTCTCAAGTTAATTTGTGCTTGGAAACATAATTACGTAATGGAAAGAACTTCAAGTAGGTCAGGAGAAGAAGAAATTTTTCAACCAAGCAATTTCACATCACCAATAAAACAGAACACTTTCTACAAGCTTCATGTGGATGGGTGGGGGGTGGGGGGAGCGGGGTGAGGGTTCCTGGGTAAGTTCACAGTGCAAGCTTCCTAAAAGTAAACAGGTCACGAAATGCAA
Source organism: Coptotermes formosanus (assembly GCA_013340265.1). NCBI lineage: Eukaryota > Metazoa > Arthropoda > Insecta > Blattodea > Rhinotermitidae > Coptotermes > Coptotermes formosanus. The sequence continues at coordinate 582,053 of BLKM01012015.1, forward strand.
GATTTAGTATCCTCGCGGCGATGTATTTCAGAGATGTGACGCCGACTACGTCACTATACTGGTACCAGGGTTTCGAAGAAAATTGCTGCCTCAATCTTCAAATTACTTCCACTCTGAAGACAGATTCTATTTATTCGTGGTCTATTTAACAATTCTGTCAGTTGCTAGGTAAAGCATCGAATGGTATCGTGATTGCAAAATAACACAGTGACAAGCATATGGAAAAAACAGAAGTGGCCTCATTTGGGGCAGCATCCAAAATTGTCTTCGAGAAACTGAGGAAAACAATGAAAACCGCTCAAGACAAGTGGTCTTCAACTGACGAAACGTAGGCGAAAAAAGTTTTGGTGCATCTCATCATTTTCAGTTGTCTAAACAACGGCAAGACTTGCACCAATACTGTGTCAGAAATAAAACGTGCTTCCTTCCTCTACAGATCCAACTTTGCTTCGTAAGAGTTTACATTCCAATATGTAATTATGAAGTTACGCTTAAGATGCCAGCCGAAACGCACGCAGGTCTTCATATGAAGTGTGACTTTACTGTCGTCTTATTTTAAATGAAATGAATGTGTGTCAATAAATTTTATCACAACTCCACAGTACCAAATTTAATGAAAATCCGTCCAAAGATACTCACCTTGTAACATGCGTTAACACACATATGGCGAAGCTAGTAAGGCAACTTTGGTACACGTTTCGCTGCAAACGTGACAAAATCATATCACGATCCTTTGATACATGCCAAACCATTAATCATAGTATCCTAAAACAAATTCCAAAGGAGGACGGAGGTATGACTCCACAGGCTGTACTTCTTTTGTTGGCTACACGGAAGAAGGGAGACAAATTTAGCCTCACAGACTTCAACATACAAAATTAAAATGAATACTTAAAAGCCCTCTATACGCGAGGTATTTAAAGCACAGTGGTAACTGTATGTACCACACACTTTTAATGTTCATAATCGAGGAATTTTGCCCATGCAATATGAATGAACAACCCTTGCAGTCAACAGCCCAAACTGATACCATTTTCAGACAGCGCCGAAAACACGTACATATTTCGCCACTTTCATGCCTGAAGACGTAAGCAGACCGAATTTCCAGAAACCCAGTAATACCAACACCTGGTTAGTCTGAAACTGACATCGGCGAATGAATATTCTCAATTATACTTTTTGTTTTCCCCACTCGCTCCAGATGAATGCCGGTACATTCCCTTAAAATACAAGACTGCCACTTGCCACTTCGGTTATAAAAACCAGTCTCTTGATGTTTTATAAGGCAAAAGTTGCTGTTTGTTCTGAGATCCGTACAAAACACATAAACGCAATGTGGGCACCACGTAGAATTTTTTTAATGTTAAACCTGGTGGTATGTAAAGTTACCGCTAGGCTTTAAAAGGTTAATGAACGGCCTCTCGCCGCAATTGGCGGAGTCAATGTGGGAGTTCAGGTGAACGACGTGGCTCTGGGGCAGGTTTTTCTCCGAATACTTCCACTTTCCCCTGTCAACATCATTCCAACAATGAACCATGTTCATATTTAATTTATCTACCACTCATATTTGGTGTTAGCAATTGACAGCGTCCATAAATAAAACAAAGTTTGGAATCATCATCCCGTTGCGTACATAATCGACTATATCAATTAATTAATTTCAGTTAATTAAGTTAAAATGTTATACGAAATAATAAAACACCAACTAATGCACCAAAATATATATAATCTTTATTCGTGAAAGTCTCCCACATGTTTCGACCGTGCAGGACCATCTTCAGGGAGAAGAGTTTTGATACACTATGGTTGCGTTTATACAGATAAGTGTGAATGTGCCCTAGGTTTCATCCTCCGTTTGAGAGGTATCGTGTACTGTCCGCGGTCTGTGTCGGAACATGTAGGAGACTTTCACGAGTAAAGATTATATATATTTCAGTGCATCCGTTGGTGTTTATTATTTCGTATGTTACAGTGCACGGACATGGAATACATTAAATTTAAAATGTTATATTTAATATTCATAATAGGCAATTATATGGGTTTATATATTTTACCTGTAAAGGGGAGACCTGCACCTCAACATAAGTTTTTCATTTTATGATCTCGTAACTTCTACCTGATGATGGCAGGCGTAGGCAGCCGAAACATGTTGCAGAGAAAATAAACAGTGCACGTGAAAAGTGTCGTGTTTACTCTGACAAAAGATTGAAATAGTCGATAAATAAAACACCAGTTCCCCCCCCCCCACACACACACACACAATCTATGGCTAGGCACTGCAAATCGCTCTACGTTATGGCATAAGCCGAAAAAAAATTTCGCACTCTCCCTTGGTATGAACAGATTTATTGACGTCGTGTTGGTACTGCACAGCGACGCAGCGTCTAGGGTAGCGTCATACGACACGATTTCGTACGGTAACCGTCCCTCTACCTGATTCCAATACGAAGCATTCGACATCGCCATATCATTTTTCAAGATACGAGACGATATGCCGTTGTGTATCGACCACCTCAGAAGTCCGCACGACCGTTGCATAAACGTTCCCGGAAGGAAACTATGGAACAAAGTCACATAAACGGGAAACACACTCACGGAAATTGTTTCCCATGAAATTCATGTTTTCTTCCCCGTTTCCAAGTCAAAGAGTTGTCGTTTGTTACGAACACTTTTCATTGGTTTTCATTCTGTATTACATGAACAAACTGTGCAAACAAGCGTTTGCCATTTAATCCGTGTTCAGTTCCATTTACCTGAATTATAGTTTATTTACCCAGGCTATTTGTAACTCCAAACTACACAAGAAAACGCTCTGACATGTTTCGGCGTTGGAAACGCCATCTTCATGGAGCACGTAATGCCAAACTTAAAATCCAACTGTCAAAAGAAACGCCACTTGTTTATGGTTCCAATAAATAACTGACATGTCTTTTGACAACTGGATTTTAAGTTTGGCATTGCGTGCTCCTTGAAGATGGCGTTTTGAACGCCGAAACATGTCGAAGCGATAATGCAATATATATGAACATTACGTGCATGTAGTTGGTCCAATAAATTGATTAATGAAAGATAAATTCGCCAACTGCCCACGAGTCTTCTACTTAGCACGTCACACCCAACTACAAAAATACTGAATTTTACATCTCACTGATAATAAAACATACACAGACGTTTACAGCACATGCTAAAAATCCTCAACTGTTCTGTATGTGTCAATTCTCTCGCCCCTCTTTCGACAGACAGGTGTTGAATTATAAATACAATGTTTTCGCGCAAGGTACGATTTCGACAGACAGGTGTTAAGTTATAAATAAACGCTTTCGAGCAAGGTACGATTTAAAAGGCCAGCATGTATATAACTCAACGAATCTTACACACGAAACACATTTTAAGAAAATTTTCAGGGGGAAAAATAGGGTGTCTAAGAATGTAATACAACTCAGCAAAGTCCCGTTCTCTGAATTACTGGACCGAAACGTCACGACCTCGTTCATCAAACGACACCAACACGCAGTATCAATGCGAACTGAAGCTGTGGTTGTTTGCGAAGCTCTTTCGCAGGCTGCAATTATCTCTATGCTGTGAATTAAGGAGGCGAAATACAATGCTTGAGGTTTCCACGAGGAATGAAGTGGCATGAGGGCTAGGAATGGTGTGGGTGATTACGCTATTACGGAAATTGGTCCAGTGCGCCCATGTTGTCTTGGTACTAACAGCCTGTCTGTAGGTCCGGTAACTCAATTTACTTCTGCGGTCAAGTGAAAACAGAGGTCACGTTATTCGCAGGCCAAATGCTGCCACGCATTACAAAGCCCTTTTATTCACATGAGAGATCCTCTATGTACCGCCATGCCTGTTAATTTTCTGTTACATTAAATACGTAGTTGCCTGTAATTAAATTATTTCACTTATTCAAACATAAAAAACCATAATGTTACCTGCTGTTTTCAACTAAAGTTAAATTGCATTATTTGTAATGTGTTTTAATGGCGCCCTCAGTACTCGGGTCCACAAATTTTACAAAAATCTAGGAACCACGTCCAAATTCGAGCACCATAGGGGCGGCATTAAGAAAGTGTCATACTACGGACCCAAAATTCTGCAGTCGCCCGTGAACCTTAATGTTATCTGGGGCTTCTGCGAGATGCATATGAACTGACACAACTTTCTACGCGAGGGACAACAAATGCGGTGATTACGACGAAAATATCAGGTGCCACCGTGCAAAATGTAGTAGCCCGGGCAACCAGACGCCCGGGACTTACGAACTCCTAACATAAAACATACCTGTAGCGTCGAATGACTGGATTAGTGAATAATAAACTGGAAGGATATGGAATGAGATGATCGTGGCCTAATCTAGGGCCCTACACTGGTATTTGCCTGAACGGGCTGAGGAAAACCACCAAATACTTCAGAATAATTGGTGGCAGGGCACCATACCATTACAATTCTCGGTTATAACGACACACGTTTATAATGATACAAAATATTCAGTCCCTTTCATGACGTTATAACCGAGTTCGACTGTATCTGTGGCTGTTCAGTGTAGAACTTGCTTCATATCACCCTTCTGGTGCCAGGATGCTTTAGGTAGCTCCTAGATTTTGCAATAGTTCTGCACCCCTGCCTAAGAGGTAGCAAAGTTAGGGCAGAGAAAACAGCACAAAGAACTTCCTAACTTGTGCTATTCGCCAAATATTACAAGACTGATCGTATTCCGGAGGATTAGATGGCAGGGACATGTAACAGAAATGAAAAAATGAGTAATGTACATAAATCTTTGGCCGGAAACCTACAAAAAGGAGACATTTGGGCGACCTAGACGTAAACGATACAATATTAAAAAGGATCAAGAAATAGGACCTGAGGTTGTCAAGTTGATTTATCCAACTCAAGGCAGCGGCCAGGGGCGAAATCTTGTGAACCCTGTCATAAACTTCCGGGTTCCGTAAAACTATAACAATTTCTTGAGTAGCTGGGCAACTATCAACTCAAGAACAAGTCTGCTTCATCAAGTTAGTCACTTAACATTTACAGGTTCCGAAAATCCTAAATATATCTGACGGTAATTCCTGGGTATTCAATCAAAATCTTTATAACGAACAACAAATTTATGTCTCGCCCTACATTCAGCTTTCCGTTTGATGGCGTAACTAACTGGACGTAGCCAGCTTCACACGTAGACTAAGGCAGCACTTTATAATTACAGCACATCTTATCAAAGTCCTCCTTTCTACATACAAATTCCTAAATGCTTCGGTCCTTCGGCCATACACAGACATGCATGCACAAACTTGGACTGATGTGCCGTTATTATTTCGAATGTATTCATTATTTACAGTGTAATGAATTTTTCATTTCATCAAAAATCACAATAACATAACACAATTCGCGTATATCAAACATCCTTCTTTATTACATATTGATTAGTACATGTAAGTTTTTTATTATACCAACCACTGCAAAGTAATTCTATTTACTCCTACATGTTTCGGCTACCCATCGTAGCCATCATCAGGGAGTCACTTTCACAGACGTGCGCAGCCTACAGTATGTCAATGAATGGTAGTATGTACACTACTTATTCACAGCAGCAGTCACTATATAGTACCAATAATTTTACATAGTTTAAACTATGCATGATATTAGAGCACTGTGTGTGTGTGTGTGTGTGTGTGTGTGTGTGTGTGTGTGTGTGTGTTAATACATAAAATACATAAAAAAAGTCTGTCTCCACACATCTGTCTTGCAAATCACTTCTAGTTTTGTAGGATGAACACCTGTAATGTTATACAATCCGAATGAGTTAGTAAAATTGAATATTAAAAATGAAACATGTAGAAGTAAATAGAATTATCGTACAGTCGTTGATATAATAAAAAACCGATATGTACAGCAACTGCACGAAATATGTGAAATACTGATTCGTACGTTTTACTCATAGATAAAACTGTTGTATAATGTTAACATTTTAAATTAAATTACGAATTTAGTACAAGGCAAATTACCATTACATTTAAAGTAATAACTAGCACTTGTTTGTAAAAGATCAGCAACCTAACAAACTAAAGACAAACCAGACATTTACCGTTTACAACGAGCTACCGAGACTGCTGCTGTGGAAACTGCACGAAACTTTGTGCAGGGGTTTTCGGAACAAATGAATAATACAATGACTGTCTTTACGCCCGTAAAGATTGATATTGCAGTGTTATGGGTTATGACAACGCGCATTCTGGTTACCAGTAATTCGGAGATACATACTACTTCCATCTTCACGACAGACGTTAGCGGCTCCTATCCTACGTAACTCCCACTTTTGTAGAATGAGTCTGGTTAAGTTCACTAGCTACGGACGCAGCAGTTTCCTACTAAAGTCTGGTATCTATCTACCCACCACACGACGTCATAAGCCAAACGACCAAAATATGAAACCACTGAACTTCACTAACGTTATACAGCTGGCACTTATTAACGTAAAGCGGCTAGTCAAAGCGCAAGCTGATGGTAGGGCGATAAGGAAGCAATCAATATTACCAGCACTGCTGCCAGAAAAAAGGGCCGTAACTGCAGTGACCCAATTAGTGGGTCAATCCCCAAAACTAATTTTCGTGGCATATGCGTGTGCATGTGTGTGTGTGTGTGTGTGTGTGTGTGTGTGTGTGTGTGTGTGTGTGGAGGTGGGGAGATGGCAGCCCTAAATGTACAGCCCGCACAAACTGGCAATGTTGGACAAAACATTCGATGCAGACGGTTCCAACAAGATATCGAGAAGCTACGGGAAGTTACTTCAGAGAGATCGCTGCCTTCCAAAAAGTAAAGAACTCACAGACAAGGTGTATACGAAGACCCTCTCTATTCTGTTAATGTACAAATCAAGAAAACTGACTTGTTCGTAGGTCCAGACTTCTTGAATTCTCTACCGAACTCTTCTCTTATTCCTACCTTGCATATGAAGTGACATCACTGTCACGCGTTCTTGTAAGTACACTCACTAACAGTCATGGCGAAGGCAGTGGTAAAGCTGTCCCTTTTAACGCCACGAAGGCATACAGAAGTACAGTCCCACTCATTCTTAACCTCGATACCAGATGGAGATGACAGCCCAACTTAACGCCCCGGCCGCTTTACCTCCAGAGAAAGAAGTGCTGGCGGGGCCCCACAGCCGATGTGACCTTCGAACCCCCGGATCAATCCCGTAAGCCCATAGATGAAGTTACTATTTTTTTCAATAAATTAGGCAGGGGTTTTATGAACACGCTGTGTAGATATCAGATAAAGTTGTATGCGAGTGTCCACGCATCCTACAGTAATTTCGCTTGTCCTGTCATTGTATTTGCGTGTCGGCGTTCTATAATCTTTCAATCGTGCTTCAACCCTGGTGCCTCAAGGCCAGTGGGGGCCAAATGCCTCCTATTTCATAGATTTATAAAAATCTGTTTCTAGACATCGGATAAGGCCCCTTGGCGGGAGACCGGCCCGTCGCAAGTCATCTACCTAGACAGAAGACAGGGCAAATAAAAAAGCGACGCCATAGTCTACGCCTCGAGTGGGATTCGAACGCACGTTCCCAGTGACCGAGTTCAGAAAACAGCATACACCATGTAGAGCGCGACCACTGTTATTGGCTCTTCACACTTCCGTCTACCCTAATGAAGAATTATTTTAAACACTTCTACACCGACGCGTGCATAGAAGAGTCGGCTACAGATTTAAAAAACAGCTGGCGGCGTTAGTCAATAACGTAACGTTATGTGGGTCGCATGTCTTCAGACTGCGGACGGCGGAGGCTGCCTCCACACATGAAGCCTAGGTGAGAACACATTCAGTAAGGAACTGCAGATGGCCGATAAGAGGTTCTCCTCCACGCAGAGGCATCAACAACTTTTCTGCGCAAAAATAAAAACGGAGTCAGAAAACACATTTCAGTTTCATTGTAAGAAGGAATTCTCTAGCCGGCTCAACAATGACCAACGCTTTTGGAAAGAATCTGTACCAGACTTAATTCGCTGCCATTTATAATGTAACACTTGCTTCGAACTTATTTTCTCCCCCTTCTCCTCCTCCTTCTCTTCTCCTCCTCCTCCTCCTCCTCCTCCTCCTCCTCCTCCTCCTTCTTCTTCTTCTTCTTATGATGATGATGATGATGATGATGATGATGACGACGACGACGACGACGACGACGACGAGCCTCCGCAGGTAGGCTATTGAGCCTGTTTCTGTCTTTGAAGACGAATTTTGTCCCTCCATCCTATTCTCGGTCTCCCCCGATCTCTGCTGCCAGTTGGTTTGTATTTTAGGGCTTGCAAGTTAACTTATTAACAACAAAAATTTATTATCACATAAATTACACAGCGAACACCCTGCTTGTAACCTAGAGAGGCTACGAACAGAATCGGCAAATACCCGATGTGACTTCATTTAAGATGCAAGACTAATTTGTAAGTCTATCGATGAAATATTGCCACAAACTGTGTATCAGAGCTGTGGTTTCAAAACTTCCAGTTCGGAAAGCACCTGGATATCGCGGTGCTCCCTGCGGAACGCTATAAAATGTTCTTCTTTTCGTGCCATAATTAGAATTACGAACAGTATACCCAAACGAAAGTATGACGCCTTACTAAACTCCAGGCCCCGTCAGACGGGCGGCTTGTATGTAAGAGGTTAAAAGAAACTGTAAAACTAAGAAAACTTTTCATAACTTTACTTGTACTATGAATCAAGACACGACAACCATTGCTCAATTTCAGTGGCGGAACACTTCGATCCGCTGAAGCACAATTTACGAACTGCCACTGCCGTACAGGCGCCGTCGTAAACGGAACGGCAAAGTGCCCGTACCTTACAGACTTCAATACCAGGCGGTAGGTACTGCCTACCTGCCGCTGATGTGTCCGACACGGTACCCAAAAACTCAATCGCAATTTGGCGGAGGTGGGGGGGGGGGGGCTTATTCGGTACGAACACTAGGTTAAGGGCTGGACGCCCTGGATACAGGAGTCCGACTCGCGGTACGGGCACACATTTTCGTCCTGCCCCCAGCGCCACGACCGTCTCTCGCCCCGTCTCCGTCCCCTGTACGATGGGTCAAATAATGCGGGCTGAGCATGGAGCTGAACACACCTCTATGTGGTTCCAGCGTTAAAAACACTTTGCGCTGTACGTGCTCTACTTCCATACGTCTGCAAAGGGGAGTCCTTAAAGCACGGTAACAACTTCGCACTACACTTATCACACACAATTGAACAGGAATAAAACCATGTACTGGGATCGGATCAGCTTGGTTTGCGTGGGGGCTAGGCTACGGGCTGGACAACCGACAACACCTCATACAATTCCCGGTAGAGGGGAGATCCGAAGTGGCACACCGGTAGGGTCCACCCAGCATCAAATTCCGTGGGAACTGGGGGACTCTCTCCTCTGGTGTAAAGCGGTCGGGGCGTGAAGTTGACCGTTCACCTCCACCTACAGCTGAGGTTACGAATGAGTGGAGGTATACCTCCAATACAGCGCATGCCTTCATGATGTGCGGAGGGACGAATTTACCTTTACGTTATACATAATCCCATGCGGAGTACACACATTCTTTCAAACGCGTTCACCCGCAAAGTTTATGAAATGAAGAGTCACTGTCATTAAAAATCAATTGAAAGTTCTATTTGGTCTTCATGTACAGTCAGATATATACTGGATAACTGCAAATTAAATTACAGTACACATCATCCACTACTATATACGAAATAGCAAATTTCATCGAAATTCGTCGAATAGTTTCGGGCGAAAAACACGTTAAGCCGAGGAACACAATCTACCTACTACGCGTTAACTGAACGCACTTCATACACAGAACACAGGCATGCTGCTTTGTTTAGAACAGCACTTACATTTCTGAAGTCCATAAGCTGTGTAATGAGCGTCCCGTCAGACCGCTGGAACTCCAGCGTCACGGCGTCCTCACTCACGTTCGCGGTGATCGTTTCTTGAAGGACATCACCACCCTACAACAAAGAAGTATCGAACTGCACAAACGGGGTTTTGTTGTTCAATGACACACACACACACACACACACACATTTATATACACAGTCGAACCCGGCTATAACGACTTCAGTTTAAGCGACACCTCACCTCTAACGACAAATATTCTGTGGTACCAATTAATTTCTCACTTCTAACTATACTCATCTATAACGACAAATATTCTGTGGCACCAATTAATTTCTCGCTTCTAACTATACTCATCTATAACGACAAATATTCTGTGGCACCAATTAATTTCTCACTTCTAACTATACTCATCTATAACGACAAATATTCTGTGGCACCAATTAATTTCTCACTTCTGACTCTAACATTACACTCAGAGGTTACCACAACACTCGGTTCTAACGACACAAAATATTCAGTCCTCTTAATGACGATATAACCCAGTTCGACTGTATATAGGTATTATAAATCTGACCAATGTAACTAATCACTTCCTGCCCGCTCGCTTAACTTATGAAACTCCGACACGCAACGAACAACCCGATTGTTACATGATATGCGAGTCTAACGGTTCGAAGAAAAACATTCTATGGCTTTATTAAATATGATGAGTGAACACCCAACATAAACGGCAATGCACTGAACTAAAATTTAGAACAGAGACGACGCTGAGCTTCCTGTCGTCACGCAAAACGGTCTGAAGAGTGATGCGAGTTATCACACAAATAATGACTCTGTACATCCGTACATAAACATATATATATACATATATCACAACTTAATTCATCCTTCTAAAAAATCATGTTTCCGGTCAGGTAACAGGTTCTATGCTGGATATTTTGTGTAAGCAGTCTTCCTAAATTATTCCAAGAAGAAATCAAACACAACTTGTTACGTTTGAATTATTTTTGTAACAATCGAATTACAATAACGTAACGAAATGTCATCTCCGAAAACAATCGTCTGTTTACACACAAAACATTTCCATAGCAACGCCTAATTTCCTTTGTCTGAAAGTAGCAAATAACCGAGTATAACTGAAGAGCTTTCTTCAGACTCACAGAACAGCACACGGAAGCTAATCGTGTTACGCCTACACAGGAGCACTCTTTCAAGACGATCTACCACGTTCGTAACACGGAAACTGTTAACATTAACTTCCCCTGTGGACTCGGGATTTAGTGGCAAGTATGCCAGGTACGAACACACTAACGGCGTCGTTGTCAAACTTTGGTGGGCCAGGGGATCCGAGGATCATATTGTCGACCGTCAGCAGCAAAAAAAAAATCATATTCTCTTCTCCTACTTCTTTTCTTTCTTCTTGGGATTGTCAATGGGAAATGCAAGTATTGCAGTACACTTTTAAAGCGATTTCAACAATTTTCCAGTCCTTGTCTTTTAGTTACATTAATAAATTTTCATTTGTAATTTCAATGTTATTCACTGTTTAAAGTCTCACCTGATATATAATGTGATATTAACTTACTATATTGTCCTGCGAACACTCAAATTCCAGTGTCTACAACTTACTGGGTAACATTTTACTAGGCCAGACTGTGGAACAAGATAGTGTAGTCGGTATAGCTCGCTACAGGCTGAAGGGTACGTGGATCTATTCTGGGAGGGGGCGAAATTTCCCGCACGCGTCCAGACCGGCCATGGGGCCCACACACCCTCCTAAAAAGGGGCACCAGGTTATTCCCGGGGTAAAGCGGCAGAGGCGTGGCGTTAACCATCCACCACAGAGAGAGTACAGCTATATCTCTACTCCGCCTGTGTGCCTTCATGGAATGTCACACGGTGACCTTTACCTTTTACCTAGGCTAAATTATCCACAATGCCACACGGCAAATACGGGAAACACAGTATGTAGCGCGTTTGCAACATACTCATGCACCGTTTTTATAACGACTCTCCCGGCAGGGGCAAGAGTTTCGTCTCTTCTCCAAATTGCCCAGAGCAGCTCTGAGGCCGACACAGCCTCCTAGCCACCGGATACCCCTGTCCTCTCCCGAGGGAAAAGTGGCCAAGGCATGAAGTTGACCGCTCGCCTCCATCTAAGTGCCGAGGGTAAGCATGAGTGGCGGTAAACATCAGCGTCCCCTACATGCCTTCATGGCGTGGAAACTTGACTTTACCTTACCTCCTTAACATGATACGCAGTTCAGTGATAACACGGTATCTGAAGAATGAACTGAACATGATGTGGAAGGAAGTGATAGTGAGCTAATTTGAAATATGATCCCGGCATGTGGAGGGTAATGACGATACTCCTCGGTTACGGTTAACTGCTGGGTTAACCGATGTAGGCCTATACATTGACCTATCGATTACAAATATGAAGTCTTCATTTCTTATAAATCTCTCAAAAATAACACCCGTAACATTTACATAAGCATTAACTTGGTGCTGATCTTATTAAATTTTCGCGCTCTGAAGCCAGTCTGCATTAATGCAGTGAGTATGATTGCAAACGTTACTATGGCAACCCGATGTTCTATCAAATGATTCACCCAGCATGACCTCTTCACGCAACACAACTTCAAACACAACTCATCCAAACAATACTACAAAATTCAGTTCCTACCTCACAGAAAATACGCTCCATATCAATTGCAAACCTCAACCGTTTTAAAGCTGTTTACTTGAATAATCACTACTCCCTATGACAATCGTATAGAAAACACAGAGTGTGGAGGCAACACTTTCGGTAAAATTCTGGAAAATCAAACTTAATGAAGATCTCACCAGCGGTTGACGAGTTACTGGCATACGGCCGGACGGACTGACAGACGTAGCAAATTTAATAGGTATTGCATACGGAAGCAAACGCTCAGGCACGTAGAGAGGCGCGTACACGTTCATGCAGAGTGGTCGTTAAAATTGCCTGCTTTAAATGAATATTAAAGGAGCGCCAATGATTTTGGCAAAATTTTAGAACATCAAATTTCATGAAAATATGTTCAGCAGTTCCCTGTTTAAAAGCGTACAGCAGCATGGACTGACGCTACAGCGAATTTAATAACAGGTGCTCCACAGGGATGCAAACGCGCCTGAGAGGCCTGCTCCTAAACACAGCCTGCTTCCATAAACGGCGATTTCTATTACATTTACGTGCTGTTCAGGGGCCGGGAAAGAGCAGTTGATACAGTGACTAGGCTGGACGGTCCGGGGTTCGAATATCGGCAGGAACAAGAGATTTTGCTCTTCTTCAAAAACGTCCAAACCGGCTCTGGGGCCAACCCAGCGAACCTGAGTACCGCGACTTTTCCTCGAGCGTAAAGCGGCCTGGATGTCATGCTGACCACTCCCATCTGGCGCCAAGGTTACGAAAGAGTGGAGCGGCACCTCTACTCCTCTTAAATTCTTCATGGAATAGACAGGGACACCTTAACCTTTAATTGATATTCATTTAACGACACGTCCAAGAGCTTGGAGTACATATCATCAATTTGTAGAATAATAACAATTCGCCGAACACGAATTTTGCACACGAATGTTAAAATGCCGATGCCAAAGCGTCCAGATCGGCCCTGGGTCTCACTCATACTCCCACTCAACTGGTACGGATGGGGCCCTATGGCAGAAGAAAAGCGGACAGGGCGTGAAGCTGACCACTTATCTCCACCCACTGTCAAAATTACGAATGAATAGAACTGTACTTCCACTCCCCCCATACACCTTCAAGGCATACACAGGGACAAATTCACTTACACCAGTGGATGAACCTAGAATGTTAGCCTTAAAATACCTCAGATTGGAACAGTGAAAGTTTCAAATTGGTCAATGCGCACACAAACCCGCGCAGACATAAACACACCTGTAATCTACAAATTAACACGTCAACTCGATCTCGTCAATTTTAAACGTGCTAACATATTTACGCGGACTACCGTTGCTTAGTCATAATTAAAGCCCGTAAGCAAGCAGGGAAGAGAAGCAAAGAGAAGGCAAGAGAAGAGAGATTCGCAGCGCTACAGTGGGGAGCACAGGTCTCAGAGCTGCTTGTTCAAGGCGCCACCACACAAACAAATCTCTCTCATGCAGCCCGAATTACAAGATCAAAAGCTTATTATTAACTATCGTTAAGGCCCAACGACATTCCAATGGAGAAACTCGTCTACTTACCAACACAATTACTGCATAAAAATCAAAATAATCTACGACGAATACAACTTCTGTACACGTGCAACATTTATTACCTACAAGAACAAATTTCTTCAAAAACACCTAATCTTGGTATTCCAAAATGTTTCGGAAAACTAAGGTTACACTAAGACGCTAAACCTGATACAAAAACTTGAAAAGCACTACCGGCTGCTGTCACATCTCAAGGCACACAACCAGCTTTTCGGCAAAGATCAGCGTTTTAATAACAATTCAAACACCCCTTCCACTGCAGTGTATTCCTTTCACCTTCTGATGCCACTGATAACTACTTCTCTGGCTGTTAAAACACGCTAACGACAAAAAAGGAAACGTTATCCTCTACATACAGCAAAATGCCAGTACCTGACACAAGGGTGAACATCAGAAAATCATACCTGTTGTTACGCAGGTATTAATCTACTGCGTTTAGTCAGTTACAAAGAATAGTGACGATGGTTAAGATATTGAGTAGATACGATTTTTTCCGGACTTCGCACGTTGTCTAGTAAACTATCCCAAATACAACACAAAATTTTCGAAAGGTGAATCAACTTCCGTTCCAAAGCGATGCTGCTGAAGGCACCTACGTGGTTTGGTGCTCTAGAAAGAGCTAACGAGAATCAAAGGAAACACACAATGACGCCTTCTCTGGAAATCTCAAAGTAACTTCTGGATGGTGCAACACGTGCAAAATTGATTTTGCGGGAAACGAAACAATAACTATCCAACGAGTTCTACGGTACAGGATTATTCATAAATAACCAAAGCTGCTCAGTATATAAGGAACCAGGGCTGTGCAGTCGGTACACAAAAGCTCCGACTCCGACTCATCGATTTTTAAAACTCCCACTCCGACTCCTACGCGTTCATAAAAGCTCAGTATGTATTAATAATGGTAAACCTATAAAAAGTTTCATCACCACCACGTGAATCATCAGGCTACTTTTTTTACTTATAACCTGCATTTAAGTATAAGTCTAATGGTTACTGTAGCTATCAGGGCTCTGGAGTTTGAGTATCTAGTTAAGATTTTAGACTGAGGTCGGAGTCGCGGCCGGTACATTTTTACCGACTCCGACTCCACCTAAAAATTCATTCCGACTCTGACTCCAACTACAATTCCTTCCGACTCCGAGTCCGACTCCACAGCCCTGTAAAGAACTGAAAGGTCCATTAGAATGCTCAAAAAAGCCTGCCGCTGGAGTTTATCGCGACAGCATGCAGTCTGGTAAACTTCCCTGCACCGCGTTTCTTTGAGACTTGGATGCATACTGCCATTATGAGTACATGCAATGGTTCGGGCTGTTAGTTGTCGACCTTTCACTGCGGAGGCACGGGTTCTAACCTAGGTCAGAGCACGTGGGACCTCTGTTGGCTAAAGTGGCACTAAGGTTCCTCTCAAGTGCTTCGGTTTGTCCATGTTGGTATCAATCTACCATTGCTACATACCCACGTTTCATTCGTGTGTCATCGACGCAATATAACCTTACAAATTTACACAATCGTTAGGCACAGTGATATCCACGCCTAAGCCCCACTGGCTTTCCTTAAGAGTTTCCGAATACACTTTGTATTATTTCTCTTCTCCCGTATGTGTTTTACTTGATTTGACCAGTGCAATAATACTGATTGAAGTGTACGGATTATGAAACAAGAATGTGAGCTATACGCATACAGGTGTAAATACATTTCTGATTGGTTACCAACCTCGAACTTGAAAAAAATTACGCGAGTGACATGCTCCACTCATTCGTAACTTCGGAACCAGACGGACGTGAGTGGTTAGCCTCACGACCCCGCAAATTCTGGAGAAAAGAAATATCCTACCGGATATTGGAACCTGGATCATCGAGCCAGCAGCCTAGTCACTATAACAACTATACCATGCCGTGAGTATGCAACGCAACACTCACAGGTTTTCACGCGCTAAAACAGTTCCCTGTTAACGTATCGCACATGGTGACGAATTCCGGATAAAGCAGAAGTGACAAAACGCGGATCCAAACAACGCAAGCGAACACGTTAGCCGGGCGCGACAGCACCACCAGCAGCAGCCGTCTGGCCACCGAGAGTAGGAAGCGGCAGCGCCGCGCTCGTGCGGCAACTTCTCCTGCACGGCTGTCGAACGTGCAGCCTGCGCATAGAAATACAGGCGTTCAATCTGCCTGCACCACATTAACTACCCGAAACAGAAGTTTCGTCTAAAACTTAATCTTAAAGTGCGGCTGTTCCCCTAACTTCCCAGAGACACATACATTGCTTTCGTATAAAACAGACCCATGCGAGTTCACCAATCCGCATGCAACTGTCGCATCTTGTAAGATCAGCCAATAGAAAGAAAATACATTCATTTATTCAAGACGGTTTCTTTATGCTGTTCGTGTCTTTTAATCCTATGTTCTTGTGTACCATCGTTTACTCAGTATAAATCAGGCGTTACACAAGTAAATTGTGTTTGTATTTTGGTGCCTATACATTTTTATCGTGTTAAGTCATCTGCGGCTTCTGCATTGCACTGGTTACACCCGCAGTCGTTCATTACAGACGATCGCAACATAAAACCTAAATTAAATTTTGTTGGTAATTCGCGCGCTCTTATTCAGTGCACGTCTTGTACTAAAGGAAAGTAGGGTCAAGTTGAAACCGTACTATAAGGTAAAACATCGTACTTCATATCTCGATGTCAAGAAGAGTGAGGCGCGTATTCAAAAGAATGGAGGACACTTCCATCATATTACGCGGCCACCTATAAACTTGACCGTCTGAGTTTTAATCTATTATGATATTTGCACACTGCGCGTAATTTTTGCCGTTGTTACACGTTGTGACTCGCGGTAATAATATGCTAACTGCTACATATCACGATTTCCCTGATGGTGAGCCTGGGATGGAAAAATGTCGGAGATGATTATAAACAATAATTCAGGATACTTTGTGTATTATTATTTTTCCCCCATGGCGCAACAGCCCCTGGTGGGCCAGGGCTTCATCAACATCGAGATTTCACGATCACACTCAAGACAAACCACGCACGGTAGGATCCCTCTGGATGAGTGATCAGTCCGACGCAGAGACTACCTGACAGCACACAACAGTCACAACAGACAGGCATCCATACAACCAGCGGGATTCGAAACCACAATCCAAGCAAGACAGCGGCCGCAGACCTTCGCCTTAGACTGCATGACCACTGGGGTCGGCTTGTGCCTTATGATAGTACATTAAAATCACAATTATTCATTTACAATGTTTACTAACTTAAGAAATACAATGCCTTATATTCGTTTAGTTTTACATGCGTCATCTGTATTTCTCGGAGCACAGACGCACTCGTTTCTCATGTTTCCTATACATTATTTAGCGTTAAAGTAACCACAATTCACAGTAATATCTTTTATTGTTGCAGTTTAGTATGTTGTGCGGAGCGTCGTCGGTTCTGGCGATGTTCGTTACGATCCCAGTTCTACAGACAATATAGCGTAATTACAGTTGAAGCAGAGTAATTGCTGTACGCCAAGCAACGAAGTAACAATTTCCCACATCTATAATACGTAACACGTGTACTGCAGGTCGGTGTACGCTTCACAGTCTCTCATTACCGCTGTTCCAAAAAAAAAAAGGATTCTGCTTGCATTTTATACAACTCAGTTTACTCTCGGGTACATCACTCCCATAAACGCGCTGTTGTTCGTGACCTAGAGTTCACAGGTCAGTCTAAAAGTAACAAAGTCAACTCTGTCATCATTTCACTTCGAAAGCAAGGTACACGGCCGATCTCGGTGGTCGCGTAGTCTAAGGCGCGGGCTTGCGGCCGTCGCTTGCTGGGATTGCGGGTTCGAATTCCCCCCGGGGGCACGGAAGTCCGTTTCGTGTCAGCGTTGTGTGTTGTCAGGTAGAGACCTCTGCGTCGGGCTGATCACTCGTCCAGAGGAATCCTACCGAGTGTGGTGTGTCTAAATGAGTGTGATCGTGAAATCTTTATAATGAGGAAGCTCTGGCCCACTAGGGGCTGTTACGCCACTGGAAGAAGGAAGCAAGGTACAGGTCATGGAGATGATGATTACAGAACGGCCCGTTCTAATGTGACCTGCAACTGTGTTACCATAACTGAGTAACTCCAAGTAGCAGTCCCTTTGGGAAGCTGATAGTACATCAATTGGTCAATAAATTGCACGCCCTTTAAGCAACCGAACGGGTTATTGTTGTGTCCACAATCGCAGGATGGTACCTATCCTGAGGCACATTAATCTATTCTGAACCATATTCTGTCTTCAGAAATCCAGTTTAATATTGTTCTTCCGTCCACGCCTAGGTCTTCCAAGTGGTCTCTTCCTTGCAGGTTTTCGGACCAAATGTCTGCAAATTCTCATCTCTCCTATGTGTGCTACATGTATGCATGACCATTTAAATAGTCATCCGACAATATTTAGCGACAAGTGAAAATCACATGATATAATTTTCTCCATTCTCCAGTTAACTCGCCCCCTTAGGTCCAAATTTTCCTTCTAAGGAGCTCCCACATAGATTTGGGCCTACATAAAAATTCGACAAATGGTTTAGTTGTTAACAGGCCTACTAAGTCACAGACGTTCTTATTTTAACCTTTAAAGACCAAGCGTATCTGTTTTATATAAGGACTCAGTGCGTACCGCGCTGTAAACACTCTCCACTTCGGTTAGAAAAACAAGTCTCTTAATGTTTTATAAGGCAAAAGTTGCTGTTTGTTCTGTGATCCGTACAAAACACATAAACGCAATGTGGGTACCACGTAGAATTTTTTAATGTTAAACCTGGTGGTACGTAAAGTTACCGCTAGGCTTTAAACGGCTAACAACGTAAATAACATATAAGAACTCTAAGTCAGCAGTTACGAACATGTCATTGGGCAAAAAAACTTTTTGACGTTATATCCGACAAATTTAATGCATGTGGAATCTGTGCTGAAGTAATAAGCTCTTTACAGCGGTAATGCTAAGTGTTTAAATTCAGGCACCACGTAATATGTCACTACTATGGTCATACATACTATGATGTCAGATGGCCGTCAAGCCCGAACGATGTTGCTATAAAGAAATCGAGAGGTACCTACGCTTCGGTCGGTACTGCGGCCCAGACCTTTGCCGATAAAATATTATCTCTATGTAGTAGCATGCTTATTCCATCAAGCGGTCTTTCCAGACCATCTGAAGTTCATAGTGTTCTCGTTCGGTGAAACGGTGACGTAACAGCGGGCCTGTCTCTTAAGGCTATAATGCCTACGAACTGACCAAAGAAAAAGTGATGGGACTTGTAAAACTTCGCGGCCGAAATTTTAACGGAATTTTTTACACTAAATTCTAAAAGGTTTTGACGATGGTGTATAATACTGTGTGGTGATGGGTTTATGGACTTTATCCATCGTCCGAAGAGTAAAATGTTAAAAATATTAGAAAATTAAAACCACAACGTTTCGGAAGCAGGCTGTGCTTCCGTCCTCAGGAGAATGGAGGGGGAGAAGAGATGAAAACCTACTCTGTTGGGCCCGTCAGAGCTAGCCTCCTCCAGTGATGGAGACTTAGCTCTGTCTAACGGGCCCAACCGAGTAGGCGTTCTTCTCTTCTCCCCCTCCATTCACCTGAGGACGGAAACAGAGCCACCTGCCGAAACGTTGTGATTTTAATTTAATATTTTACTCTTCGGATAATTGATAAAGTTCATAAAACCATTACCACACAACTGTTTTATACTAGTCTGTATACTAACAAAGTCGGATTCTTGAGTTCTGATCACAACTCCTTCTTTAATAAACAACTACAGAGTGGCGCACTTTAAAATTGCCATACCCGCGCACTCTGTTCGTACTGTGTACGTATTTTACGAACCTGGCACATGCGCGTACCGCTGTCATATCACTTCACATCCTTCCGAGTTCCTAGTGCCCACGTCCATGCTAAGAGTGCCACCTGGATAAAAAAAACGCTTTCTCTATTTCCAAAAATGTCGCAATTGTAGAAATGATATGTAATACCTTTAAATGTGCCACGCTGTACTTGTGTTTCCACCTAATAAATTAACATGATCAGCACAGACCGGAATTTTGTTTGTCCCATTCAATTCCACTCCCTTCTCGCATCTTCAAATGGTGTAAGTTACTGTCTTCGGCCCACACTTATTCCTTACGCTGTCTAGCATTTCCCCCTGAAGAGCTCCAAGTGATACTGTGATTCAGTCCCTTCCATTCCCCCCCCCACCCCCACTTCCCGGTACCGGTGTCTACATCTGCATAACTCGTATCTCCACTTATTATACCGCCGCTTCTCTTGAAAACTTAGTCGAGGAAGACCTCCTTTGCCCTGTGATGTGGAAGTCGTGCCTTGTGGTTACGAATGAATTACATTGGTAGTGGGGTTTTAAAGTTGGAAGACTGTAGTAAAGGTGATAGTCTGTAAGAACGACCAGATAACAGGTGACGAGCTACAATTTTACATGTTGTACTGTATGGGTGTGGAACTTCGTTTCTCACATTAAGGAAAGTGCAAAGAACCAGGGTGAGAATTGAGGTTCTCATGACAGTGCGTATCAAGCCCACAATATTCTAGAATTCGACGCCGCGTATTTTTGGAGACAGATTCTAAGGCACAAGTGCAAAAATTTTCCAAAAGTCTAAAAGCCACCCCGAAATTCTGGATGCCAAAAGAATAATATGAAAGAAGTTCCATATACAGGACCAAAAAACATTACGCGCCACCATATAAAATTTCGTCGCCCCGACGACTTGGTGCCCGGCATTTGTACACGCCTGTTCTAACGTTTTGGACGGACCCACTAAAGACTGATGTAGCAAAACACTCCAACACACAGGTACCTATCTGCCAAATTATATGCCATGAAGTCACATCCCAGAAGACCGTAGTCTTGACGCAGTAGAGATGCTCTGAAGAACAAATTAACAACACAGTTGCATAACGAGAAGCTAAGAAATTTGTAATCTTCGCCGCACTATATTATTATTATTATTATTATTATTATTATTATTATTATTATTGCCAATCCCAGTGGCCGAACGGTCTAAGGCGTGGGTCTGCGGCCGCTCGCTTGCTGGGATTGTGGGTTCGAATCCCAACGGGGTCATGGATGTTTGTCTTGTACAGTGCTTGTGTTGTCACGTACAGGTCTCTGCGTCGGGCTGATCACTCGTCCAGAGAGGTCCTACCAAGAGTGGTGTGTCTGAGCGTGATCGTGAAGCCTCGACACTGAGTAGTCCTCCGCCTACTACTACTACTACTACTACTAATAATAATAATAATAATAATAATAATAATAATAATAATACTGCATCTGGCTTACGTACCACCAAAACGATCACCACTTCCCACACCCAATACAGCCACTGACACACACGTATACTACAAGCAATCAGACACCCAGCAATAGAAAAAACACCTAAGTAACATGGCACCAGTACACTGAAAAGTATACACCCAGGAATAAAATGAACACTGATAGTCCGATACAAAAAGCTTCGAAACAACGAGTAAAGAACTACATAACACACAACCAGTCGCTTCTTCACACAGTTGAACGTTTAGGTGCATCAGTGAAATCAAGACAATGAGTTCAACATATGAATTTGCAGCCATAAGTGATGGTCTCCTACGACTGTAACTTCATCATTTCTAACAGTTTTACAAGCAATCAAACAACAGCTTTACACGAATCAGTTCTCACACATTTTATATATTCTGTCTTAGAACAGACACACTGCAGTACCGACGCTTGTATCTACTACGCCTGAAGATGGCACGATGGACCGAAATATATAGCACGAAAACTGACGGTTGGATTTAACGGAAAATCCTGATATGAGCATACATAAACACGTGATGCCAACATATGTAATACAAAAAGGTGTGTATGTATGTGCTACTATGTTATTCTACGTGTCTGAGCGTTAGAACTCTTCATTTCATTTGTACCACACTCACAATAAACAGTGATTGTCTCACTAAATAGACTATTACTGGATCGTGTTTTCTGTGAGATAGGAACTAACATCTCCAGTATCATTTAGCCGAATTTCAGATTTCAAATAAGTGAAACACATGCAACATCGCTGACTTCAAATATAATCAGACACATACACTCGCGCTGGACCACATTAGGTAAAGTAATTAAAACTGCAAAGTATCACCACTTTTAGGACGATTCATAAGTACTATTACTCATGATACCGCACCGTAATACAATTATTTGCCGTTTCGGGGGGAGGGGGGGCACGGATATTTCAACTTTGAGACAAAAAAATATATAAAGATCAAAGCTGTTCAAACTGAATATATGATTACACGGTGCTGTGATAGGGCACTCTTTCGACAGTTTGCGCAACTCTGTTTTCTGCTTCGAACAGCCTTACCGAAACGTTGGTTTACCTATCTATCACAACAGTGTGTTATTACCAGGGAAATGAAACATTCATACAGCTGCATTACGTTGTCACATAGCAGGTGGGCGCCAGTTGAAGATAATACTGCCTCCCCCTTCAGGGTGAAGTTCTATCCTGAAGATGGAAGCAGTCTGTTCCTGTCATTGTTGCCCACCTACCGCATCACACTATGTCATGACTAAGAAGACCACGATAAGAGACGTGACGTAACCGACCAGCCCGCGCTAATATACGGCAAGGCACTGTGAACTAACATACCAGGGGGTGTGTTCAACAGCAGCAGGGTCATCAAGCCACCCCCAACTACCCCGCCTCCCTCATTCATAACTCGATGCGAGACGTGAGTTGGCCGGAATAAATTACACACACAATGCACCCTCTTCACATCCTAGCCTACAAGGAACACGATATTAAATACCAACCATGTACGTCACTCAGCGCGTCCCGCACATGGTGAGTCCATATACTATACGCAATAAACTGCTGACTACTGGGGAAGCGAGACATCAACGTATTACCGCACAGGGCTAACCCTTTGAGGCCTGGAGTTCATCTAATGCATTTAGAAACGTTTCCTACCTCGCTAAAAAAAAACAGCGTCTCCATTACAAAGACCAATCCGCCATGCAGTGTTTTTCAAAGTGGGGCCTCGAAGGCGTGCCAGGGGTTCCGCGAAATGCTGATAAAAGCTTGGGCATTTTGTATGTTTTCGTAGTTATTTTTGCCGAATTATTTTTGTATTACTACTAAACTATAAACGAGGCAATATTTAAAAACAAGTACATTACATTTTGAAAGGCAACATTTCGGGAAAAAATAGGTGCATAGCCTCAGAATATTACAAAACTGTTATAGTTTCTAGCGAATCTGAATTTTCGTGATACCATATGACAAAAGCTAAATACAGAAATAAGCTGGACGCCGAGTCAGATCTCATAATGCAACTGTCGCCCATTTTACCACATTTCAAGTTGATGTGTTCATCAAATCAGCTTCATCCGTCACACCGAGAAAGTAACACATGCTTAATTTGTATTGTCTTACTGACTGATTAAACGGCCAGTGAAACTTCACGTTATTTTATTTGCCCACAAGCAAAAAAACAAAAGCCTAGGTCAAAATTACTTTCCTTTACTTTTCCTGTATTGCCAACTCAAAAACAAGGGTGGAAGTCCGTGAAATATTTCATACTGGAAAATGGTTCCAGAGATGCGAAAGTTTGAAAAGCACTGCGTCACTGAATGTGCCGACTGCTGACGTCAGTAAGGTAAAACACAGTTCCAATTAGAACAGTATAAAAAGGCTGCAGTCTACCTTGGATCAGTCTAATGACGCCTACTTGCACGTTCTTTCCGTTAATTCCTCAGATTATCTATACGTAGTCTGCAGCTGGGATAGCTCACTACGCCACGGGATGGATGAACCAGGAATATGGCTTCAATATCCGGCAAGGGTTAATCATTGTTTTCTTCACCACCTCTGTCGCCGACGCACTTTCATGTCCAACGAGAACCGACAGTTCCTTCCTGAGACTAAAGCGACTGAGGGGTGCTGGACGATATTCCCCTTCATCTACTGACGATGTTACGAGGCGTGCACTTACACAGCCACTCTCCCAGTCTTAGTGCCGTTGCTATTAAGTGATGACAAACAAAACTCCATCCCGCACACCTCCAGCAGTGGGCAGGTACACCACTCAAGGTGAATTTACTCGAGCGGGCATCGCCTGCTGTGCAGGCAACTTCTCCGACACTGCTGTACGGCGCATAACGCGGACAGCAGCTTGCTGGCGTGCAGCTTTACACTGCAGGCGCGTTCAGATCCCCACGATACGTCAATCGCTCAGTCCGTCTGCCCGTAATTCGAGAACGGATAAGTAGACAGACATTACATTTCATACTGGAGAACTTTACGAAATACTTTTTAGCCACTTCAATTTTCACTTGGTGCAAAATGTTATCTTGCTAAATATTTAACGGAACTATGAATGTTTCCAACAAGAGTGCCAGAAAAAAAACACATCCTTCATGTTTAATGCACGTTTCCCATAAACTGTGTTGTCGAACTAATTAAACATAAGAGACCGACGTTTCGGCATTGCTCAGATAAGCGTATGGGGATTTCCGAACTTGAACAACGACCCCTGACTACAATTAAAAATCGCCAAATCATCTTCATTATTTATTTTACTTAGTTAATTATTTAATTTAATTATTTATTTAAAGGTCGCGAAATTTCAGTCATGTGCTGCTGCGTAAGAAGTGAAAAGATACATCAGGCTACAATACACGTCATGGAGCAATAGATTCTGGAGATACCAATACTCAGCAAAACAAAGACATTTGCTGCTTTTTATGGAACACACAAAATCAATACCGCGGTCATAACAGTGCGCCACTGGTCCCTGGTCTAGGCCACATGACCGCAATCCATACACCTAGCTATGCCTGGGTCTTCTTGCACTTCTTGACCCTTGAAGATGGCACCGATAGGTTCGTCCGAAACGTCGGAACAGAACTGCCACTCTACGCTGTGTAATATCCCAGAAGATCGCAGACCTAAGCAAGATGTTATCACAAATATACAAGGTCTTCATGCACAGTACCCGTTATTCTAGTCAAATTTTAATGAAATTTGAACTTCCTCGACAAGCTTCGAAAAATCCTGAAGTACTAAATTTCATGAAAATCTGTTCAGTGGGAGCCAAACTGTTCCGTGCAGACAGAGATATTCCGAAGCTAATAGTTCATTTTCGCAATTTCGTGAACGTGCCTAAAAACTATTTTTGTTATACTATTAAAAAGTAACCATATCGACATATAGTTTCATACAAACGATGTACGCCTTCACCAGATCTACACTCATGCCTAGTAACAAGTTATTTTCACTACGAACCTTCGCGGCCGGGCGGAAGGGCGGGCGGCGGAACTCGAAGTTTCAGTTGGACTTTGGTATTTGTTTAGCCAACTAGTCATAAGCCCACCATAATCACAAATACGCTAGGCACAAAACAACCTATATCTGACGAAGGGTGTGCAGCCACACGGTGATAACCATGCACACTGTGCTGTAACGTCACACATAAACCAAGCTCCAGCGTAGGGCCGTGCCATGGCTCAGGTGGTTAGCCGCCGGCCTCCCACCGCGGAGGCCCGGGTTCAATCCCGGGTCAGTCTATGTGGGATTTTTGGTGGACAAAGTGGCACTGGGACAGGTTTTTCCCCGAGTTCTTCGGTTTTCCCCTGTCCATTTCATTCCACCGGTGCTCCATTACTAGGAAAAGGACAAAAAGGACAAGCTCTAGCGTCATCACAGAATTCCGGTTAACCATGCAAACCGGCAACAACTGAAACTGGGATGTGACTCATTCAGTTACTCAAACAAGGGTATTACTATATACAGGCAGATCAGACGAAAAGAAACAAATATGTAATTATTTCAGCGACTTAAGTGTTGTCTCGCATCCGTCCAGCGCCGAGGTTAAGAACGAGTGGGTCAATACCTCTCCTGTTCTCACATGTCATCATGTTTTGCGCAGCGACAACGTTATCTCTGTGTTTTAGTGTTACTGATCACACCTATCAAATGTTATCAAAATTATTCCAGTTATCTCGGAGGCGAGATATGGATATGAACAATAAGGAGATCCCTATTACAGCCACGTCACTATCTCGTACCTCGTCGGTCGCTCTGCGGGTGTCAGCACTTGCAGAGACATGTACTGACGTCATTCACGTATACAAGGTGACGTTGCACGCAACTGACAATAACACCTTGCTGTAACCTAATTTTAGCAACTGTAATTAACCTTTTATGGCATAATGGTAACTAGATATCATGCACGACCTCCATTAACATTCAGGTAATTCACGAGATTTAAGTAATTAAATACACATCAGCGCGAAAAATGTTTCGAACAAAAATTGTAGACGACAACGAAACAAGCATTTCCACGTTTTGCGGTTTCCGGGACAATTAAAAGAAAAAAGGAGTCAACGCACGAGAACTGTAACGCTTGGAGTAAATTTACTTTGGAGATTGAAGTCTTCCAGGATGTTACACCGTGTGTACCGCTGAACAGTTACCGATATGTGGCATTAACATCCTTCCAAACGTCGATACGGTCGACACAGCGCAACACATCAGAAACGTGAATACTCGGCAACACACTCTTGTCACTGCACACCGGTGAAGCATATCAAGACAGAAATACCATGCACCATTACAAAGCGGTCGCCCTGAATCCATCGGTAGGCATCGTAGATTCCTGAACGATGCCGTATCACATACAGAAATTATTTAAGGGTTCAACAATAAGAGAAAACATTCACAATCGATAAGCTTGAGAGTATTCGAGAACAGAGTAGTAAACAAACGTTCTACCTAGGTATTTACCCAAAGAGCATTACAGAAACACGAAACACCACAGTCAAGACGGGCCGTGTCATGACCGAGATTTGACACGCAGCGTCGGCGAGTACAGAGCAAGTCTTCTGGGTCTTGAATTCGTGACGCCTTGGTGGTGGACGCTGGCGATACGGAGAATGATAATGACTCAATGTTAGTGGTCGACCCATGTACAGACATACACGTTTTCACAACCCAGGAAGATTAGATGCATGAAAGTATGGCGTCTTGTGCCGAACTGATCGGTGGAATCCATCTGGAAAGACTGACAGAGCCACGAAAACCCACGTCCCTTCAAACAGAATCATATTGCGACCGTTTTAGGCTATGGTTACACAGGGAAGGCACGAGCGCGAAGTCCACTTCTCGCGAACACAACCGAACACAACCGAACGCGCTGAACCAGAACAAACCTACATAAAACTACGAAGGCGCTTACATTACAAGCGAAGTAGTACTCGCGCGAAATCGCTCGACGTTCACAGACCGGCCAGGAGTTCGAATCCCAGTAGGGGAAATGGATTTTTCTCTTCTTCAGAACGTCCACACGGGCTCTGGGGCCCAGTCAGCCTCACAGTCAGTAGGTTATAGCATTCCTTCCAGTGGGTTAAGTGGACAGGACATGAAGTTAACTACCCACCTCCATCTAGCGCCGAGGTGAAGAATGAGTGGAGCTATACCTCTGCTCTCTCTGTATGCCTTCATGGCGTGGACAGGGAAAGCTTACCCTTTTTAACTTTTTGATCAAAGCGTTATGGAAAAATTTTTTCAGTGTTTTCTTCATTATAATAAATTGTGAAGGTGTATCGAATGTCTTGCTGAAATATTCTTCATGCTGTACGGATAACGCAACAATTTCAATTATTCACTTTCACTGAATTCACGTAAAGGATTCACCCAGCGTTCTCTACTGTTTCTTCCAGAAATAACAAACTGTAATGTACTATTTTCTGCAAAATATAACTCTAAGGCAGGATCCACGACTACACCACAAGCAACGTTATCCGCAATCGCGCGACGTAGCCCAAACCAAACACCACCCACTTTATGGGACGAAATCGGTAGTATTAGCGTGAACTCAACTTCGCGCAAATACGCTACCACAGTAACCACAGCCTCAGGCTAAGCAAGTAAAACAAAACGCCAACAAATAAAAAATACGCTAATGCTATCCGCCGAACGAAATGCTTATCGCCACAGCCCGCGCGCCTAGGCTGCATCCTACCAGCACCCTTCAACTCTCGATGTCAGGGGTAGACGGTAAGCCTAAGCAAGCCTGATTGTAAGACAAGCCTACGCACGCCTGAATGTATGTAACAATGCCACAAAATCTTTAGTAGGCTTTCTCACAAATGGAATGGAGAAGTATTTTTGTGACTATAACGCTTGTTTTAAGAAAGTTTATTTATTTACTTATTTATTTATTTGCTGATTTATTTATTTATTTATTTGCTGATTTATTTATTTATTTAACTACGATGTCAGTAGCTCAAACCATGCAGCGTCTAATGGTAAAATAATTACACTACCATTCTACGTTACTCATAACTAGTCAATAACAAAATGGAAAGATGTGGAAAGAACCGGTCGAGGCCTAATTACAGATACCCGACACGTTACTGGGACAAAGGAGGAAAATCATGAATAACCAGAGCACAGGACAGCCGGTCTCTGGGCAAGGACTTGAGCCCCTGACGATTTTAGGGAATTTTGTGCACTGTCGACACTTAACTGTCTGGCAGTTTCTCTTATTATCTTTGACTACGAAAGCTGCTTCACTTTCATTCACCTTAGCTTCAGTGTCCGGTCGCTTACCACAGCCTATCCCTTCACAAATGCAACCAGCCACATTAAAAAAAAATTATACCAGTTGTATTTGCACATTTTCGTTAGAGGTTCCTTTCCAAATTCCGCATGAAATTTTCTTTGCACTGTAACCACACATTTCGGTTTGCAATCGCAAAGCACACACTCAGCTTCCCCCACAGCTTTTTCCACAACGGCCACTGGTGGCAAGGCTTGGAAACTCCACAGCGCAACTTCGGAACTTCATCATATTACAACAACAATACGTTCTGTTTTCATCCCTGTGCCCTTTCAGTTCGTGAGCGGCACTACATTAAAATCGTCTACATTTTATGTGTTCATCCCGTACGCGAAAGACGGGACATACACCAAGAAACCACCCGCATAGTTGCACCAAGTTTTGCCAATATTGCTAGGAGACGAGTTTCGTTGGCTACAGAATTCCGCGCTTGCCCGCATTCTGTCGGTTAAGCACGTTCTTAAATCTTTCAATAGAGATATGGTGAACTAATGTGGCTGCAAAAGTCGAAGGTTCAACACTGCTAGTAACAAAACATGCCACCGGACAGCAGGGCTGTGGAGTCGGTACACAAAACTTCCGACTCCGACTCCTTCGTAAAATCTCAATATGTATTAATAACGGTAAACCTATAAGACATTTCATCACCACCACGTAAATCATCAGGCTACTTTTTATACTTAAACCTATTTTTAAGTATAAGTCTAATGGTTATTGTAGCTATCAGGGCTCTGAATTTGGAGCATCAAGTTAAGATTTTAGATTGAGGCCGGAGTCGGAGTCGGTATATTTTTATCGACTCCGACTCCACCTAAAATTCCTTCCGACTCTGACTCCACAGCCCTGCTGGACACGCCCCTAAGGCATTCAATCCACCTTCCATTCTCGCACATCGCCACGTATATGATCCATCACCTCGACCTTAACTAGCAATGTGGCTCACGCAGCTACGCTTCGAAGTTTTATTTGGGGGTGCCCGGTTCAAAAACTGTCCACAACATAGACCACAGTTACTGCAGTTCTTCTGTCTTTTACTGAGTCTCCAGGTATGCACAGGGACGACCATTAGGTCACTAGTGCTTCCTCCCACAACCTCCCCAGTTCGTTATTCCAACATCCCACCATTCGACGCCACACAATCCGAGCTACTGCCACAGTGGCTCAATACACAATCACTACAAAAAAAATAAATTCTCTAGTCTTCCAGGAGGGCGCCATCTAAGAGACTTCGCCACCAAAATTCTGTACGCATTCTTTTTACCCCATACTAGCCAAATTCCCACGCTTCACCGCCCTAACAACACACACACACTGAATAAATCACTAAGTTCCTCGTTACGCAATATCCTACACTGTTTACAAAAATTTTCAAGCAACCCCGTTGATGTCTTCGAATCCACTGCAAATTAAAAGAGGCAGCAGCCTCATCAGTTCAGTCAGTAATGTGGCTAGGTTGCAATACGGACGAACGAGGAATTGTGGTTTGATTCCAGGTAGGTGAAACACTTTCTATACACGACCACCTCCCGACCAGCTTGCCCTCTACCACATCGGGGAGCGGCACTGCGAATTCCCTTTGCGTCTTCAAGGCGTGAAGCTTAGATTAAACACATGCACAGATCTTGATATTTGAAGTGCTAATACCGTGACCATTACTTCCCGACTGCAGCGGTCAGACACACTGAATTTGGCGCTGCTACTTCTAAAAGCGTGCCACATCCCGGACAGTGCAGCCAGTCACTAGGCTACTGGTTGGACAGAGGAATCGTCGTTCGATTTCTTGCATAGAAAAAGAGATTTTTCTCTACTCCAAATCGAACAGACCAGCTCCGAGGCCCGCCCAGCCTCCTGTTCAACAGATATGGAAGCCTCATTCCCCGAGCCACGAAGCTGGCAACTCACTTCCATATGGGGCCGACAATAAGAATGAGTAAAGTTATACCTCCACTCACCCACACGTCTTCATGGCGTGTGCACAGGACCGGCTGTGCCTTTTTAACTTCACCTCAATCAACATGCGTTAAGTACCATTACAGTTTTCGCTGGCATAACGCCAGGCAGTCTTGAGGAGTGGTACTGATACTGACTGAGGAGGCTGTAGTTGACCTTGGCAGTTCTGCGCGCTGGGTACAGCCGACCCTCCCTTGTTTGTGACAAGTAACCAACGTACTCCAGTTAAAAATACATCGGACTGAAATCCAGTTTTTTCTGTAGTGTTCTATGCAGTTACAGCTGTGAACAAATCTAACTTTAGTCTCATTTTGGATGAAATACCTAACAAATGGCAGCCAGTGGAAAGAAGCTCATGCAGTAATAGAGGCTCAAGTTTTTGACAGGTTCTGTATGTTTCCTCCTGACCGTAGTCGCCAGTGTTAACCTTTTAAAGCCTAGCGGTAACTTTACGTACCACCACGTTTAACATTAAAAAATTCTACGTGGTGCCCACATTGCGTTTATGTACTTTGTACGGATCTCTGAACAAACAGCAACTTTTGCCTTATAAAACATTAAGAGACTGGTTTTTATAACCGAAGTGGAGAGTGTTTACAGCGCGGTACGCACTGAGGCCTTATATAAAACAGATAAGCTTCGTCTTTAAAGGGTTAAGACACTATACCCACGCTGTGCAGGTCAATGCATTCTCTGGAGTAGGGGACAATACCAATGTTTCAGAAGAACCTAGTGCCTCCACCTTCTAACCAAGTTGGGCATAGTATGTTCCTCCAAAACGTGTGTACTTACATACCACACTACATGGAGTCACAACCCACTGGTCATCGTACTACTATACGAATCTTAAGTTCAAAAACGCTACACATAACAATGGAGACGTAACCTTCCAAGTTTCATCTAATTAAGAGAACACGTACAGCGTCTCTCAAGAGATATGACACAGTTTAGTTGCCGTGTCCTCCCCCACCCTCAGCTCTGATGACCACTCACCACAAAACCTCTATATGTTACCATTCTTCCAACCTGACTTCAACCCTAAACATGCAAGCAGCATTCTTTTCAAATGCAGGTAGGCAGCCATTAATCACACTCCTCTGCCTTTTTTTACGTTTTACATATGTTATGTAACGACGCTCTCAGCGCACTGAAGGAATGATCCGAAACTCTCAAAGAAAAACCGGCCGCAGTGCCACATGGACGGGCCTGCGAAAGAACCCGGACCTCAGCGGTGAAAGAAGGACGTCTAACCACCTGAGCCGTGGCATGGGCTCTACAGACAGATGCGGATACCCTGATATCTGAGCCCTCTAACACTGCACACAGCTGTAGTCAGCACCGTCCGTCCAATTGGCTGACGTCACAATACGTTACAACTTTACCAGAAACATTTACTCTGTTGGCAATACACTATCGCAGTGCATTGTTGGGTCCCTTTATCAAATCGCCAGGACAGTCGATAAAGCAGGGGACACTTCATACCGAAATCCACTTTGCTCCATTGTTTAAAAGGAACTGAAGGGTCCTGCTTATTATACAGTGTTTCTGAAACTCAAAGAAAACGGTTGGGGCTGCGTGCGCTGAACTTCCCTCCTTACCAGCTCGCCTCTTCACCCCGTAATAATAGGGATCAACTTAACTGACGAGAATAATACTGTCATAACCTGAATGACTACGTTGAAACTCTCGAATTTCATATTAACCGAAAATTCAACGGCATTAAATTTTACAGTTTCCCCAGATAATCTTCCAGTGATCCACTACTATACACTGTAGCCCCTGATGGACACTCTGACATGATATCACTAAATATGCACACTACTGGACTCGTTCCGGCAAAAGTCAACACATACCGACCACAGCACAGGCAGCCCACACCGCACTGTCATTCCTGCTCCTGTTCTTAAATACGTAATACCATCGACCCAATTTCTGTACAGTATAATACACGTACGTAGTCTATCACAAGCCGTAAGCTATTATAAAGCCTACAGTAACAAACGCGTACAGGTGACATTAACTTTCGAATTATCCTACACCTCCATGGGTGATTGCGTCCATTCACTCAAAGTCACTCGGCCGGTATCACTTTTACTGCATACCAAGACATAAGGGTACGAATATCAGGCTCTTTATGGAGTGCGGGGAAGTCCCTCAAAACGGAAACTAGACTCGTGACGCAGGTATTTGCATTTACATACATCTTCCAGTTCAATGCTGCATGTTCTCTTTGTGTCTGGTAAGTCCAAAGCGACCGGCAATGTATTCTGGTCTAATGCCCTCATGTTACCTGACGTCTGGAATCGTTAATATTCTGGTCTGGATTTGAATACAAACACAAACAGATATGAATGCGGGCAGCAGCCGAGATTGGGAGCAGAGCATATGAGTGATATGAAATTGGTAAGTATGGGGGAAAAGTACTCTAAAATAAGGTTATGACGAAGACAGATAAAGGTCACAGTATGACTGAGAACGAGTTTTCAGAACAGCGTCAATAACGTCACTCTAAGGAAGCAAACCTGCTAATAGAAGCGTACGTTAGTCGACAGATATTTTTTCCCCCAAATGGGCCCATTCCATAAAATAAAAAGTAAAATATGCTCAGAATATAATCCAAATATTCGAAATTTACATTACAACGAAGGCTCATACTATGGTCATTTGGGCTACCACACTGCATAATCTGGCTACAAAGGAACATTTGGCATCCATCTGCCACCGACACCCTAAGGCCTCGGCCATTACCTTCCATTACACAGCACCGTAACTCTGAACACACAGTCAACACGTACACTCTTACGAATTTTAGAACACCCCATGTTTTCCTTTTTAGAAGATATTTTTGAGATTTGGTAATAAATGATATGATTGTTTAAACTTAGTTACGAACATTAAGGATAAGTAAAAATACCAATAATTTGCCTAATGTACGCACTACACAGTAATTATAGAGAGTTGGCTCGGTTTTAATTACCTCGAAAACCTCAACAATTACTCAAAAGTTGTACGTTTCATAAAATGTGTTTCATTCTTTCACTGCTCTTCCTCAGAATATTTCGCTCCAATACATACAGGGTGTCTCACAACACGTCGGCCAAACTTCAACTGGTAGTTCACTGCCTGAGAATGAAAAACTGTACATCAACATGCGCCCAAACCTCAGCCACTGTCACAGCCTGTTCCAGCTAAGGGCCTGCACCAGTCAAAGCAGCTAAACGGTACCGTAACAAGCGGTGCTTCCATGACTGGTACATCGGATACACACTAGCAACTTGCGGACACTTGCCACGCCATGATAACAGTGCATTTGTACAAATACTGACCACTTGTATCTTTCCCACCAACTGTCGGTAACCGTGACAAAAGTTAAGGAAATCAACAATGTTTATTTACTCATCAAGTCCAGACTTATCGCGTTCCTACTTGTTTACACTTGATAAGTAGGTACAAAACGTGTGCTGGCAATCATCATCATTCGGTATGTCGAGTAGCCAAGTACACACAAGTCGTGGGAAGGCGATCACAATGACCAGGCAAGCATCTGCCAGATGTGTCCGAGTACGAGTGTTAGTTGCGTACACCAGTCATGGAAACAGCATGACAATTACTCACTTGACTGTTTGTAGAACGCGTAACTATTTGCTCATTTGTCAAATCCACCAGTAGTGGGAACGCGGCTTTCGAAACTAATCACTCTGTCGACTTTTCCGCCTCGTTACGAGCAGCCTCGACTGCCAGGAACTCACAGAGGGGCCTTTCAAGTTGCTGTGGTCTGCCCTGACTCTTCCAGCATGCAGCGAACTCTCTGCCCTATTCTTTCCACCGCACTTCCCATTGGCCCGTAACACGATGGCCACATCGACATGACAATTAGTGTCTCTGACACTATTCAGCTACTCTGAGGTTAAATATACTGTGTGTGTATGTGTGTATTATGTATGTATGTATGTATGTATGTATGTATGTATGTATGTATGTATGTGTGTATATATATATACATATATATATTCCAAACCGCTGTCATGCACAACACAATTTACAAATTTTCAGGTTACCTGTTTCGGCTTCTCAATTAAGCCATTATCAGACCTATTCGTTATCAACAGCCATACAAAAAACGTGTACCTGCAAGTGGGATTGAGATGTCATTCCCTTGCAGTATTTTTCTTCCAATGGCACAACAGCCCCTAGTGGGCCACAGCCTCCTCATTATCGAGGCTCCACGATCACATTCAGACACACCACACTCGGTAGGACTCCTCTGGACAAGTGATCAGCCCGACGCAGACCTCTACCTGACAAGACACAACACTCACAAGAGACAGAGATCCATACCCCTGGTGGGATTCGAACCCACAATCCTAGAAAGCGAGCGAGCGACCGTAGACCAACGCCTTTAGACCGCGCGGCCGCTAGAATTGGCTCCCTTACAATCTAGCCATAAAAACTTAACGCTATGCAAAAGTGGCGCCTAATACATAGGTAATTCAAAAAGTAAAGGCAATTCTTGTACTAACCACAAAGTGAAATGGACACAACAGTAACATAGGCAGAACCAGAGCTGACGTCTAGCATATCAGCAACTTCAGACGCAGTAATCCGTCGGTCTTCTCGAATGACAGTGTTAGCACGATTGGTGTTGCCTTGAGAGTGCAACGTTGGCGGGTGCCCCGAACGAGTTTCGTCACATTCGTTCTTCCAGATTTAAACCTTGCTATCCATCCGTAAACTTTTGTCTGACTCATGCAGTCAACACTACCACACTATGCTAACATTCTACGGTGGATGTCAGCAGGTTTGACCCTTCTGCCCAAAGAAATCTGATCACGGCCCGTTGTTCTATTACGGTGCAATCGGAAAGCGCTGCGTCCATGCTTGCATAGTCACCGCTTCAGCCAGACTGACAATGGAGTGCTGGGCGATGCATGTTGAAACCTGTCAGAATCGAGTCACAACCGGCTACAATCGGTTGGCTGCTGTCGGTGGTGGTACTCGCTTAATTCGTACTTTGCCTTTACTTTTTGAATCACCCTCGTATTTGTGGGTCCACGGAACTTGCTTCCCGTCACCCTTCTGGCGCCTAGAATTTTGGGATGGCTCTTAGATTTTTGGAAAACTTGTGCACCCCTGCTATACCACATACTAGAATGTATATGAGAGCTAAATTACGCCGTAAAAAGTGCCAATTACAAGCAGACAGACGTCTAACATGGAGGTCGAGTCACAATCACCTCATTCTGTGTCTCCATAAATATACAGTGGGCCTCACCACACTCAATTTTATACTTTTTGTCCATTTAAATAGGACTCCAAAACCACGAAATAGGTCACTTAAAAAAGAAGGTCTCAGAGCATTCAATATTCATTGTATTAGAAAATGTTTCAGATAAAATTTGCAGACGTTAATGAAATTTGTAATTCATATCACATACCAGTTTTTGTTTAATGAAGTGCCGTTGAGAAAACTGATTACATTTTACTTACTGGGGTTTAATGAAAAACAGCAGAACTGTAAGAACTCATATTAAATTCAGCTGAACCCTTCTGGCGTAGACCCCAACACTGAATATGCTCAAAACCACGTCATTCTCAGACACAATATGTAGACACCATCCCATTACGCATTCAATCTTAATGCATTACTGCACAGCAAGTACAAAAGACACAGTTACTGGTCCATAATTATAAGTACGGAGATGTAAAACCAATTACATTTCAGTGAGCTGGGTTTCCAGTACTTGTTCCACTTTTACGCTAACTTCTGATTATCTTTTTGTGCTTGCCACTGGGTTTAGAACTGAGAAAACAAGAGTGGACAATAATTCACCAACATTTTAATTCATATTACACACACCTATTTATTTGGTATATCTAAGTTTCTCACAGCTGTGACTGCTACCATCTTCAGAATAGAAGGTGGGGGCAGAAAGATCCACGAAAATATCCTTAAATCTATATAAGACTACATGACATCATATCCCTGGAGGCAATGGCAAGCTTAATGTTCACTGGTGTGATATTTTAATGATTTTAACCCCATAACAGGCACGGTATTTTCTGATTTACATATGTATAATGTATTGAGAAAATATTTAGCCTGTGCATTGTTGCACTGGAGTCAGGTTAGATCAGTCAATTTCTGACTAGGCCACAAGCTAGTAACAAAGATATGGTTGTTTGATCCCCAGCAAGGGCAAGGGATTCTTCTCATCTCCAAAATGTTCCAACAAATTCTAGGGTCCACCCAGTCCTCCACCCCCCATTCAATTTGCACCAAGGGCTTTTCTCAGGGGTGAACATGATGAGGCATGAAGCTGACCACTCACCTCCATGTAGTGCCAAAATTAAAAATACATGGAACTATACCTCCACTGCCACATACAGATTCATGGCATGCCCTGGGAAACTTTAGTTTATGTCTTATTACTGCATTAGATTTGAGGTTCTCACAGTGGCAGATATTACAACTTGGTCTTTGGAATCTGACATCATTTAGTCATGTACATGGGTGACCATCCACCAAACTGCATAGCATCTATATGAAACACTGGAAAACCCAGTTAACATGTGGACTTAGTCCAGCTCTCTATTTTCTATGGACCAATCCAAGACTCTCTCCTTGATGTTTTTACCCTGCCACCAGTGACAAATCACGGATGACTTTGAAAACGTAACTTGCAGGGTAATACAAGTACATATATGTTGCATGAAGTCAACCTGCCATATACACTTTTCACCTAGACACATTTCTTGTGAGACGTTGAAAAGTAACAGGTTAACTGTACTGAATATCATTCTTCTTGGACTGCTTGACCCTTGAAGATGGGAC
The DNA here is from genome assembly GCA_013340265.1 of Coptotermes formosanus. NCBI lineage: Eukaryota > Metazoa > Arthropoda > Insecta > Blattodea > Rhinotermitidae > Coptotermes > Coptotermes formosanus. The sequence continues at coordinate 619,628 of BLKM01012015.1, forward strand.
TGATAGGTTGTTCCGAAACGTCGGTAAGAAACTACCATGCGACACTGCATAAAATCCCAAAAGAGTACAGATCTCACCTACGCTGAATAGATTCAACAATCATTTGTTATTTAGCCATTTGCTCTACAAATTCTATGGTTACAGATTGTCCCGTTTTATAATTACAGTCTCAATCATTTGCATATTTTAATGATAGAAATAGCAGTTGCAAGTATTCTACATAATTTTACATGTTGATGTCAATGACATGTTTTTATTCAACTGATATAATTTTTTTATGTGGCTTATATAGCAAAGTTGTCAGTATCTGTACTATGTGGTGTCAACTGCACACGAAGGAATATGAGTACAAATGAGATTATATTGATACAGGAAACTGAAGCACTCAGAGAAAACAACTGTCCCCATGCCACTCTGACCATCACACAGCCCACACACATTGCTGTGATTCAACAAAACAACACAGACAAAACCCATAACATCAAAGCATGGTTCTTATTCTTCCTCACAAGGCAGACACACTAATGACTGTTCCAGTCTCCAATATCACTTTTACCTTTTCCTTGGTCATTCCTATCAAAGTTCACAAGGTTAACAGGTCTTCATCATCTAATGAAAAATATTTCTCACTAACGTAAGACATGACTGAGAGAACAAATGCCATAGATACCTTCTCATGTCTCATACTCTGTTTTCCCACCTCACAAATTTACATACCATCATGCTGGAGTATTTTAGGATAACTTTCAATTTGACCTGCATCAGAGCCATTTCATTAACACATATTGTAACACATACTTCATTACTGCACCTTATCTTCAGCCTGTGAACTTTTTGAGATGCAATGCCATGTAGTCTGGTAGCTGGCTACTGGCATTGTGGTGTGGCATAAGTTTCTGCCTTTGTATGAGGATGGAGGTAACAGGTTCCTCCAAAACACTGGTACCAGTCTACCAGACTAAGCTGTGGTACATCCTAAAAGACCGCATCTTAACCTTTTAAAGCCTAGCGGTAACTTTACATACCACCAGCTTTAACATCAAAAAATTCTACATGGTGCCCACACTGCGTTTATGTGTTTTGTACAGATCTCAGAACAAACAGCAACTTTTGCCTTATAAAACATTAAGAGACTGGTTTTTATAACAGAAGTGGAGAGTGTTTACAGCGCAGTACGCACTGAGTCCTTATATAAAACGGATACGCTTCATCTTTAAAGGGTTAATATTCACTGCTGTGTTAACATCACACCTGAAACTCTGCATATCCATTTTCTTTTCAGAAAGAAGCCTAAAACCACCAGACTGATTCAATGAAATACTGAGATGGTTTCACATATGGACTGTAGAGATGACAAGATTTCTCCTGCTACATCTTTACACAATTTTCATTAGTTACTACACGACAAACCTGATATTCCCTTAAATATTTAATGCAGAAATTTCTAACTTTTCATTATTTTACGACTCAAGAATGGAGCGCAAGCTTTCATGATTCAATGTGGCAGCTACTGCAAAAAGCGATTTTCATTCATAAGTGCAACAGATAATTTAGGTCTATACTGGCTACTAAAGGAATTACTCTTTGCGGAAAATAACAGCTTTGTTGAGATACAAATCTGTCTGAAAGATAACTTGGCAGCCATAAAAGTTATCCTATACAGCTGAGCGAATACTCTCGCAGTAAAAATGAGATAATGACATCCTTACTTAGCTGCAAAGATGTCAATGATACAAAATGAAGGCAGGTTGGTCACTTGGCCTGCAACCATTCACCTGATAACATGCAGTAGAGATCACAACTCCCTAATCAGGCTCCCTCAGGACATGGCCAATACCTCACCAGGGAATTTTCCAAATCATGGGCTGTGAGTGAGCACATATGCTACAAACATCATACACAGGGCTTCATAAAATACAGCAGTAAGTTGATTCTTGCACAAAACAGTGAAATGTACACCCACTTTGCATCAGAACTGCTAAATGCAAAGAAACTCTTCCACAGTGATGCCAACTCACTCACCCTCAAAAGCAATGAGCATGACCAAAACACATTAAGATTTGTGAGATTTTCAATAAACATGCCACTTAGATGGAAAAAACTTAAAAAAATCTAATGTAAACTAATGCAATTTTAACAACTATCGTACATTTTTGTGGTTTTCATTAAAACATGCCTGACCATGGGAAGTTCTGAATCTTGGAATTCCACATTTGGGAGGTGCAACCCACACTGCTCCAGACAAAAAGTAAAATAACAAAACATCAAAATAACCTTACAAGAACTCGGAATGCTCTAAAGAGTTATGTGCCTTCAAGACATTGTTTAAGTCAGGATTGAGCTACAAACCTATCCTGACATGATGTCCTATTATTCTTGTCCCTCCCAACCCCCCATTCATGTTTTATTATGCTCATGGTGCCCTTTCCACCAAACTCAAAATTTAGTTTAAACTCAGACTGTAGTCCTCTAAGTCATGACAGGAAGAACAGAATGGATCTCTGTGTGCTGCCATGAAGACAGCATGTTGGCATCCACTGGATAATGCCACAACCCAGAAGCCCACCTCAGTAATCGGTCCTGCGGAAACCTCAAATCTTGCATCACGTTTCTTCATCACCTGACATGCAATGGCACTATTTCTGGTACACATTTCTCCACCAATATTTGTAGTCTTATAAAAATGGGTTTCCTTCACCCTTTAATACTAAAATTTAGATGCAACAAATTCATTCATGAACACCTTACATAGGGAAACCTATATGTTTCATGGCAGATACCAAAGTGGCACTTACTTTTCCTACTGTAACATAAACGGACCATTAGAATCCAAATCAAATGACCACTCACATAATTAACTAATAGTCTGAAGCCAAAGGTTCACTACCATTTCACAAAAAAATGCCATGGTCAAGCATTAGCACAAGCATATCAAAATGATGGATCTTCCTAACTTACAAACTGCCAGGCGCCATAACTAGTGACAACAATAACTGTGTTACTGAATGAAAGTCATCACCTCACCAGTAACAAAATATGGAGATAATATGGTTTAGACATAACATGCGAGTGCACTTAGCTCCCACACTTGTTACATTTTCAAGACTGTTAATGTCTACCACATCAACGACAGTTTGTTCATCAAATACTATCTTGTTTTTTGATTGTAAGGGCTGTGCATTATTGTTATGAAGTGTACTGCACATGGCTGGAGAACATCAAATTTGCATCAAAGACAAGAAGTATATGCTTTAGACATAAACTACACCAACAAATGCACTGTTATTAGTTAATATGTTCTTAAGACCATGGTAACTAATGACAGTGCATTTGTTGGTGTAGTTTATATCTGATTGTAACCCTGCAACATATGAATAATATAAAGTTTATATGGTTTAGATTTCATGTCTGTTGCATTTCAGAATAAACCGTCATGTTAACAGTCTGCTACAATAATAAAACTAAATATCACATCCAAATACTAAACTAAATAATGTGGCTTTAATGACAACTGAAAACTGCAACAACTGTAGAATTTTAGCGTAGAGATGAAATTATGACATCTCTGTTTAACGTGTAACGTAAATTAAATGTACTGCATTTACATATAATTTTGTGCTACATTTGGTACAACATGTGAATCATGTGCAATCTCAGCCTACCATGAATACCACCATCCACAGTTTCCAACAGAGATATACTTCAAACAAGTCATTTCTATGTAAAGAAAAATTCTGAAAATTCTCAAAATTATCATTACCAAAACAGCACGACGAAACGGACGGCCTGCGTGATTTTTTCGGCAACTGAATCTTTGAAACCCTGAATACTTGTTGAAAGTGTGAACATAACCTTATCACATTCAAAATTTTTTCTTCGAACAATACAGTGTCAACTGGTGCAATTTTAAGTCCTCATCGACTGTTGTCATTAATTCACAGCAACATTCGCACTTGAGTTGTTGCGAATGTTTACGACTTTGTACTGCAAATGCACTGCTTATGTTCATCTCATAACATACACACACTGCAAGTCGAAATAATTCAGTTGTAGTTTACCTGATTTTTCACATTAATAAGAAGCTGTGTGTTTCCAATATTGAAGAAGTACAAACAATAGAACACGCCTACATAGCAGGCACAACTAGCACCACGTCTAACACTCATTTTCAGACGCAGCGTCCCACTATTCTCGCAACGTCACTTCCACCAACTCGCCATAACATGCACTGTAACGCGCCTAAATACCGGAATATACTTCGCACAGCAACCAACAGAGAGCAGCACTACACAGTCGACTACCACGCTAACCGCGGTGACATACGTTATGAAAACAGCAGCACGTCGGATACCTCCAGCATTTCTGGAGCGCGCAGTTTAGATTGAAATTTAAATTCACGTACGTACCTTACCTCGCCACTAAGCTGCAGAAAATCCTGAGAATCTAGTAATCCTGAATCCCCCACGCAAATGCCAGGGTAGTAGGCCTACCTGAAAATAATGCCAGGAAGGTTCGAACTCCGGTAGGGACGAATTTCTCCTGTGCAGTTGTTACCGGGTCTGTTTCCTGAGGTAATGCGACCAGGGCGTGGCGTTGACCACCCACCCCCTTCTAGCGCCAAGGTTGAGTATGGGTAGATCTATACCTCTACCTCCCATCTGTGCCTGCTTGGCATGTTACAGGATAGCCTTTGTTTTGCCTTTACCTTTAACAATGCATAATATACCAAAATATAAATTGTAATTGAATTATTACAAACCAATATACAATACATTAATTGATGTTATGGTAATTTCTTCAACATATGTTTTAAAGCATCTTATAATTAAATAAACAGGCACGCCCGCACACTGAGATGGCCAGCTGGAAGAATTATGGCCTGCCAATGCAGGCCATAATTTGTCAATCCTAGGAGTGTTGCCTCCCTCTGGCAGGGGTGCCAGCAGCAAAGTAGAAGGCAGTGCACTTGCACCATCTGGGAATTTTGACTTAATGTATTTTTCATATTTAATAATTCATTAAATCAAACAAAAATTCAATGAAGACAAGACTAAAACCTCATGTAGTTTCTACAGTTTTACTCAAAGTTTATTTAAAGATTTTAATTAAACACCAACTATGTTATTGTCTTGTCCAGCATTGATTTGGTCACTTTACATGTAGGTAAGTGCACCACCTCACAAAAAATCCTGCCAGCACTGAAACCCAACAGAATCACATTAGCAAATTTTGACAGCTGCAACTCCAGGCGTTTCCATTCACTGGAACTGAAAGTGTGACTGAGCATATGCCTCCAAAAAAAGCCAGATCCTTCGATATTAATCAAATCCTTTGGTGTGTGAACTCTTTCTGCATTCACTGCTTTCAAGAGTATAGTCAATGCTTTTAGAACTAACAATCTGCACCTGCAGCCTCCCCAGTCATCTTAATACAGTGGAATGCATCCCAACACTGATAGTGGTTGAACCACCTCCAACTTTTAGAACAAGGCGAGTGTTACTTTGCATGTTTCAACGGATCATCATACTAACTCCTCAAATTCTCTTCAGTGACCACCCCAGTAATGGTAAATTTTGTTGGTTCTGATCCTTGATCTGTGTGGACAGCATTGTCTCTATGTTCCCGACAGTTGCAGACCAAGATTTCATAACTACAGTAACATGAAGATTCAACATTGACCGAGCACTCTTATGAATTGCGTGTGTAATGTCAGAAATGGTTCTCACAGCAGAATCACTTAGTCCCATAGCCCTTTGAATATTATGGTATGGTAGACAAAGAGAAAATGAAAATACCAGAAACAGGACGAAGATGATGAACCAGAGGACAAGTGATGCAGCAGCAGCAGCAGTATTAAGGGTTGGTGGTGGTGGTGGTGGTGGTGGTGGTGGTGGTGGTGGTGCTGGTGGTGGTAGTGGTAGTAACAGCAGCAGTTGCTAGTGACTTGTACCAGGAATTACCAAAAGGACCACACTCGAATGCAGCAGAAGTCACTGTGAGTGCTTGTGACCAAGACAAAAGCACATTTACACCATCTATGGTCCAATATGCATGTGATTTCAACTAATATAAAACTGTACTACATGATTTGGTGCTCCTAAGTCTGTGGCTTCAGAAGCCATACCAACTGCATGCTTTCCAGATGTTAGCTTGCTCTTGAGAAAACTTTTTTGTGCTTCCAAGAATAAAACAACATTTTTCTCTCTGTTCCTAGATGGCCTTTCTTCTCTACAAAATTGCAGGGGCGGTCTTCACTGCAGTTCAGTCAGTGACGTGGGATGCAACACAGTGTCTTCCCGTGGCCACTCCTGCTGCAGATACCAACAGGGCTTCGTGTACATCACCACTGGGTATGTCCAAATCACTGACAATGGAAGCACCAAGTAGGATTTTGAACATACAGACGTGGAAGGAATTTCTAACATCCAATAATGATGCTACAAAAAGCAGGCACTCAGAATGTCAAGATCAGAATTCTTAGGCGATAATGATTTCCCAGCCACTTCATATACTATCCCTCAGAACCGTCTACTTAGCAAGGGCAGACGGGGCGCCCTTGCTCCTCATCCAATGTAGGGACTCACTGCTAATAGCTCTCCAACATAAGATGCTGCTCAACCTGAATAAAATACGAGCAAAATAGCTGTTCTTTAAAACATCCACCACCCTGATCGTCAACTTCATCAAACAGTGTACCATTCTTCAATTCAGATCCACCCAGCTGTATGTTAGCATGTCTAACAGATTTATACTTGAACTAGTATTCTCTTTATTCTTAAATCTGAAAATCATGAAACAAAGTGCCAGCATTTCCACACTGACAAAAGATAGTGTGTTCTTCTCTATATCACGTTTTGGGCACAAAGATCTTATGGAGAAAGTATATCCCATCGGAAACCATTGGCTTCAGACTACCATCAGAAGATGAAGGAGAGACAACACCATAATTTGTTTCCAGGCATGTGCATTTCTACATTAGGAATAACTGCCTGCCCACCACACTACACTCTGCAAACCTGCAAGGGTAATTCCATAAGTAAGGCAGGCATCTCTTTTGGTCAACACTGGGGCAACATAGAAAACAGAGTACATATGTTTGAAAGCAAGTGGTATGTACCGGTATATGCTACCATCAGAATGGGGTGTATGTACAAGATTGCAAATACATTTCATGCTCAAATATGATCATTTTGGCAACCTCATTCAGGAATAGAGGTCCAGAAAGTGGGAATGTTCATACCTGAAGAGGAAATTCTCCACAGCAGAAATTCATAGGGGTGACACTGAGTACCACATTAAGCATTGGGTGATCATGCCCTCCTGAATTTAATAGGTGCAAGGTGGGTACAAGCATTTGAAAATATAAGAGCGTCAACCATCAACATGCATGATACTGAACATTCAATGTTCATTCACAAACACATGTTAGTTGCCATAATTAACACTGCATGGATGACAGGTGCTGGACTGTCAAGGAATTTGCCTCACATACAGGGATTTCTGCATCTATAGAGCTCCAAATTTTATGACAGGGCATGAAATAGCACATGACTGCTACCAAGTTGGTGTTACATCATTTAAATCAGGCATAAGGGTGGACATGCTGTAAGACATGTCATATTAATCTGGAACAATTTTGTCACAAAGGGGATAAGTCAGATCAGATAATTGCAATCAATAAAATGTGGTCAAGGACACACAAACCAGAACTCAACAACTGTCCTCTGAAAGGTGTCTTCCACAGTCACCATGAAAACAAAAGTTTCAACAGGGTCACTGTGAATGCACAACATTACCAGCCACTTCTGCAATACCATCTACGCGTGCAGTTAGGGAACTGTGTCCCAGACCAGATGAGAATGACATCATATACAGCAATGCTACAACCAACTCAGCAGGCACTATCAAGACAATTCTCCAGCATTTGAGTGGAAAGTGTTATAGCAAGCTCCCTAAAGCTCAGTCCATGTGACCAGAATCCTATCCTCATACACATGCACCCATTGCATAGGAAACAATGTGCAGACTTACAAGTTACTTGAACAGCAGTTTGGTGCTAGGTGGCACATTAGCATATCAGGTTATATCAATGTTGTTTCCCAATTTGCTCACCATTGGCAACAAACTGTAAACAGCATCAGGAATGTATATGAGCCAGCACAGTGCACTCAGTATAGTCAGTATGCTATGGGCTCATGATCCAGGGTTTATATCCCCACTTGGCCAAGAGACTGGATCCGGGGCCCACCCAGCCTCCTACTGAATGGGTACCCAGGCTTTTCCCCAAGGGTTGAGCAGCCAGAGCACGAAGTTGACCACTCACCACCATCTAGTACCAAGGTTAAGAATGAGCGAACCTATACCTTTATCACCTATATGCCTTCATGATGTCAACAGGGGTAACTATACTGTTTATCTTTTACTAATATGAAAGTCCCTATGAGTTGTCAGAGTAGTTTATGCTGTGTTTTTTGCAAAACATTCACTATGTATGACACAATAAATGAAAACCATGATTCAAAATATGTGTGTTTTCCTTGCACCCTACCAGTGGGTCCTGTACAGATACCCATATATGATGGTAACATTTACAATTACATGCCATGTGTTTTCAAACAGTTCCTGTTTTGCCGAATTTTTAACCCAAAAAATTGTTCCCATGACATACAGAGTCACCCTCCTACATATACATACACGTATACACAGCAGAATGGACTTGCACTTGATTACATCATAGCTCCCAGACACAAGTAACACACAAGAACTGCACATCCTGACAAACAGAGAAATGCCACCTGGCCTAGATTTACAAAGCAGACGTTTCAACCACGAATACAGCACTTTTTATTGCCAAATACATCAGAGTTAAAGACATGTTTTGGCCGCGCTGCTCAGCCACCTTCAAAATCTGGGAAACTTTCAAACTCATACATTTAGCAAATTAATCTTTAAATTTCAAGAAAGCAATCTTAAAAACATAAGGCATGGAATGTATATATACAGATGATGTTTTACAAAGGGATGAGACTTTATTCCATTTACAGAAAATGTTTTATGTGTTCTTCTCTTTCTTTCTGCTGGTTGTCTATTATTCCCTTAATTTATGGTTACTCTTAATACTTCCATCTTCTTATCTAAAATAAGTTGTACTCCTTTACTTACAAAAGAAGTCCATGTTGGGTTATTTTGTTTGCACGGGACATTCTGTTATTTTCATCGTGCCTGAAACATGAACTACCATACTTGCTCAGATCTGAGCTCTTCTGGGATACTATGCAGTGTCAAGCGGTAATCCTTTACCAATGTTTTGGGACAACATATCGGTCCTATATTGTACGAATTAGGTTCACTGCACATCTATATCTCCAGGTACTTCATCAATCTACACAACATAGGTGTTTCTCCCACATTTATGCATCATTGCAAGGTTCCTACATAAATGTACTACACCTCTGGAAGTTTTACAAGTGCTATGGCTGAAATATGTCATCCTTAACTGTATGATACATAAAGTAACAAAAAAAGGTTGTGCTCATGGTTGAGGAGTCTTTCCTTCTGTCCACAATTTCACACACATACCAATGCAAAAGGACGTTTCCCTTCAAAATTATGCCACCTGCGGTCCAAACAGAGTACTGCATGTGTGTGCCAGATGCATGGCACAACACCAGACTTGCACACAGAACAGTGGGAACGGACCACTCAGCCTTCATTCCTGAGTTTCCTGTAGCATGGCATATGTTACAAATTCTACCACAACTGTGGGCAAGCACCATGGATAGAAAAAATGCCACCTGGTTAAGACAGAAGTTGAATATACACATTGGAGAGCAGTATGTGGGAAATATACAATATAGGAGAAGCACGGCACAGAGGAGGGAATGAAGAGAGGAAAAATACCCTGTTTATTCAAACATAAGAAGAGGTTTCTCCCCCTCAAATTTGGTGCTTAAGTATGCCAGGTCGTCTTAAATTCGCATATGAAGCACCGAACCAGACCACATTGTACCTGACCACGCAACACTGGTTCGCTCTGCACTGGACCATGGCAAGCGAAACCAAGGCCTGCATCGCCAAATCATCATGTGTTGATGAAAGAGAAAACACAGCATGTCTAAAGTTGTTTCAACGTATGTAAATCAAAAGAAAAAATTTATGGAGTATTTATAAAGTCAAACTATAAAAATACAAACTGTACATTATTGTAGTGCCACAAAGTCTGGGGTACATGTTACCACCCCTGCCTGCACTGCGTTTGAGTACCAATTAAACTGATTGGAAGTGAGAAGCGGCAGTCACCATGGATCAGAGAGGCCACCCAAGCAAGCCAGGAAGATCCGGTGGGTGGGGTTTGGAGACTGTTGGGCTTTAACGTGAACCTTCATATTGCAAAACATGACATTATGAATAAGCATTAGTGTAGCACAAAAACATCAGAACTAAGAAAAATACAATTTATGAGTTCTGTACAGGAGTAGGCTGCCGCAAGTTACTTGTTTTAACAGGAAAATGTCATAACTAATATTGCACTCTTAGCCATGAGGAAGCATTAGTGTCACTGTTCTTCCCAGTGGAATATTTTTTTTGGGCAATGTTTTATTTTTGGGGGCTCATCTTAGATTTGGTAAAATACATTTTCCCTTGGCAGAGGTGTTTTTTTTTTGAGGGGTCATCTTAGATTCTAGTAAACATGGTAATAGATCTGTTGTAACATGAAATACTGAAAGTGGTAAATTATTTGATGGATGTGATGGCTACAGATATCACTTCACACATGTTCTCCATACAAAGGTTCCCACAAAACAAGACAAAGTTGACAATTACAGAATGATATAGAAAACAAATGAAATAGTCAGGCTGTACACTTTGTCACTTCTCTGAGCATGCCACCTGTCACATGAGCTTTAACCCATAAGAAGCGGATATTCGCCAGGAAATTTTTGCCTTGCAGTTGGACTACCTTCTCTCGCAGGAGACTCAAATTGGTCTAAATTCGTGGTGGGCGCAGGCTTCCTATGCCATAAAGCTGCCTTGGACAGGCATAATGCATATGATAAAATGAAATGTCCAACAGAACTGCACTAAATCTTCAGAGCACCATCAGGACATGGACTAACCTACCTCAACTGGCACCCAGTTCAATGAATAAATTCTTACACACCACATAAGAAACAGGGTGCTGGGCATGACACATGCATGGACCACACTTCAAATAGGACAGCACACTGAATAACATCTTACAGACATCAAATGACAATGGACACTTCGTATTATACTTATGTACATGCCACTTCAAATTAGACGGTAGGCAGACTCCATTTTTATGAACACCAAATAAAAAAATTGGCACTTTTCACATTGGAACCAATGCTGTCTCCACAAGCCACATATTTCTATAAATGACTTAATAACCCATCACAATTTCATATAGACACAGACACTAACCACTGTGTTTGTATATATGTTTCTTTAACGTTTCCAATCTTGTAAACGATTTCTTACATACATCACATAAAAACAGAGGGTCTATATTATGAATTCTCTTATGTCTTGTCAGACCACTTTGCCAACCGTATGATTTGTTACACACATCACACGACAATCGATGCCCACCTGTATGGATCCTTTTATGTTCCCTCAGACGACCTGGCTGCCTGAATGATTTGTTACACACCTCACACAAAAATGGACGCTCACCATTATGAATCTTCTTATGTTCCCTAAGATGACTTTGCTGCGTGAATGATTTGTTACACACATCACACAAAACTGGACGCTCACAGTTATGCATCCTTTTATGTACACTAAGATGACCTTGCTGCTTGAATGACTTGTTACACATATCACACGAAAATGGACGCTCACCGCTATGAATCCTTTTATGTACCCTCAGATAACCTTGCCGCTTAAATGATTTGTTACACATGTCACACACAAATTGACGCGCTCCACTATGCTTCCTTTTATGTTCCTTAAGATATCTTTGCCACCTAAATGATTTGTTACACAAGTCACACAAAAATGGTCGCTCGTCATTATGTGTACGAAGATGTCTGTTTAAGGCATGGTGTTCTGTGAATGACTTTTTACACACACTGCACAAAAACGGATGCGCCCCAGTACGTTTGCATTGATGTATTTCAAAGTGACTCTGTTCTGTGAATGATTCTTTACAAACATCATATGAAATTGGCTGCTTGCGACCATGGATTTTCCGATGCACCCTCAGAATCTGTCGATGCCTGAACGATCTTTTACACACATCACACAAATAAGAATGCTTACATGCAAGCATCTTTACATTAGTTTGCTTAGTATGTGACTTCCTAACAATATCATGGAGATTCTGTAGCCCATCACTACATCTGTGCAGTGTACTATTATCAGTATGAGATTCAGAGGTAAGACCCTTCAACTGTATGCACTGAACGCCTGCTTCTTCAGGTAGACGAACTACCTGGAAAATGGAAAAAATAAACATCCAGAGCAACAACTGTAAATGAAAGTTTTCAATGTAACAGAGTGCAGTCACAACAGGCATTCACAAATTTCACAGTGATTAAGTAATTACATAATGGTCAAGATTATGACCAACAATGATATAACATCGTTCACTAAAAATAAGCCAATAAGAAACCGAGAAAATCTTCTCTCTCAGTTGACACAACTCTTGTTTATTGGTAAACTCCATTTGTTAACAATAAACTGCTACGTGTTTTGGCATTTAGAGCCTTTACCAGGCTAAACTTCAATAAAAGTACATCAAGGGAAATCCTTAGATTACTGCAATTCAATTCCAATGTGATAGCAAGGTCTCCTACCTTACAGCAGTACTTTCATATCAATTATTATTTCTTACCCTTCCAGTTACAACACTGCCAACATCCTAATTTTTTTTACAGCTGCGCGGACCTGATACTGCCCTGAGCAGAAAATTTTTACATGACCTGACAACTGTATGACACTTTAAGCTTTTTTTAATAGGCATAATACAAATATTTATGATGAAAATTGAAAAATTCCAGCTGCACAGCAACAATTTAGTGTGTGCGGGACCATTTCACTTACTGCACAGCTGCACACCTGCCCAGCTTAAAGGGAACATTGAACACTGCATTCATCATATTACAGAATATACTGGTTTGAATTACAAAAATTAATAAAATTCAGCTAAATCATTTTAAAACTCTTCAAAAACTTATTTGGCATTTTAGAGCTTCCCTTACTGTTCAGGTTTGGTCACTTGTCATTTTGTACATGGGAGTAATTTTGGCTAATTCTGTATTGTTCTCTTGTCCAGATTCACTTCCTGCTCCATAATGTCATCAAACTGAGTACATAAAATTTCTGCATATGTAAGTAAAATGCAGAGTTGTCCTTGTCCAAGCCATGAAGGCAGTTATGTCAAGTAGACGCACTGCTCCACTCATTCTTAACCTCACCACTAGATGGAAGTGACTGGCCAGGTTCACGCACCAGCCATTTTCCGCCAGGAAAGAACCAAAGTACTCATTTGAGTAGGAAGCTGGGTGGCATCCAAAGCAGGGCTGGACAGTTCTAGCAAAGAGAAAATCTCTTGTCCCTGCCAGGTTTCGAACCCCAGACCATCCAGGCCATAGCTAGTCTCTATACTCACTTAGCTACCCCAGACCCACTCATACATTAGAAGAACAATAATACATTACCACTAAGATTATAATCTAAACAATAACCACATGAAGTTTTTCACACATTTCTTGGGATATGCTGCAAATCTGCAACATTTTCTCACCCTACACTCTGGTCAGAAATATAACAGCACATGGAGGCTGATATGAAAACACATGCAGCAGACACCTTTGTCCCCACTTGAACATTAAACAGATAAAGAACATCAGCATGCATACATCAAACAAGACTCAACTACTGCTCATGCAACAAGGGCATAAAGATGATAAAGAGTGATTTGAAATAGACCTGTTATTACAGTACAGACTGGCAAGTGCCCTTCAGCCTAAACTATATGACTTTTATCTTTGGGAAACACTAAGCAGTTTACTGATGAAACCATCACACAACCAAAGTGCTTAAGTTAAATATCTAAACAAAAACTTATCCCATTATGCAAGAACTTCAACAAGTCAACCACACTTCTTGATGAGGTGACAGGAATGCTTACTGAACAATGGAGAACATTTCCAGCATCTGGTGTAACATGAGCAATTCTGATTTCTAAAGCATATAGTGACAAACTTCATTTCAGGCACATGCAAGCAAACACAGCTAACACTTTTTAATAAAAATTCACTAAAGAATTTTACCAAGCCTGTGTTCAGGGCAGGATATATTTCTTCAACTCGCTGCAGTATAACCTTCGGCACTCTAGTTGCCAGAGAATGCAGTATCCTTCGTAATCTTGATGAAATTTGTCTCACACTCATGCTGATTCTTATAACGATACTGCTCAACTAAGGAATTATACAATGTATCTTACTTGAAACTTCTGCTTGCAACCTAGAAGTAAACACTTTTCTTACTACAGTCAGACAAGTTACAGACTTAACTTGCAAAAGCACATTGTAGCCTTTAAAACTACAAGTGATATTCCCAGTTGCCTCACAGTGCACCTCATGACACAGCACACATCACACCATATGACATGGCTTCATGACAATCCAGTTACATTCTAATGTATGATAACAATCACAGAACTCTACACAGGTGATCACACAACCTACACACAACTTTGTTGAACAAGAGGTCATATGTCACATCTTTTTATAAATATTCCTACACTACCTTCCTTAACAAAATTACTTTCTTAAATTACTCAGTGGGAAAGGGCTGTCAGAAGACCTTATTCCCTGTGCTGTCAAATTTAGCCACCACTCACACACAGGCCTGTAAAGCATGTTGATAAATTACTATATAAAGGTCTAAATCAACCACCAACCCATACAGACACGGGTGCAAACAAGGGGGGGGGGGGCCAGAGTGCAGCCGCCCCCACCAAACACCCCAAAACCAAAATTTAAAGAACACAGACTTCGTTGATATTATGACATCAAAAGTTTTATGTGATTTACCCTTCAGCCAAAACCAGCCACTGAAATAGGCTGATGACCAGTACATTAAAATGCAGAAAAACGAATTCATAAAATTAAAAAACAAACAAGAAGATATGACAATGTGATTGGGTCAAGGAACATGTAGTTATATTCACATATATATAAATGCAGTTGCAAACAGTATTATCTTGTACTTACAACATGATTTTATAACATAATTTTTAAAATCAAACACAATTATATATGCCTCACGGCCAGCTCCCCCCCCCCCCCCCCAAGGAAAAATTCTGGGTGCACACCCGCATATAGAAATATACCGTTTTCCAACTTAACTATCAATTTGTATTTACTTGTTGACAAATTAACCTTTCAATTACCCAGGTGGATATTTAATATGTTTTGTAAAGTACATGTGTATTATTTGAACAGAAAAATATAAAATCATGAAATAATCGACATGCTGTGGAAAATATAGCACAGACTATGCTGCATCTCCTAGAAACATGCTAGATTTTCTTGCTGCCTAACTATATCAAACGAATTTCGCTATTTGCTTTCCTAGACACCTTCACATTTGGCAACTCAGGTTCCTAAAACGTTAACACACCACCCTTCACAGAAAAATTTCCAAACAACCTACTAATTTACACCTGATTAAACTCTGCCTGTGGCACATTTCAATGAAGCACTGGTATTACTACAGATACAGTCACTTTGTGAAAAAACAGTACTTTTCACAGTGTTACAAAACATCAGAAATGACTACAGACCAGTCAACCTTGCATAACAAGAACAACGACTATGATCCAGTTTGTACTAATATTCGCCAAGAGGCTTGCTACCACTGCTGATGGTAAAGAACTTACAAGTCAAAGGCAAGTTCATACCAATCAAAAGTCAAATACCATAGATATAAAACAGAAGGCTACTTGGGTTTCATCTCTTGCTAATCTTAAAAATATAAAAATACATTTTTATGCGAACTCTCTGACTTTATAATACGGAACGAAAAAGTATTGGCGGTCTCTCACCACCCAAAACAAAAACGCCTCAATTACCCACGCTGCAACCGCACACAAGGTGTACGTCGAACGCACACGTCGACCCCATCACCATGCTCGCCAACTTACGAACATTAGCGTTGACTACAACACCACGGATAAGTGCCAACATTTCTGTGCGGGCTGCATCCCTGTCGTCACTCCTTTTGTGGTCGACCGCTCGTTTCAAACAAGTCCTGACACTCAACCCTTCCTTTCCAATATGAACTGTACGTGCCAGACCAGGGGTTCTCAAACTTTTGATAACGTACCCTTAAATGATATTTAACAATTTCAATGTACCACCAACTTTTTTTCGCACTTTAAGTAAAAGCGAAGAAACTGAAACAATTGGCGGACAGCAGGGACGAATTATATAACGTTGCCAGCAATGTTGCGTATGAGCATGCTTGTGTGGCTTACCATTTGTTTATTTTTTAAAATGTTTATCCTCTTTTTAATTTTTTGATTTTTTCAGGCCAGTTACCAGTAAACAATGGTTGCTGTACCAGCAGTGGAATGAGTACCACAGTTTGACAAACCACGTGCAAGCTGACTACACTATGTTCATAATATGTGACAATGTAACCCGTAAACAGAGGTTCTGCTACGTTATGTATCTTAGGACCACGGTTATAATTTTTTTTGTCAAATGCTTACTCAGCATTGACTTAAATACGTGTGTAGTTTCTAGAAACACTGTAAGCACTAGTTACCTTTCAGTGCACACTGACCAATATCGGCGGCTGCTTAAGGCTTGACGCTGTAATCACCTATCATGTCACCAGAACTACTGCTACTGGAGATATTAAGCCTTTCGACTACAGTCTCCATCAGTACATCTAGCTGCTAGAACAAATCACACTTTAAAGCACAAGTGTTGAACCTTTTTCTAAGCTGGCGTCAAATGTTTACCAAAAGTTGCTCGCTAATCTCAAGTGGCACCTGACCGCAACAATGTTTCTAGCAGCCATCTTGTATGCTGAATGTTTAAGTGAGATGATGTACCGTATTTCTGCACAGCTTTCCAGTTCTCAGCTTATATGTGTTTGTTATGGGATTAGAGACCGTGTAGAATTGTAGAGGTTTCTGTAACTGCATTTCTCTGAAATGCGCTGAGGAAAACCACTACAAACTAGAGCAAGAGTATTGTTCAACGACTTAAAGCCGGATATCACAGTACAGTATATTACAAGTAGTAAGAAGTATTAAAATCGCATGGTATTTGTTTCAACGTTGTTCACGCCTTTCAGTGTGATATAATTCATTTCATAAAACCAGAAATTTGCACATCCGAATACAAATACACAGTAACTTAGCCCCGATATCGCACACAAGTACACAGCATAACACAGGAACTAGATCCACATCGGATCGCACAACGTAAACGTTAGCAGGCCACAAAGTAGAACGCACCAATTCATCAAACAGTCGGAAGTTAGAGTACACCTCTGCCACAGTGCTACACAGCAGCATCATACCAACAGGTCTCGGACATAGCACGCTGAAATATGCTTGTTATTGCAAGCATGCTTATTAGCATGCTTCGAATTAAGAAAACTGCTAATGGGAAACATGGAACGTATGGTATATTAATACTACGAACAACACATCTCTGTGATTCATATCTATATATATTAACCCTTTAAAGACGAAGCGTATCTGTTTTATATAAGGACTCAGTGCGTACCGCGCTGTAAACACTCTCCACTTCGGTTATAAAAACCAGTCTCTTAATGTTTTATAAGGCAAAAGTTGCTGTTTGTTCTGAGATCCGTACAAAACACATAAACGCAATGTGGGCACCACGTAGAATTTTTTAATGTTAAACCTGGTCGTATGTAAAGTTACCGCTAGGCTTTAAAAGGTTAAAAGGCCGCGAATTGTTATGATACTAGAGTGGCCGGCACGAAAATAGTCGCGTCAAGGTCACTGCCTATGAAGGAAGTGTTGTCATGTCTACGGCAGTCTTTCGACAGACAGTATGCAACTAAATGGGAAGCTCCGTCTCGGTGGAATAACTGGTAAGAACGCAGGGCGACGGGGAGCGCGGGTGTGAGTCAGCTGCTCGACATTGACGGGACTATTTTCGTGCCGGCAACTCGAGTATTTTAACCCCACAAACTGAATCTTTGGAAAACAGAAATTGGAGAATGAAGTTTTTAAATGCAAGTGGTTAAATATGAATAAAGAGGTAGCTTACAGGAAAATATTAAGATGCACTAATAAACATCAAACAAGAAATTTAGGCAGAGATTTAGACAAAGTCAAGTATAAGTGGTTTAATAAAACAAAAGTAGTGTAAATATATACAGTAAGTATCAAATGGTGAGGGTCCACCACAGTGGCAACACAGCTAATCGCAAAGTAGCCTCAAGAGTTGTGAGAACTGAAAAAAATTATTATTACGAGTATTATCCGAATTTCTCACTTCTCAGTTTTAGTTGGGAAATATTCACTTATCCTGGGATATTTCATCAACAGGATTAGGCTCGGTGGTCGTATGTGTAATTTAGGAAATTTCTTACAATTGAACATGTGCCAAGAATTACCACTTTTTGCATTTGTGTGTATGTGTTTGGGTGCAGGTTAAGTCTCTTTAGACTTTGTGACAGTGACTTTGGAATTATTCCCGTGGTTGAAATGACTATCGGGACCAATTGTACTGCGTCCTGCTTCCACATATCACGTATTTCGTTCGCCAGTTCTTGGTATTTGTTTTGTTTTTCGGTTATTGTTTTGGCGAGATTGTGTGTATTTGGAATAGCTTTGTCTATTAGAAAGGTATTTTTCGTTTTCTTGTTCGTGAAAGTTATGTCAGGTCGGTTGAAAGGTATTGTTTTGTCCGTAATAAGGCTGCGATTCCAGTACAGTCTGAAGTCGTTGTTCTCCAGCACGTTTGCTGGTTTGCACTTATAGTATGGGCATTTGTCTTCAATTAGTTCAGCTGCTTCTGCCAGTTTCTGGTGTTTAACTTTTGCTACTCAATCATGTCTTTTTATGCACTCGGTAGGTGCCAGTTGTTCACATGCTGCAGTAATGTGCTGGATCGTCTCCGGTTCTTTTCCACATCTTGTACACATCTCGTCGATGTTTGGCTGCTTAAAAATATATTTCTTGTAGTTTCTTGTTAGTATGACTTGGTCCTCCATTGCTGTTAAAAAGCCCTCTGTTTCGGCAAACAGGTCTGCATTTGTCAGCCATTTGTTCGACGCCTCTATGTCTACGTGTTCTTGGCTAAGGCCATGCGGGTGTCGGCCGTGTAAGGCTTTTTGGGACCACTGCCTTGTGACTTTGTTGTTGTATTCTTCGTCTGTGGTGAGTTCATTTTCATTTGCGCGTAGTAAATCCAGTGGCGTGTATTTATTGTGTGCTTTTACTACTGCAGCATGGAGAGGTGATGATGTCTGTTTGTTTAAACAGTATGTCTGAAGTAACTTCACCTGCTTATCATGTAGCCGAGTTATATCAGCCATCCCTCTTCCTCCTATGCGCCGTGGTAGAGCGAGACTTTCCTTGGCGGCACGGGGGCGGTGGATTCTGTATCTTGTAAGTAGCACTCTTGTTCTAATTTGGAGATTCTCTAGGTCTGTAGGTGTCCATTTTACTTCCAAAACTGGAAGTTAGTACTGAACTTGCGTAAGTATTTATATCTTTAATCGTATTTTTCCCATTTAACTTTGTCTTTAATATACCCTTTGTGCGCTGTAGGTATTCTTCGCCTAGCTGTTGTTTCATTTGTGCGTGTTTAATTAGCTTAGTTTGCATGTGGCCCAAGTATTTGTATACGTCTCCCTCTTTCATTGCTATAATAGTGTCCTCTTCCTCTGTTGTGAAGTTTCTCAGTTCTAGTTTCCTTTTTACAATGCTTAATGTTTTGCACTTTTCAATCCCAATTGTCATTCTGACATCTCTAGAGAAAGTTTGGGTGAGCTGCAGGAGTTCATGTAGTTGATTATTTGTGGCTGCATAAAGTTTAATATCGTTCATATATAAAAGATGATTCAATCGTTGCGTCTCCTGGTTGTTGGAGTATATACCAAAACCGTGGTTTATTGCGTTAAGTAGGTAGGAGAGAGGGTTTAGTGCAAGGCAAAACCATAGTGAGCTAAGACTGTCCCCTTGATACATGTATATTCCTCGCTGTATGCGGATAGGATCACTCGTAATCTGGTTATTTTTTACTTTGACTTGAATGGTTGTTGTCCATTTCTTCATCAGCTGTTGCAATGAGTTAATTATCATTGGGTCAGTTTTGTATATTTCTAATACGCGTATGAGCCAGCTATGTGGCACTGAGTCGAAGACCTTACGGTAATCGACATACGCTATGTACAGGTTTCGGTTATCCCCATGTGCTTGTTCCAGAACTACTGGATCTATTATTAGTTGTTCTTTACAACCCTAGGAGTTTTTGATACATCCTTTTTGCTCTTCTGCTAGCAATTTATTTGTTTCTAGGTGCTTGTAGATCTTTTCAGCTATGCACGCTGTGTATATTTTATAGATTGTGCAGAGGCAGGTTATTAGTCTGTAATTGGACGGGTTCTTAGTGTCCTGACTTTTCGGTAATACGTATGTTATTCCTCTGACTAAAAATTCTGGATTTTTTTCAGGGTCCTCTATGAATTGACTAAAGTAATGTGCTGGGTATGGGTGGGTTGCAGTGAACCGTTTAATCCAAAAGTTACTTATTCCATCTGGTCCCGGTGCCTTCCAGTTAACTGTTTTAGCAGTCAGCCGGGATACTTGTTCTGTGGTGATTGGACTGTGTTCCATTGCAGTCACATTAGACATTCTTTTTTGCTCATTTCTTATCCAGCTTGCTTTCAGGTTATGCCTGGCTGCGTTCCCCCATATGGACGCCCAGAAGTTTGTTAGTATCTGTTTGTCCGGCAGTCTGTCTTGGCAATCTAGTTGTCCTTCCTTTTTTAGGTTACGGTAGTAGGTTTTTTCGTTGGTAGTAAATAGTCTGTTTTGCTGCTTTCGTTCATTTGCTTCCTTATACCGTCTAAGCCTTTGTGACTTTGCTGATAGCTTTTGCTTGAGGGTGTCAAGTATCTCCGTAGTGTGGACATTACTTGGGTTGTATTTCGCATGTGTGTGTATTTTTTCCCATATCCTGCGCATGCGCTTCTGTATTCTGTTGCTGGTGTTACCTCTTTGGACCTGCTGTACTCTTCCATTGTCTTTTCTTAAGTCACTGGTTTGTTGCTTGAGCCTGCTTTCCAATTGTGGGGTTTGTTGTTTATTTTGTGAATAATCCGGGTTGTTTTTTATCTTACCCCACACCCCCCCCCCGCACCCCCGACATCCTCACGGTGGCTACTGCTGCTGCGCAGATGGTGTTGTGCAATTCTAGGAAATTGGTGACATTATTTTTCATGTATTCCGGAAGTATCTCCTGGTTTCTGGCTGTTACGATAGTGGCTAGCTTCCGTGAACATTTCTGTTTAGGTATCTGCAATCTAATGGCTGGATCTGTCCCTTCAGATTCTTTTAGTGCTTTGTGGAATTCTATTTTTATTTTATCTAGCTCTGGATTTTCCACAGTCTGTCGGTTTTCTAAGCTTTGCTTTTCTTTTTGCTCATTTTCGCCAATAGGCTGTGTTGTTTCTTCGTCTGTGTTTATATTTTCCTCAGGATCCTGGTCATTTTCTTTTACAGTTGTCTCCTTTAAGGTTGCAGCCACTTGTGCTCTGACTTCTTCTAACCAGGGCTTTGTTGGTAAGTGTTTGGTAACAATGGCCCTTCGTTGGTCGGCTATTCGCTGCTCGCTAACGTTCATCTCAGGGTACTGTCTCGTAAATTTGTAATGTAATTCCTGTCTATATCCAATTTTTATAGTTTCCAATTTAGTTATTATGCAGTACTGGCGCATGATAAACGTACTCATTTCTTTACTCCACTGTATGCGCTGGCGTGGTTTTCCAGTTTTAGTGGTCCCTAGCATAGCTTGGGAAACAGTTTCAACTGGCTGCGTCTCTTGTTGCTGTGTGGACCCACGACGGGGTCTTGTGGTAGCCCTACGTGGGATGGCGCCACTTGCTTCACCAGTCTCCACGGGAACTTGTCTCTTATTTTCCGCTGATTGTCCAGTCCCCAAATATTCAGCGCGGGTGATATATTATTATTATTATTATTATTATTATTATTATTATTATACCACAAATTGAATCATAATTCATTAGTTTTTAATGACTGGTATGGTTCCCTCATGATGGCGGTCGACCGCCGAAATATGTACGAATGGGTTAATATGGCATAGGTATATATGGTATTTCTTTAAATCTCAAGGTTTATCTTGATGCTGATATTACAACGTCTGTCTACGACAAAGCGTATCTGCCTCATCATAGCCTTGACATCAGCTCTTCTAGAGCTACCTTATCCTTAACAGTCAAAAGAAAATTATATTAAAACAGGGAAAATTACATGCTGTCACATCCTAATTGCGTGCCACGATCGCGAACATTAATGTTGCAGTATTATGTACGTATGGAACATGAAAAGGAAACTATGCTGAAAAATGAAAAAGCTACGGTGCTCTTTTCTGCATCTCTCCTCCAATTTCGTTCTGTCGTCTCTCTCTGGTAATTGCCACAGACAGTATACGGTACAAAACGTAAAGGCATGCAAGCCTATCTAGTGTCTGCTAGCCTTTCAAGCTTGATGTTCCAACGTCGTTAATTATACAAATAATTTTCGATACATTGTTCTGAATTTAATACTAAATGAGAACAATAATTCAATGTTGGTTTCCTGCAAAGCACTGACTTCCATGGTCAGTTCAGAAGATAAAACTTACTGTTATTCTGTGCACTTTCAATGAAGTACCCTTAAAGATGTGTGTACAATCTTAACGTAATACACACGTAGTTGCAAGAATTGAGTAAGAGGTATTTAAGACGCGCGATTGGAAGAAAATTAATTTACGCCTTATCAGTTCTGTAAAAGGTAAGACTATCCGATTACAGGCCTGGACAGGCCCTGAGGGCTCCAGGAGGTTGAGGCTCCCCAGATTTCTAGCCAATCGGCACATTTAGGTGAGAAGGTTGTCAGCCCTACGCACCGGCCGCGTTTACCCCCACGAGGGATTCCTGGTACGCATTTCTGTTAGAGGCTGAGTCGACCCCAGGGCCATAGTGCGGCCAAAAGGAATCCGCGACCTTCCGGCTTGTAGCGCAGTGCCTCAACCAACTGCGCCACCGCATACCTCTCACCACTTCTGAACAGTTTGACGCAGAACAGAGAAGAGAGTAATTTACCTATAAAAGTTTGGTCTCTGGTTATGACACCGTGCTGCAGACTGGTAGGTGGGTAACGATATTTCGAAGAAATATCGTTACCCACCTTCACTTCCCAGGCACATATATCATGAAGACTTGATGCGGTAATTGGCTGGCTGCTGGCTAAGGATTTCGTGAGATGGTTGTTGTCAATGCAGTAACACTCTACACAGTGTCAAAACCTAGGAAACGATAATATGAATCTTCACTAAACACATTTATTCTGATGAGATCTGCGCTCGTCTGGGACAACACGCAGCATTCAGTGGTAGTTCGGTCTTCTTGCACTTCTTTAAAGAAGCCCAAGAAGACTTTCTAACCCTTGAAATGGGACCGATGGGTTGTCCCGAAACGTCGGTACAAAACCAGCACTCAACGCTGCATAATATCCCAGAAGAGCACACATCTCATCTACATCGTGGCCGAAGCCTGAAATCACGCACATTTATTTTGATAGTTGATAAGGATTTCTTAAAGAAGAGTGGAACTTGAATGCGAATCTACTCAATTTACCATGCCAGTCACAACGTACAAAAAATACAGGCGCAAAGATTACGAGTGGAAGTGACGTCGTTGCGAGCATGGCCAGTCCATCGCCACACGCATTCCTGGCCCCATAACCCTGATTCTTTGGCACTGGACCCAATACTTTCTACAGGCTCGTAAAAAAGCATCATCATCATCACCATCAACATGAGTGAGAGTTTTCCTGAAGCATCTTACTTTCACATGTAGGCAACCTTGCCGTGTCATTGCAAGCGGCAGTCGGCCTTTGGCTTCTGTTAAGTGAGGTGCTGTATTGCTTGGCAACCGGTTCAGCGCACTGCAGCCCGGTAGGTATCGTGTGTTGTGTTCAGTACGCTTGCACTCTTGGGACCACAGATGATATAATATACTTGTGACTAAGGATACAATGGCACTGCAGCCCGGTAGGTATCGTGTGTTGTGTTCAGTACGCTTGCACCCTTGTGATTAAGAATCAAATGACACTTGATATCAATAGTCTCTTACAAGGTCACCCCATCACGGGCAGTTTTCTGTGAACTTAAAACAGAGTCGTGTCAAACTATTCAGAAGTTTTCCGGGTATTTTAATATGGAAGAGGATCCCTTCGGAGGTCCGGTCGTTACTACGGGCACAAAACAAACTACAACGACCAAATTCGTGTACTTATTTAACTCTTTAACACTGGATCATCTAAATAATATACAAAAATTCAGTTCCTAACTCACAGAGGACACAGTACGTATTTTCCATTATCGAGACCTTCCGATTAATCCCGCATGTGGAAACAATCGCTGTTTTTTAAAAGAATCATACGAAAGGCATATTGTGACAAATCTCAGCCTGTTAATTTTTCAGCCGTTGGTACGTACAGTTACCACTAGGATAAAAACTGATTTTCTTCCTTTTCAAAGCTTTCGCAACTATTCTTTACAAAAATATCGCTTGTTCAGCTCACCAAGCGTCTATCTGCCTATCCATCTTTTCACATAAAAATCCTAGGGATCCACTAAATGGACCCCTATCAAAATCAATGTGGTGTAGTTGCTAAAATGCGTCTAAATATACCAGTTTGGGTTAAAATCGGATAAAAGTAACGCAAAATACATACGAAGACGTAAATACGACTTCTGTCCACATAGAGCATAAGTCCGTAAATATTTATCGGAAACAGGAATGTTTCGAACAAAAAGTGTAGATACAACTGAAACGCACATCTCGCGTCCAATACACTTCCAGCAGCGCTGAAGCTTTTAAGCAAGCCTTCTGGTTACTGTGATAATCGGAAAAACACGATTTTTAAGATCCAGAAGCAATAACAGAATCGTTAGTCTACGCGTACATTTATGAACCTGTTAGTCGTTTAAGCTACAAAATGTCTTCAGGTTTATCCCATCCTAATCCTATCGAAACTGACGGGCTTTTCGAAAAACTGCATGTCTAATATCCCTGAAGGTCAACCCACAGTTAACTGTTTCATGTACAATAGAAGAATGGTAGCCAGTGAGAGATAACAGGAACATTTTTGCCATTTAATAAGGAGCTAGACGTTTTGTGTGGTAAAACTTATGTCTGTAAGAGGTAGATAAACTTTACTAACATAATTTTGTGTAGAATACAGAAAGCAAATAAAGCAAAACGAAATCAATAACAAACTTTCAATCATGCGCACCAATCGTGACAAACATGCTCGAATGTGTCACATGCTTGAAGATAGAGAATAGGTATTACTAAAGGTTAATGCGGTCGTTTGGTTCAACAAAGATCGCAAATTTTATAACTTAAGGCCTCGCTATATTCAAATCAGAATTAATGGTATCAATCGGACATGTGAAAATTCTAAACAGGCTATAAGTTTTCACAAAGACAACGCCTGAAATTCCGTATGCATTTACACCATAAACAAACACTATCCTGCACTAGTGTCATTAGTGTTCAGAAATATAAATATGGCGACTGTGAGAAATTCAAAGTGTATCGATAACTTAGAGGTAAACGTAATCAAGGCTGTTGGAAATTATGTCTACAATAAAGACATGACCTGCTTATTCCTAGCCGTTGGCAGCGTGACTGCAATTGCCTATGTTGTGACGTAAGAGAATTGCATGTCGGGAACACCGGAGTATTGTTACGTAGGCGTAGGTTGAGTAAAACCTACAAAAATGAGAAATGTTATTATATACCTGGAAATAACGAGCGGCGTAAAGTGAAAACATTACCATGCTAGTAAAATGATGTTAAAAATCAACGGAAGGTCTCTTTATTTGTTACATAAACAACAGCAAACTAACTCCATGGAGCAGAGGCGTTCTTGAGAAGCTAACAATTCCTCAGCTAGTCAAGAAATGCCCCACATTTTATGGAACCCGGAGGTTTATTATCGCATTCACAAGAGCCCGCCACCTGCCCCTACCCTGAGCCAGCTCAATCCAGTCCATACACCCATCCCACTTCTTTAAGACCCATTTTAATATTATCCTCCCATCTATGCCTGGGTCTCCCAAGTGGTCGCCTTCCCTCAGGTCTCTCCACCAAAATCCTGTATAAACAATACCTGATCATTTTGCCATGACAGTTGAATAATCTAACAGTGTTGTATGTAATGAACATTATCGTTTATCCCTCATTACCAGTCACATCACAGGTGAAGCGTTTTGATGGTGAGTGTGTGTGTACATTTTCACGCTTTTTATTTCGGCTGATGTTTACCATTTACTGACATACGAGACGTTGCTTGTGCCTTTATAATATTATAGCTCCTAGATGATGGCTACAATACATGGCAGAAACGTGTACAGCGCCAAAACTCATCTTTTTGCAGTAGTTGGAAATAGAACTAGTGTGTAGAAGATAACTGCACGGAATATGTACAACATTAAACTCATTATAGTGTCTGAACTTATGGCAAATATTTGTGAACAACATTAAAGAATCAAAATCACAATAGAGCAAAGTGGTTCCCATGCAAGTAATCAAGGCACGTAGAGGGAACAGAGGAATAGCTCGCCAGCGCTAGATAAAGGTTAGCGGTACGCTTCACTCCCTGGCTGCTTTACCCCCGGGGAAAAGCAGCTCCCCCCCCCCCCAAAAAAAAAGTAGATAAATTCTGGAAATCCTTGTTAGCAGTCGGTTCAGAATCATTTGTGTTCACGTCTGCTAACTAAATCATAAAAAACATAATCAGAGCTCTAAGTTTACCTGTTGTTATGCATGAGTGAGAAAATTGTTCTCTCACAGCACGGGAATAACAAAGTTCGAGTGCGTTCCAGCGCAGGATACTGAGAAGAACTGGACATTATTATATTATAATATCAACAGACTGCTCCAGTAGAAGAGACTGAGATGGACTAGAAAGAACTGGAGTAAATGGAAGACTAGTAAGATCGATCTCAAAGAAGAAGAATTTGGCTGGAATTACAAGCCAGGTATTGAAAGTCGGGGGGGGGGGGGTTGCTTTTGTGAAGACAGTAATAAAGACCTTAGACTTCTGCAAATCAGTTTTTCTAAGCCGACGGAACCTGATGTTCGGGCATACGGCACGCGATGTCTTGAAAACATACAGTGACATTAACTGTCAATCTAATGCTGAAATGCAAATAACAGTAAAAACATTTCCTGAAAAGCAGACGCTTTCTTTTTACAGAATAAGGGCCACTTTTTTGGACAAAATTACTGATGGGACTTCGAATGCAAAGGGTTTAGTTCGACACTGTCCATCAAGGCGAATTTTCTGACGAGTTACGCGAATATTTGTTCCTCGAGACTTCAGGTCGATGCAATAATATAGCAACCCCTTGTACAGGATTACGCTTCTTGAGTGCAGTGTGATTATTCCGCGCTCTTGCCGTATAAAACCGTGGCTAAACTTCACACTTGCAAAGCTATTTTCGAATGAATCCCGTCCGCACTTTATTCATGACGCTAGCCATATTTGTGTACTGTCTGGAGATTCTCCTCAGCTTCTTCAAGCGAAAGCCGATACAGTACCTTGAAATAAAGGAATGTTAGTTCAATTTATTCTGTATTATAACCTTGTTGGTCAATAGTAGGGTGTTTCATGAACCGCCGTTTCGTAGCAAGTGAAGAACGCGTGAGTTGTGTAACGTCAGGTGGCACCACTGCGTGATATTTGACGCAATCACTGCGGTTTTATATTATTCACGCCGTGCATAATTATTAATCAAATACAATATTTTTCCAATTAATGCATGTTATATTCTAGATGTGTTTATAGTACAATGTTTTAAACCGACACGTTTCCATTCCGACTGATATCATCTTCAGTAAAAGAAAGATCCATCACAACTTGACGTACATGTCAGCTGAATATCTTGCATATATCTTACACTTTGTAACACATACAAGTATTTCTATTTCTGACTGTGTAACTTTTATTTTATTTTTTAGTTAATCCCTGAAGATGATCCCAGTCGGGATCGAAATATGTCGGATTAAAATATTGTAATATAAACATATCTAGAATATAACAGTGCATTGGTTGGTCGAATATTGTATTTGAACACTACGGCCTTTTGGGATGTGGACCGTGTTATTGGGCAAATAAGTACCAGCATTCCGGAGCAACGTATTGCCACCAATTTCAGGAATAAGAGCATTTTCTATCATGAAAATGGAGACAGTAAATTCCTCCGACGCACTTGCTCTTATACATCACATTTCACGGCGTCACATCTGAGGGCATCGCTTGTCGTACTCTTCAACTCCATCACCCTATCCACAAAATTCCACCATTACACCAATCTGAGCGATGTCAGTACAGTTAACATCCCCACGCCCTCTTTCAATATAGCTCCGTATTAATACAGGGACATTATTTTATCTGACAACTGCATCACTCTTCTCTCAGACCGTTTCGCGTGACGGCAGGCAATGCAACGCTCGCCGACATTCCAATTTGCCATCAGTCGGCGTTTACGTGCATTACTTCAATATATTGCACTCAATACAGTAAAATCCGCCCATAAGGAAGCCGCAAGAAACTGAAATTCTTTCCCGTTGCAGGCTGGTTCCGTTTCATGCAGGTACTTAAAGGCTGGATAGTCGCATCTCCAGGTCCTAGGGACTGTAAGAGGTTTTCGCTAAACACATGTTTCCGTTATGCTCAGATTCCATGTAAGACATGTTTTAATGTATTACGTTTTTACAACAGTAGAGTTAAGAAGGCGCTGGCAGTGTTTTCCTTTGACTCCTAGGCACACTTCACATGTGACAAATAAACAATAAAATAAACAATTACCACATGACGCCACGTTATGTCCTATTACAGCGCAGACCCAATCAACATCGCGGCGGAAGCCTGAAATCAAAATAAATTGCTCATTGCCCATCGAAGTTTTCCGGTGTCAGCACACGTAACTAATAACATCAAAGTGTGTTTAAGTTAAGCGTGCCAAGAGGAAGTGTCCAGCAACGTCTGTCAGGCAAAGTTGTCCCCATATTATCCTCCCGTAAAAACAAAGGTTTCCCACGGGGAAGGTTCCATAAAAATTGTATTGGCAAATATTTTTCCCTTTGGGGCTCAATATACAGTACTACACCGAAATAATGACTAAGGAAGATATAAATAAATGAACTTATGAACATCTGCTGCGATTAACCTTAGTGTGTAGACATGTATGCATGTGTTGCAATGCACAAGCAACAAGGCAGGACTTAATACTTGAACTCTGGCCCAGTCTTCTTTACATTTACCATCTTCACTTCACTTCATGGTGAGTAAACTGTGCCATGTAGCCTGTTCTTGCAGTTAAACGTTATGCGTACTACAAACACAATTAAAAGAGGTCAGAAAAGTTAAATAACACCTTGACAGCTTACACTCATCAGAACAATATTTAACAAGGTTGCAAATTTTTTACTCCATGGCCTTACACGTATTTAACTAAGGCGTTATTTACTTATCTCACGGTTTCTAAATGTAATTTCATTTACGCCGGCAAGAAGAGTGCGGCCTCCTTCCTCCGATTTGCAATAAATTAAAAAATGCTCAACGTCGTGGTCGTTATGTGAAAATCTACCGAATTTCACAAAAATCAGACAAGAAATCTGGAAAACGCGGAGAGAAATTTACTCACGCGGCTCAGTAAAATGGTTTTTAACGAAACTCACAATAATTAAATAAACTTCTGTGGTCACTTATTGTAACGAATTATTGTTCTTCAGAATTGGATGAAAAGGGTAGAAAATATGGTCAAAATTTCACCTACACCCCTGAGTAAAGTGAGGTTTTCAAGTCGCCAGTTTTAACGAAACTCACAATAATTAAATAAACTTCTGTGGTCACTTATTGTAACGAATTATTATTCTTCAGAATTGGATGAAAAGGGTAGAAAATATGGTCAAAATTTCACCTACACCCCTGAGTAAAGTGAGGTTTTCAAGTCGCCAGTTTTAACGAAACTCACAACCGCTCAATGTCACTGTGTGGAGATATCCTGCATCGAAATTCGCCCAACCCTGTCAAGACTCACGGTGACTAGGCTGGAACATCGTTCGCGCCTTTAAGTAAACTATAGCTGTCACGGAGTGGATTTTCATGAAGCACACATTTGTTTCACAGACTTTTCTACTGACCCCCTATGCCGAATTTTGTGAAAATATGGCACAGAGTTTAGTTGCCGATACTAGATCACATACAGACAGAAGGACGGGCGGGAGTTCAATTCCCACATCACACGCACACATTGCTTAACCAGTCGGTTAAAGCTGTTATAGCAAATGGTTTTTGAACGACATGCGGCACACGTAAAGACGATTTTAAAGTTTTCCATTTCGTGCATTTCGGATCAACGTATGTATTGATTAAAACCAACCAAATGCAAAAAATGAAATGCGTGTAAATAGCTGAGACAATACTCCGACATGTTTCGGTAAAAATACACCATCCTCGGGGAGTACATGTGTCAAGGTTAAACCAGCTGCAAATGGTGAAATAATATTTACTATATGGTACGAAAATTTGTAAATATTATTTCACCATTTGTAGCTGGTTTTAACCTTGGCACATGTGCTCCCTGGTGGTGGTATATTTTTAATGAAACGTATCGGAGTAGTGTTTCAACTATTTGTACGTCTTCGATATCGTGCATTTGATTGGTTTTAGTAAACGAATACGTAAAGACGATGTACACTGTGTGGGAAAATGCACAGAACTATTAAAACAGAAGGTACGCAGGCTATACTTACCACTGTAACTTAGAGGAATAGTATGTAAATCACCAAGACAATAGTTGTAAAGACATGAGAGTGACAACAGATACAACCAAGGATTCAGTACGCCAAAATAAAATTCTTAAACTCAGTAAAGGGATCTGCAGCAGTGGATAGCATGAAATGCGAACAGAATGAGAAACAACAGAAGATTAAGTGAAGTAACACGGAGTTTGGTGATTGCGTATGCAAAGATGGGAAACACGAGAATATCAATCAGCCCGTTTTTCACACACCAGGTGGAAGAAGAGACACTGGACGCACAAAAAGGGATGGGAAGATGTAATCTGAAAAGGACGATTTCTTAAGTCCTTAAAATTAATTTATTGCTTCATCAACAAATCAGCTTAACGAGTTTCATTCAGTATTTATTTATGGCTTTTAACGATGCTGCAGGAGTACAGATAATACAGCGTTGAGTGATAGCACGACAAAATATTAATGAACTGGAAGAAACATTGAAGTGGTCGTGGCCTAATTTGACGTAGTCTCGGGGGGGTCTACTTGAAACAACTGAGATAAACCAAAAAGAACCCTTAGTGACTGGTGAATAAGAAAAATTGTATGATTTGTGTAATTAGTGCATTATCATTGACCGAAATTGGTGAAGTTCTTTGGAGCCTGCTCTTTGCTGACAGACAGACAGACGGACGGACAGACAGACAGACGGACAGATGAACATGCATGAACAAACGCACCTAAGAAGGTCGATATCCAAACATCACCGTGGAAGCACTAAATATTTACACAAAAAATTTCACCTGAACAAAAGTGAGCTGAAGGATTCTCAAACGTGATGAAATCTGTTGACAGGCTGAGCAAACTTTCCCGAACCGCGTGCTGTCTGACTGATCACACGTACCAACTTACCTTACCTCCTTTCAACACAATAATCACTTATTACAGTTGCCACTTTTCACGTTATGAAGGCATATGCGAGGTGGGAGGGTGGATTCATAGCTCCGCCCAACCCTTATTCCGACTCTAGATGGGGTGAATGTTCCCTTTCATGCACCTGCAATTTTATCTCCGGGTAAATACCCTCTGGTACCCATTTAACCTTTATTGGCCAAACGGACGGCCCATGTCCCATTAAATGTAACAGAAGTGGTGGACGGCAAAACCGGTCTGGACGCTTTAGATAAAACAGAAATCTCTTGCCCTTTCCGGGAACTGAACGACGATTCCTCCGTCGCCCAGCCAGCGGTTTAATCACTATAGCGATTATGCTGTCCCGGCTTAACGTGTTTTATTTAGCCACTTTGCCGTAGAGAAAGTTTCCACAGAATAACGATGCAATAAACATGAATATCACACTGGCTTTTTTTTTTATCGAAGGGCCTCCCTGCAGACGCTACGGACGCACCTCAGCCTGAAGGCTTACTGTGCAGCCCTATGAGGAAGATGATGAACATGATGGCGTTTTTTTTCTGTTTTTCCACTTATTGCAGCACCGGTGGAATGAAACTGACAGGGGAAACACAATCACGTTAAGCATGCACACACCACGTTTCTTGCTTAAATCATTGCGATATCATACACGAAATACTTCACAATACAAAGAGGACACTACGCGTTACATCATAGAACAGGTTTCGTGCGACAGAAGATTAAGTGGTCTTGATTTTGAAATTCACTTCAGTTTCACGTTGGGGATAAAAGATAAAGTTCACCCTAGGAGAGGCAACGAAGGCCTAGTAGAGGTATAACGCTACTCTTTCTTTAACCTCAGCGCTAGATGCAGTTGGGCAGTCAACACCACGCCCCGGGCACTTTACCCCGGAAAAGAAGCCCGGTACCCATTGTACAGGAGGCTGGGTGGGCCCCAGGGACGGTCTGGATGGGTACAGAAAATCTCGCCCCCAAAGGTATTCAATACCCGGACCTTAACTTAGGGGGTACTGTACATTACAGACCTCAGATTTTGTAAAAGGTGTTACAGCGTCTAAGCCAAACATCATGGAAACCATTCTGAGTACAATTTGACACACAAAAATTTACTTTTGTTTGAAATTCTGCGAGACAGATTCAGCAACTGCGCTGAGATGAGATTAGAAAAGAAAGCTGGTTGTAAATAAAAAATTTGTGTGTGTTGTGTACATGTAAGACATGCAGCCTTAAAAAAAAACCTATAATGAACAGGAACTTCCATGGATCATCCGCAGAACTTTCACGGGCCGTAAGTCGGAAAACGATCATATAGGCCTACATCATTCGCAATTCATAGTTACAATTATTGGACTTTATATCAACAATTAAACGTGTACACCCGTACTGTACACACAAATCCGATACCGTAACAAGGTAAGTCATGAGTTTCCAAACACATAACTGTCAATGCTAAGTAAAAGTTAGAAACCAGGAAGGACGAAGTTTATAGAGCATTCACAAACATCATGGACGCTAAAGTAATAATAAAGTACGAAACTGTCCATGCGTCTAAGTAGTAATTGCTGTCATGCACTTGGTTAGGCCAGTGGCCGTGCCCAGAAAAGGTACGGACGAGGCCGCAGGTCTTCCCAGCTTGAGGATGCGTATTGCTGCCTCGCAAAGAACTTATATTTTTATATTGGCATTTCCACCCTGTGAAGCATGTTGTTCAAGAGTAAAGGTAAAGGTAAAAGCCGTTCCATAACATGCTAAGCAGACACAGAGGGAAGCTAGAGTTATTACTCTACCCATACGCGACCCAGGCTCTAGAAGTGGGCTGGTGGTCAGCGACACCCCCCGGCCGATTTACCCCCCAGGAAAGAGACCCGGCACCCATTGTACATTAGGCTGAGTGGGCTTTTGGGGCCTGTCTGGACGGGTGCGGAAAATCTCGCCCCCACCAGGTTTTCGATCCTCGGACCGTGCAGCCCATAGACAGTCGTTATACCGACTGCGCTACGCCCTCTGATAAGAGTAAGACTGAGATGAAAATGAGAATGGAGGATTGGTAGAATAATACTGACAGGTAAGTACGTAGAAGTACTTCAGAGTTCTTGGAAGTACTTAGACCAAAAGCTGTCCCGGTGCCACTTGGAACATCACAAATCTCACATGAACTGGCTCGGGATCGAACCCGGGCCATCAATGAGATTGGTCGGCGACTAACCGCACCTGAGCCATGGCCCTGCAATGAGGTTCTTCTAAATAATATAGGCTTATAAAAGTTCAACCTGCACTCCACTGACAACGCACTATGTCTTCATTAAATATACCAAGAATCTTCTTGAACTAACCCGAAGACGGAGGCAACAGCTCCTCCGAAGCGCCGGTGTCTAATTACCAGTCGACATAGCATTAATCCCAGAAGGCTTTAACCATCAACAAAACCGTGAAAACCTCAAACCACGTAGACATCAACCTGTTAATAATGCCTGGGGAAGCAATCAGCGCGAAAATCACAGTGACCACAGGAAACATGCAAATGCACTGCACTGGCATAATTCAGGTGTGCTAAGAAATTCCTCACAATAAAACTGTCAATCACAACTGCATTTACCTAATATTTACAAAAACACTAATCACCAACAAATGCACAAAGACAGTTTTATCATCAGTCGTAACACACTCCTACATGCTTCGACCCTGCTGGGTCATCTTCAGGGAGAACTTTCCGTTACCGTTTCACTAGGGTTGCACTTAACAGTTGAGTGAGAATGTGCTGTTGACTGTGTGCTGCGTTGTTTTTGGAGGCGTGAACTCTCCGCGGTCCGGGCCCCAGTGTAACGGTAATGGAAAGTTCTCCCTGAAGATGACCCAGTAGGGTTGAAGCATGTAGGAGTGTGTTACGATTGATGATAAAACTGTCTTTGTGCATTTGTTGGTGATTAGTGTTTTTGTATGATATATTGCACGGACATGGAAAACATTACCTAATATTCATTACAACTCCATCAACACCGAACTACACACGGCAAACAATGCCTTCCGTCTACGCATATTCTCCTTAAAAAACACGCACGTATACCTACAGAAAATGGAACACATTCAAATCAGTTATACAAAATCCAAGAATTCTTCAAATAACTACCATTCAAAAAAGGACATATCCTGAAAACTAGAAATTCACTCCACAAATTCATTACAATAAAAGAACCTTCAACTAGACACCATTCAAAAAAAACGCATAATCAAAAACACATAGAAAGCACCCTCAAAAAGTGAAAATTGAAAGGTATATATTAATAATCAAAATCCAACATAGAAAACGTTAAGAAGTGCAATAACTAAAACTTCCAAGACATTATTCTCACATACGTTTTATAGAGGGTATACAACTAAAATTACCCTACTATATAAAAATATAGTACGTTATAAAATCCTAAATTCATTGTGAAACTTAGATCACATTCCTACTTCTAGAAGCTACTGTTGCAACTATCCTTCACAGTATTTTTTTATTTTGTTTTACCTGATTATGGCCAATTCTGGCCGAAACAAGTTGTAATAAATAACAGGCAATGATAATAAAAATTTTGGTTTTGGTTCACGATTTTATTCGAAATAATTTATTTACTACCACAATGGGATGTGCAAAATAAAGGTTATTACAGATGTCGCGATGTTAAAGCAGGTAGTAAATACTGTGTCTTTAAGTGTCCAAATTATCCACATTCTCCAGTAAGTTTGCAATTTGACGTACTGTACAAAACTGAACATGGAATATAAACAATTAATTACGATTTTTACATTTAAGCCTATTTCATTTTAAAATAGTATATGTCTGTGTATTTTCTACACTATATGAAATTTAACTCAGACTTTACGGGAAGGCATGATGAGAATTATTATGCGATTATTACCCTAAACAGGTATAAAGAGTAAATGAACTCAAAATGCTATTTTGAGGCTCAAACTGAAGACATATATTGTATTTACATGAATTCAATGTTTCAAGGGATGTTCTCTGTGCATTTTCAGCTTACGCAACGTAAACCGTGTACAAGAATGAGGACCAGTTGCCGTGGAGACCGCATCATGACAACAACAAGAGCAGTGATCGTCACTTTCAGCTGTTTTCTGCTGCTCTACTCCAATGAAGGTAAGCCCCGACTTTCTTTAAGGTTGGACCACACGAACGCACCCACTACTTCCGCTTGCATCACATCCGCAATATTCCTGCAGCCCAGGCGCACAAGACAAATACTGCAGTGACTGAAACCGTCACCTATTCGCCAATGAAACACAGCATAAGTAACGCCATGAAGAAATTAACAGCGGTCTATTGCTTTCCTAGCATTTAGTTTAGGATCTTCGGAAACGATTATGTATCTGTTGTTCTATATGTATGCGGAACTTAATCCCTCACATGGAGTAAAGCAATTTGATTGAGGTTTCTGAGGGTAGGCAAATGAGGAGACTGTTTGGACATAACACGGGCAGAATAACAAAGGAACAGATAAAATTGCATAACTAAAAACTGAAGAATGATTTATGCTCTTCACCACATACTTTTGTCAAATTCAGGAAGTTGGGATGAACATATGGGTAGAATGGGACCGATTATAAAGATACAAACAGTCTTGGCAGACGAACCATAACTATGAGACAGCTTGTAATACACGCGATGAGGTGCGAGATACGTAAAGTTCACCGTAGAACAGGCCATGAAGGCCCAGAGCGGTAGTAGGGGTATAGCTCTACTTTTTCTTTAACATCGGCGCTAGATTGGGGGTGGGTGGTCAACGCCACGCCCCGGCCGCTCTACCCCGGGAAAGACACCCGCTGCCCATTGTAAGACATACTAGGATAACACTAAAATCGGTCGTAAAATAAATAGGGCATAAAGATGTACGCTAGATTATAGATGCTCAAAATAGTTGCCAGTGGCGTTATCCACAAGATAGCAATGAACGTGCGGGTTCCATAAAAGGTTATAAACTTACAGACTAGCTCACTACCTGCGAACGTCTGTTAAAGGACCCTGTTATATGGACACAATCGGGTAATTAATTATACAAACAAACAGTGTCCTCTTTCTTTTACAAATACGGAAGTAACTAGTGACAGTGCTTCAGTCCATTATAACCGCATGAAAGAGATACCAGTCATACAATGACAGGCCTTGGAGCAATGTTGCATTACCATCATTCGGCCGGACAGCCCAGAGGTAACAGCATGTGCCACCTGCCACATTCACAAATCCTCCGTTTTGCCCACAGAGTATACATACCTGTACGTGTTTCGTACGACTCTCACATTAACCCTTTAAAGAAGAAGCGTATCTGTTTTATATAAGGACTCAGTGCGTACCGCGCTGTAAACACTCTCCACTTCGGTTATAAAAACCAATCTCTTAATGTTTTATAAGGCAAAAGTTGCTGTTTGTTCTGAGATCCGTACAAAACACATAAACGCAATGTGGGCACCACGTAGAATTTTTTAATGTTAAACCTGGTCGTACGTAAAGTTACCGCTAGGCTTTAAAAGGTTAAATAGCGGTCATTGCCTGTACATCATTACCAGTTGGTTTCTGCACTGCGGATAGACCTACACAAGGTTGCACATTGCACATCACACTAGCTCGCAAACGATTGGGACCGGAAAGGCGTCCTTCTGTTTGCGTTCCTGCCATAAGGCACAACCATCAATGCAGAAGCGTATTGTGCAACACTGAGGCGGATGCGGCGAGCCATTCAAAACCGACGGCGGGGCCTACTGTCAAGCGCAGTGATGCTCCTGTACGACAATGCGCGCCCGCATGCTGCTGCCAGAACGCAAGCAATTCTTCGAGAGTTTGGCTAAGAAGTCTTTGAGCATCCAGCATATAGTCCAAACTGGGCCCCAAGTGATTTTCACTTGTTCTCAGCACTGAAGGAACTTTTGGGTGGCAGACGCTTCAAAAGTGATGAAGAAATGAAGGATGCCGTCAAGGAATGCTTAAATGGACTGACGGCGGAGGTCTACGACGAAGGCATACAAAGCCTCATCACACGCTACAACTGCCTGAATGATGTTACATTAAGTTTTTTTTAATTTTTATTTTGTTTATTTTTCTTTACAGCCAAACGGTCCTTACTTTCTGCATGGCCCTCGTACGTACCTTGCTTTAACAAGAATCCCGTTGTGTTAAGGATTCACGTTTACCGGCATTTACAAAGCTTAATTTCATATGTCAGTATTCATTCAACACTTCCTCCTACTCAATAAAACGCCGTAACAATATAGAACTCTGTAGACACGTTCGAATACCGGCAGTCGACGTTTCAGGGTCCTATGTTAAGCAGACAATAACACGACAACAAATAATACAATTTTGACAATAATTTTATGCCGAAAAATAATGCATTACACAGTTCACGCCCCCCCCCCTCCCCCAGTACTCGCAGAACTTTAGTTTGACTGTAACAGTTGCAAACACCACAAAACATAAAGGCCCAAATTCGTGTCCGAGTAGGATTGAATGGAATATCAATGCATATTTTTAGCAATAAAATTGATTCCGACTTAAGTCTTAGGGAAATACCAACGTCATATCAAATAATATTACCAACCAGGTATACTTTACATACGTACGTAAGTTATTTATTTACAATCCATCATGTTTCTTTTCATTAGCCCTTACATTGGATAGCACTAATACACAGTATGTACTTATTTAGCCTATACTATTTTATTATTTGGTGTAAAGGTAATAACATAGGAAAAATTACGCTCAAATTTGATACGGAGTATATATCTTACAAACTGCAGCTGCCTTTGGGTCAACTAAATTCGTTATTTAGTGCCCCAGTTTCTTAAATTACGCTTACACCTTCGAAGAACACAACAAAAAATGGCGAAAGCGAAACACAAAGTATGGGTTTCATATTTACTTTGCCCTCAGTAATCGGAAGAATTGACCACGCTGCCATCTGGATACCACATACCACATCCGGGTTGAAATCATGTTACCACCCTAAACTCGCACAAAACTAACAGCACTAATTACAGAGATGAATTCCACATCGTGCCTGATTTGCAGTAAATGCAGACCAGCGGCAGACGGGCGCAGAGAAACCGCACTGACGGGACAGATACGTCCAAACTACGCTCCTTAAATAGACGCTCCAAACTCCGACATATATCTTGGGCCCACAAACAGTGTCCACCGTAATGACGGACGCTGCACGGCCAGCACAGACGTCTACATAGTCTAAATACTGTAGCAATCAGACAAATGACAACATTGAATTTACATGGCATAGATTAGCTAAAGTGGGAGAAAGTAGCACAAAATGTACGTCTTAATCGAGTATTTTTAACATCGAAGTAGCAAATCGCAAGTGTTAAGGAAGTAGATGACTAGAAAAACATGTACGAAATATATGACTACCGCTCTTACTAATTAAATGAACCACGGTAAACATTTTTTTTGTGAGGTGTCTATATTCCTACATTAGTTTAGTTGTCTGCGGGCAAGGATTTGCACCTTGTATGCAGTAAGCATCTTCCTGTTAAATGAAATAATATAACCAACAACGTACGCTTTTTTTCATAAGACGTTTATCTCTAATCCTATACTAAAAGCAAATACAATCTGACAAGAAGAACGCGTATTTTACTCGAAGAACTATGCACATATACGATCATATCTTGCTCATTTATTCTTAGAATGAAAAATGTTTCAGAAAAAAGGTGTAAATAAAATAAAATACACATTTTATGCTAAATACCTTTTTCTCCCAAAATCATGCCGTTTATGAGATGATGTGAAACTTAAGGTACAGCTAGACACACCATAGATGACAAAATAACACGGCGCATGCGCTTTGCGTGCTGGATAACTAAGGCTACAGACACACACTCAGAATATTTAATACTTATTGCGTTTCCACAGCAACAGGGGTTACACCAAATGCGCCTCAACATTACATTGTACATACAAGTATGCTGCGTGCTCTGTTTCATACGCTTACACCTTCAACGACAGTCATATGTGACAAAAGGCAGTCTAGCCCCAAAATAATCGGGAGTTACATTTCAAAGCGCATAAAGCTCTTGGGAAACATATTTCCATTTAGATGTCGTCGGTCTTGTGAAAACGTAACAAACTAAAACGCGTCACACCATCGTGGGTCCTAAACTTCATTATCCATTATTCCATATCATGTAGCAAACTGTACCTCCATTTGCCATTCTTTAACAAACAACAAACTGTAACAACTGCCCACTCACAAAAAGTGAATAGTACACTTTAGCAAGGTTGCTTACTGGTTACGTAGCCTTGGGTCCTCCCTTACAGTCGGTGGTAATGAATGAAGCATTCCGGTGGCTGCGCAGTCTAAGCCGTGGATCTGAAGCCGCTTAATTACTGGGATCGCGGGTTCGAATCCGCTGACGGCATGAATTTTCGTCTCTCGTGTCTGTTGCATGTTGTGTTGGTACTGGCATCTGCGACGAGCTGAT
The DNA here is from genome assembly GCA_013340265.1 of Coptotermes formosanus. Taxonomy (NCBI): domain Eukaryota; kingdom Metazoa; phylum Arthropoda; class Insecta; order Blattodea; family Rhinotermitidae; genus Coptotermes; species Coptotermes formosanus. The sequence goes on from BLKM01012015.1 coordinate 660,113, forward strand.
CACTCTTTCAGAGGAGTCGTACCGGCTGTGTGTTTAATTGTGTGTGGTTTAGAAACTCAACAATGAGGCAGCTTAGGCCTGATATGAACCGCCGTGCCACAGGAAGAAAAAAATTATGCAGTCTTCCGCTTTAAATTGGGCCTGCTTCTACCGAACAAATTCGGCTTCCTTATACACACCTGATGGGGTCACAGCCGCTTCATATTGGGCCTCTCAGAGATAACAGCCATATAAATTAGGAACACTTACTGTAGTGTGCTCTAAGCCGTGCCTCCTATAGACAATTAAAAATCAACAGAATGTTTGCAAATTTTGGAATATTCACCAAGCGGTAGAATATATAAGCCTCTCCGGCATGAAAGAATTTTTTACAAACACGAACACAACACTATTGAGGAAACAGGTACCTTAATTACAGAGAATTCAGGGCTCGAAAATTTTCCGACTCCTCTTAAAGAAACCCCAACCCATGAAGGTACAGACATATGGAGTGCAGTGCCAAATCTTCCGGAATATTACGCCGTGTCGGTTGCTAAATATTTACCGACGTGTCGGAAAAGCCCAGTACCTCCGAAACGACTGCAACTTTTTGATATATTTTCTTGCAATACTTGGGGCAGCCGGCGTAGCAGAGTCGGTAAAGCTAGTACGCTATGAGCTGGACGGTCCGGGGTTTGAATCCCGGTAGGGACGAGATTTATCTTTTCCCCAAAACGTCCAGACAGGCTGTGGGAGCCGCCCAAACTCCTGTTCAGTGGGTACCAGAGTATTTTCCCCGGGATAAACAAGCCAGGGCGTGAAGTTAACAACTCACCGCATCTACTTCCGAGGATATGAGTAAGTGGATCTCTACCTCTACTCCAGCTATATTTGTTCATGGCGTGGACACGGCAAATATACCCTTTACTTTACAGTCTTGGACTGCTTGACCATGAAGATAGTCACTACACTCATCCGAAACGCCGCCAATTATTTACCAGTCGACACGGCATAACATCCCAGAAGAATTCACTATTCATTAACACCGCAATCAGAACCTCAAATACGAGCATATTGAGTATTTTACGCGGTAGTATCAGAAATTTCCTATGAATGTTGTTTTGATTATTACAGGCTTCACAGTGCTAAGCAGATCCCACATGAAAAATGGGCGAGTTCTCTAGTGATCAGTTTTTTAAGCTGTCATGTACAACATACAACTTGCACAACACAAGGAAGCAGATGTTCTGTTAACACTTCTATTCGGAAATTTTAAATGCTCTTGAGTGAAGTTCCACGTAAACCAAGATACATTAGGCGGCTTCATTGTCTTCCACGGTGAAAGTAATGAGAAGCTCCTGCTTTGCCTAGCAAAAGAGTTTCGCAGGAAATTCACACGGATTCGCTGCAGTGAAGGGCGACTAGAACGCGTAGTATAGTAACCGACAAAACTCAAATCGTCACAGCATTAAACGCATGTTCATGGATATATCATTCCTTGACCGCAATGGTGCGCTGTAAGACGACCTCGCCTGCCTCAGGCTACTGAGATGTCAACAGGTTATTGTTCCCTTGCTTAATATTACGTAACTTCAGAACATCCCACTTAGTTCCCGCAGAAATCACAGTCGATCCTGATAAGCTGACTATAGTAACTAACTGCATGGAACGGAGTCGCTCTTGAGAAGCTAAGAATTCCTCAGTTAGCCAATAAATTCCCCGAAAATTATGGAACCCGAAGGTTCATTACCGTTTTCACAAGAACCTACCACTTATGTCTGTCCTAAATCACAACAATCCAGACCTATTCCTGAAGAACCATTCTAGTTTTATCCTCCCATCTGCACCTAGGTCTTCCAAGTGGTCTCTTTTCCTTCAGTCTCCCCGCCGAAACACTGTATGCACCTCTCCTCTCCCCTATTGGTGTCACATGTCCCACACATCTCATTCTTCTTGATTTGATCATCCGAATCACATTTGGCGAGGAGTACAGATCACTAAGCTCCTTGTTACGCATTTTCCTGCAGTCCCCTGTTACCTCCTCCCTCTTAGGCCCAAACATCTTCCTCAGCACCCTATCATTGAACAACCTCAGCCCATGTTCCTCTCTAAATGTAAGAGAAAATTACAGTTGTGTGTTTTAATCTTTATATTTTTGGACAGCAAACGGGAAGACAAAAGTTTCTGGACAAGCTGCTATATTAAAAATTTTGTAGAAATTAAAATTTATGTAATTATTGATGTGACACACAAATAGTTAATTCTCAAAGTCTAATTATCCACAAGTCAAGCGTCAGACGTCAATTTCACACTTAGTATCTGGTAACAGATACCACGCCTACATAAATCGCTGGTTCAAGTTTGGAGAGTTTTTTGGCAGTGCTGTCTAAATACAAGGCACCCTTCACGCAGCTCCACAAGACAGCAAGCACATGACGTTAACTCCGGTGAACTGCGGGGCCAGAGGTGCTAAGGCCATCTTGTTTAGTACCAAATCCAATAAACCCCATTGTGTTACTGACTGACATCTCGTATTTCCACATGAAAGCGAGATGGCACACTGACTGCTAGGAGAAAAATCAAAGAAATATTCACAGCATAAGCCAGTTAATTAACATGAGGCAAATATTCGCATTGATTAGTTTTTCGGTAAAAAATGCCATAAATGTCGAGGTGTGGAACGGCATGAAACACATATAAGTTTGGAGGGTCTCGTTCATGCTACATGAGTTGGTGAGGATTTGGGAACCAGAGACAGGATGGCTACAACATGTAACAAGAATGTACAACAGGATGCCCAAAATAATGCGGAATTACAGACCAAATGGGCAAATACGACTTGGAAGACCTTTGAAGACACCAATAGATGAGGCCGAAAAAGGTCTGTCAAGGTCTAACTCGTGATGGATCATCATCATCATCATCATCATCATCATCATCGAGAAAGGATTTCAGGCTTCCGCAGCGATGTTGATCAGATCTGCGCTCCTCTGGGATATTACGCAGCGTCGAGTGGTAATCGTTTACCGACGTTTCGGGACAGCGTATCGGTCCCACCTTCAAGGGTCAAGAAGTCAAAATCAAGAAGTCGTCTTGAAATTCTTGATCCTTGAATATGGGAGCGATACGTTATCCCGAAACGTCAGTAAAGGATTACCACTCGGCGCTATGTAATATTCCAGAACAGCGCAGATCTCAGAGACGGGAGACTTGCGGTGGTTGACTTTGCCACTTAAGTGAAATGTGACCTCGTTACAGAAGACAAGCTGCACTGCCATTACAGCCTCTTCTAATTTCTCTTTCAACGCGCTGGATAACTTGCATCACTTATTTTAACATTTTCCATTCCGTGTTGGTTATTCAATATCTGACATATGTGACCAACTCCAACACAACATAAAACTAATTTATTTTAAAATTTCATTTGTAAAGTCCGACATGTTTCGATGAGTAGCCCATCATCATCATCAGGAACACATTTCTTGGTAGAAAAGGAAAACATTACGGTATGCTTTCTTACATAAGTTCAAGAATTACATCACTATTGCCACTATAAAAATATCCTCATTTGAGATTTTAACAACATATTTTAAATATTTTTATAGTGGCAATAGTGGTGTAATTCTTGAACTTATGTAAGATAGCATACCATAATGTTTTCCATTTCTACCACGATATGTGTCCCTGATGATGCTGAGCTACTCATTGAAACATGTCGGACTTCGCAAATGAAATTTTAAAATAAATTAGTTTTACACTGTGTTGGAGATGGTCAGATATCTCAGATATTGCATCACTTATGTTTATCTTTCGGTTATAAATCCTACAGTAGCTGCAAGCTACAAACTTTTAAAAGGAAAAGCTTCCACAGTATACAGCAGACTGTTTTTGGGTCAGACCCAAGTCCCGCCCACTTCTGTAACTTAGATTTCTTGTCCTCAGTTGAATGGCTTCACTTGCATGTTAACTGTGTCATCAGCGACATGTGTGCGACATGGACTTTTCTCCTTGCAGACATACCCTTCCTTTTAAAACTGCTTATACTAGATGCAAATTCACGTAAGTTACGTTGCGTTCTGTCCACACTGTGTATGAAACACGAGTTGCAATATTCCACGGGACTGGTGTTCGCAAACTAGTTAACACAAAGTGTAGCAAATTCACGTAAGTTACGTTGCGTTCTGTCCACACTGTGTATGAAACCCGAGTTGCAATATTCCACGGGACTGGTGTTCGCAAACTAGTTAACACAAAGTGTATTTTCATACCCTGCAGCTAATTTCACAACATGTGGGTCCATGGACGAAGGGAAGGTAATTATTTTCCGGCACAGAATTTAAAAACACTTCCATTTTATCTATCGATTGCCATATAACAATTTACTGTCACAGACATGTTTACTTTTTAATGAATAGCTGAAACCGTTAAATACTTTTTTATTAGAAAACCATTCTTTGAATCAAAACGATACCTAAAAATCTTGATTTCTGGTACAGAAATTGGCACTGGGGCAGATTTCTCACCGAGTAGGCCTACACTGATTTCATCTCTCAGTACCATCTAGCCGAGAATCCGTATTCATATTTTCATTTGAATACCACGACACCATATAACCTTATCAACCGACAGCGTTGTTATACAAAACGCTTCATACTTCGCAACTTATACCTCACAGTAAACACACTGTGTGTTCATTGCAAAGCCAATAGGATAATCCTGTTTAGTGAAATAAGCACTCTTCATTGCGAAAACCGCAAGACATGCATAATTCTGTAACTGAATTCAAGAGACTAAAAGTTTCTTGCATTTAGTTAATACGTGTAGCTATTAATACACATAGGACAATACGCATTGTGCTCTAACGAAGGAATAATGCTTTTAAATTTACTTTTGTTAGACATATAAAACACCATACCCACAGCTCAACTTCATCCGTACGTGTGTTTCAAATTTGAAATAAGGTCCCCAAAAGAGAGGATATTCGTAACAGAACGTAACATTTCTACAACCTGAAATTGTCTCTGGTACAAATTTTACATAGAAAACATCTCTGCGTCTAACCGTATTGATAAAATTAACGAGTATGACATGGGCGGCGGGCATTTATTAAACTTCAGAGTTGAAAAACACGTGAAAAATTGTTATCGGTTAAGCTGAAAGACAAATGTAAACGGCGTAGTTAACAGGCCCGTATTTGCTGCTTTGTTACGAAGCCGTCGAAAACAACCGACATAGACTCTTGACAAGGAGACAACTTCTTTCGTACGTATTAAGCATTCCTGCTGCCATCGCACTTGTGTCTGCCTATGTTACATCAAGAGACATTTGCAAAGCGACCGGTCTTAAAAACTTGCGAACAGGCACATTTTGAAAGAACTGGTCTTAAAGAGAATAGAACAAGTGCCATTTCGAAATGCCTATGTGTGTTGCAACGTCAAGACAACAATGCTTTACCTTTCTGAGCTACTGTTACTACAGAGTTTAGTACATGACAGTCATTCAATTAATATGTGCCCGTGTGTCAGTATAATTGAGCTCTGCACGCCACGGCTAACATCTTACTGTGTGCTGGTCTCATTCAGCTGTGCACACCACTGTTAACATCTGCCTGTACGTGCCGTCCGATTGGTTGTGCACATCACTCTTAACATCTGCCTGTCTGTGCCATCCAATTCAGCAGTGCACACCACTCTTAACATCTGCCTGTGTGCCATCCAATTCAGCAGTGCACATCACTCGTAACATCTGCCTGTGTGTGCCATCCAATTCAGCAGTGCACATCACTCTTAACATTTACCTGTGTGTGCCATCCAATTCAGCATTGCACACCACTCTTAACATCTGCCTGTGTCCCATCCAATTCAGCAGTGCACATCACTCGTAACATCTGTCTGTGTGTGCCATCCAATTCAACAGTGCACATCACTCTTAATATCTGCCTGTGTGTACCATCCAATTCAGCAGTGCACATCATTCTTAACATCTGCCTGTGTGTGCCATCCGATTCATCTGTGCACATCACTCTTAACATCTGCCTGTGTGTGCCATCCGATTCAGCAATGCACGCCAATCTTAACATCTGCCTGTGTGTGCCATCCAATTCAGCAGTGCACAACACTGTTAACATCTGCCTGTGTGTGCCAACCGATGCATCTGTGCACATCACTCTTAACATCTGCATGTGTGTGCAGTCTGATACAGCAGCTGTTCTCGCCACTATTAACATCTGCCCTATGCCAGTATAATCCAGCTGCGCACACAACTCAAAATATTAATTTACAAACTTAGATTTACTTAACGATGCTGTCAGTAGGCCACATTAGATGGTGGCGAATAATAGAATGATTAGTGAACGATGAGTATGACAGCATGTGAAAGGGAGGGTTTGCTGCGTAATTTAAGTGCCTACCCAGGCGTTTGTATGCAGACAATAAGCAAACTGTCTAAAACCTAATGCAGAATAGCCGGTCTCCGAGCTCAGTCTGAAACCCGGACACAACAAATATAAACCAAGAGTACTACCTACTCGACGACGATGTTTGTTTCAACAGTTTTCGGAAATAGTTGGAATTCCTTAATTCCTGGTCATCAATAATTCCACCATGGCAGCCGTGCGAATTGTTGAAGTAACAAAGACGCTTGCAGTGTTTCGAAATACCGTATCAGTGAACTAGGAGATAAATTAATTTTAACAAATACGTAACTATTACTGAATGAGACCTGCTGTACCTACGTAGGTGACTATAGGCCAATGCCGATATAGCGCCGTTGTTTCCACACCGCACTTTGTGGCGGGAAGTCGAAATGCGGTATTGTAGGAAATCCCTGTTCATAGACTTCAGGCGGGGATAGCGCTAAATCAGGCGTTGAGTGTATTTGATTTATGGCACTCTGGGACGTGACGCCGTGTAGTCTGATATATAACAATGTTTCGGAGGAACAGGCTACCTACAGACTCCTCTGCAACTTCGATGAAAGTCTACAAACTATATGATGTTGCACTAAAGAAGACTCTAATTTAATATCCACGGCCGCGAGAGCTTCACTTTTAAAGTTTTGATTAATTGTCCAAAAAACTATCCTACCATTTGGCATTATATAATATATACACCTCTAAAGGCGTCGTCTAAGAACTACGAAATTGCTTGAAGTGATCGAATTACACCAATTCACTGATTTGTGAATTCGTGGAGGAACAACACAGAGTACAAATACAGAATATCAAAGTCCATGCCGTGAGTGAGACACGAAAGTGAAATTCCTGTGTTCATAATTGCGGCCAGTGACAAGGAGTAAGATCACATGTGACGTCAAAACGAAAAGAGGGTTAAGGACGGAACTAGGCCAGTCATTTCAGTCGCAGTATAGCAAATAAACAGTTGGGTATGCGCCCGTCACTTAGCCTTCGTCAAACACCGTACTATACCATCAGAGTTTACGTCACACTGTGATCTTCTGAGTTATGACACCGTGTTGAAGATAGGTGGCAACCGACGTTTCCGAAAAAGCTGTACTATTTGCATCTCCGCCCATCAAATTACACGATGTCAAAACTTACAAAAACACCAGCTGAGAGGACCTCAATTTTTATCACCTTGGGCTACTGTCCCCAGCCCATACGGTTATGTTATCGCTTGGTCGCTCAGGGCACCAGCCTTTGGCTATCTATTTACGCCTGTGTTATTTCATTACTTCAATATTTTACTGTTGTTATTGAAATGACGATCATGCTAAGCATTAGCTTGCAAGGCGCATAATATATTAAGGTTTGTTTTAGGGCTTAACAGCCCTAATGGGTCTAGGCCTCCTTATTGCTAAAGTTCAGAGATCACGCTCAGACACACCACACTCGATATGACTCCTCTGGATGAGGGATCGGCCCATCGCAGAGACCTCTACGTGACAACACACAACACTCACAAAAGACAGACACCTATGCCCTCAGCGGGATTCAAAAACGCAATCCCAGCAAGCCAGCGGCCGCAGACCCACGACTTAGACAGCGCGGCCACTGGGATCGGCATTACGAAGTGCAGGCATCCAACCAGGTCAGGGCTAAGGACAACTAAGCGGGCGTGGCTGGACGGTTGTGCAGCAATGTTGAATTGTTATTAGCCTAGTAAAATCGCAAAAACCTGCTCCAGTGTCACTTTATCCACCACGAACCTGTCCTGAGATTGAACCCAAGGCTCCAAGGTGAAAAGCCAACGTGTGGTCGCCGAAATTATGGACCAGACAAATTTATTGACAAAGCACCTAAATCGTAATTACATGAAACACCATCAGAATCGTAGGTCCATTATCTTCCTCAGTATGAAACAGTAAAAGCATGGTGGGCTTGTGGAATGTGTGGGCCAGGTGTAGAAACCTGTCTGGTGGCTGTTTGCGTGATGGACACGTTTGCGAAGCTCTGCGCGTCGTCCTTAAAAAAGTGCATTACCTCGTGGTTCCAAAGTATGCGTCACATGGAAAAATTAGAGGTTATACTCACTAATGTAACATTACTTGTTTATTACGGGTGTTACCGTGTAAAAAAACGTAAACAAACTGCAGTCTGAGGCAAAATACATTCTGTGCTTCCTCGTACCCTGGCAACGGTGGTGGCATGAGTTTTGTCCATATAACAACTGCACTAGCACGAATTTTTCCAGAGTACTTGATTTTTCATGCACGCAACAGTATTCAGTTCCTACTCCAAACAGAACACGTTTTTCCATTACAAACAGCAACCGGTTAATGCTATTTAGGGATAATAGCCGTTTATTGTGACAAATGCAGGAAAAATATAGAAAAAAATACATGAAACATACACGGAGTGACTCGGCACAGCATTTAGCTTTCCAGCAGGTGCCCCAACATAACACATCAGGATATATTGTACCTAAATGCTTTGTCAGAAGGGCATATTTTTCACAGATGGTCTTGTTAACAACGACATCGTTTTTGTTAACTTATTTGTTCTTGATTTGCTTATGGATACAATTCGTAAAAGTGAAATCATTGAACATTGTTTTGTTTCGTAACACATCATTCTTACACGTTGTACTTACGTAGCTAGTTGGAAACTCCCACCAACCGCCTTCACTAGCAGCTATTGTGTGTTTATTTAACATCTCTGTTGATCAGGGGTGAATCACATGTTCGGAAAATGCCAGATGTGGCAAGCTGGGGATAAAATGTGGCGAAATGAATTTCGAAATATTTTTAAACAAAGAAATATTACCTAACGAAAGTTTTTACTTTTCTTTTACTTGACGCTAACGTGCTACACCTTATTATATGAGACACGTACTGCAGCGAAAACAAGACACAAATAAAATCATTTTGGTTCGTATTCACTCTGTGAATCAATATGTTCTTCAGTAATTTGAAGAAGGAATGTACAGATCTCAAATTTTGACATTAATTTAGAGGGGGAGTTCAGATGTGCATTGAATTCGGGTATTCAGCAAAATTCTCTTCAGTTGGACAGGGGAGAGAGAATAGTACGACATTTCATGACGATTTTTTTTCTACTGCTAAAATGTTCTTTTCTTTTTTGTGTTCAACCTATCAGCTTGCTGGAATGAATTTCATTCCAGCAACTTTTGGTTTCTCCTTTAATCAGGCAATTTACCGTATCATTAGATGGCATTTGTACCAATGTGTCTCTAAAGCGTTTTACCCATCCCTGATGTATATTCCTCTCACGCGGCATTATAACACGAACCATGACACTGCCAAAGCTGTATGATTCTCATGTTACGGAGACAACACATAAAGTCACTGTCGTTGTTCATATGTATGCAGGCCGCGGCCTTACCACACTGGGTGACGTTTCATGTCATCGTTGTCAGAATTCGTTCATTACAAAAAAAAACCTTTCTCGTGACTGAATAAAGAAGTAGAGTCAAACCCGGTTACAACGACATCGGTTTATGCGACGACTCACCTATAACGTCGGATATTCTGTGGCATCAACTAATTCCTCACTTTTAACCATAACGTCAAACTCTTCGGTTAGAACAATACTCGTTTATAACGATAAAAAACATTCACTCCCTTTCATGACGTCATAAGCTGGTGCGACTGTGTATGGTAATAATGCAACGCTGTGAGATTCAACAACTAATATTCAAAATCCCGCAACTTTTCACATGCATGTTATTTATATGAATCTTAACAAATTAAAATATCAACAGTTTTCGGTGATTTCTATTCTCCTAGTAAGCTATAATTTTAAAGAAATATCCTTCTAGAAATAAAACTTTAGTTTTTGGAATCCTTCCACAGCCGTCGTGATTTAAAGCCCATAAACTGGATGTACCAAGCAACTGCTACTTAATGAATGAATTCTTGCAAATAGAATTGTAACTACATTCATAAGACTGTCATTGTAAGTGAGCAAGTTAATTGTTCCAGTATATTTTATTTTAAGAAAAGCAAAGGGAGAAACAGACATAACTGTTGCGTAGATTCACAAACACAGATCTTGCCTTGCAAGATAAGGTATTTAAAGTCACAATGAGTGAGGGCTGACACAGCAGTGGTACCAGCCACGAAAAAAAAAACAAAAATTCTTTCAGAAAAGATTCTGGAAATTCTATCCTTCAGAAAACAAAGTAATTAGATGATAAAACGACGATCTTCTGTTATGGTCCATAAATAAACCCCCAAAATCACCTATGGAAAGTTAGGGAAATGTTCTACAAATTCTCCAAAACTCTAGGATCCACGTCAAAATTCTAGGCTCCAGAAAGGTGGCATAAAGCAAGGTCCAATCCAAACGTATTAGACACCACCATACGAAATTTAGTCTCCCGGACGACATGGTGGCCGGCGTGTGTGCACCCCTGAATTAAGATTTTTTTATACCGAGGAAAATCTCTCATTCCGAAATTACGTTTGATTTTGTATGTAAATTAATTATTCATTCGAAATTTGTTATTTTGTAAGAAATAATTATTCAATCTCGTTTCTTCATATTTTGTAAACTTCACGGAAAAGTGACGGATGAAAAATATCCAACATTTGGACAAGTTACTGATTTTTTAGAAGGCACACATCCCTTTCGGCAAAGCTCAGGCTACTAGACATTGGTTTCTTAGCGCGAAATCTCGGATTCGCCCCGGACAACTTCCTGCGAGCTTTGTGACACAAAAATCACACTAAAAATATTTGTTGTCAGTTTCTTTAGTTTTCCGCCGCTATCCATCATTCAAACATTTCTGAATACTGATCTATTACGCCCCCTGTGGTGTGCGACAGCCTTGGCCACGCGGCACATTATCATATCCTCTGACTCATCGTTAGAGACTTCAGACTGATCGGTCCTTGGTCGCTTAGAATATGAGGAAGTTAAGTTTTCAGTAGTTGTCGAGTAATAAATAATGGTGTTGAAATATCCACCGTACTCGACAGATCGTTGACCATTGCACTTCGCCACGTTTGCCAAAATAGAAAAGTTCAAACAAATTACCTCACTTTGAATATGTTGTAGACATTCAGCACAACACAATGGCAGTACTGAGATAGGTTTCTGGAAAAGTGTATAGGCAAGGTTACTGGCAACTTACAGATAATGAGATGTGTGCTTAAGACAGAAGGAGATGAAGTGAACTGATTGGTCAGTGATAGCATTATATCTGGTACAGAATAACCCACTCAAAGTTATTACATTACAGAAAACATAGTACTCGAAATATGCCTAAAAGGACGGATGCAAGCATTCAGACCACTGGAGAAACCTTCAAGTATGTTTTACGTTCAGTAAGATATAAGCAGTGTTTTCTGTTTTGTATGCTTTTAAATAGATCATCCTGTATAATCAGTCCACTTCCTGCATTGACACACCTGACTGTATAGTAACATTTCTTTGCAGGGACCGAAGCTCAGCAACCACCGAACGGAGGGCCCAAGACAGTGAATGATTTGCTGAACACAACATCTTGTATTGAACAACCCTACACGTGCCCGCACCCCCGCATACAGTATTACCTTTACACACGGTAAGGTTAGAGCCCAGCTCTTCTACTGTTATGATGGAAGGACACAGACACTCCTAATTCATGTGTCTGTCAAGACAGTGTCCACGCATATTAAGATCTTCATCGTTTTCTTAGCGCGATCACGTTGAAAGAACGAAATAGGCAGGACATCTACCAAGCATGGGGAAAAAAATGAGAAATTCCCACAAAAGTTTTGCCGAAAAGTCTGAGTATAAAAGACGTCTTGGAACACCCGAATTTGGGCCTAAATTTCAGGATAATATTAAAATGGATCTTAAGGGCAGAGCTTAGTAGGATGTGGACTGAACTCGTCAGGTTCAGGATAGAGTCCAGTGGCAGGATTGTGTGAAAGCGGTTATGAACATTTGATTTTCAGAGGAGGAAAGGGAATCTTTGAGCAGCTGAAGGACCATCAGCTTTACGAGAAGTATCTTGCCCGTAAGGTCATTATTTAGTCGGTTGGTTGGTTGGTTGGTTGGCTGATTGGTCGGTCGGTCGGTCAGTCAGTCAGTCAGTCAGTAAATACGTCGGTCAGTCAGTCAGTTTTTTACTGCAGTGGGTAATAGTGAATCTCTTCGTACTGCAACGCATTTTATCAATTCCAGGTGACAAGTGAGCACTGAGAATCTGTGCAAGCCTATCCTAATTGGGAGGTGTAAACCAAAGTACTCGGTGAGAAGTGTGGGCCAGTGCCACTTTGTGCACTACAAAGTCCAAATGAAGTACGATGGGACTAAACCGGGGCCTCTGCAGTGAGAAGCCGGCGACTAACCCTTTGAACCATGCCAACAACCCTAGTGAAGAAATTATTTTGTCAGTTTGTCATCGCCAGTATATAAATGTTGAGATGAAGCACTTAAATTCACCACGGTCGCTTCAGTTCTCACCGTTCCTAGCCCGTAATTATCCTGTCACCGGACGTTACGTCATTTATCATTCAATCCACACAGTGTTAGTATAAACAAAAACAGCCGTCTTCACCTTGATTTTTAATGCCATATCGCTGTATTATTTACTGCACGTAATTGATTACAACTTTCTCTCAATCACAACACCTTATCTTTGTTCTTATTTATGTTCTTATGTCCGACACGGATAGAACAGACTGGAACATCGTCAGGGGTTACGTACTTAGACAATTACGGAGGATTTACAGATAACTGACACTGTTAAAATAAACAAATCGAAGCTCAACTCCAGTGTATAGATTACAATGAGCATTAACCCTTTAAAGACGAAGCCTATCTGTTTTATATAAGGACTCAGTGCGTACCGCGCTGTAAACACTCTCCACTTCGGTTATAAAAACCAATCTCTTAATGTTTTATAAGGCAAAAGTTGCTGTTTGTTCTGAGATCCGTACAAAACACATAAACGCAATGTGGGCACCACGTAGAATTTTTTAATGTTAAACCTGGTGGTACGTAAAGTTACCGCTAGGCTTTAAAAGGTTAAAGTAGTCGAATTGTGGCGAGTTAGAAATATAAGACAGTTTTGCATACGACGGAAGGTTATGACTAATTTTCCCTTGGTCTCAAGTGTGGCAACTTTCACTATCTATAAAATACACACACACACACAGTACTAAGAAACGCTCTAAGCGTATTGGTTCATCTGGCTCAGAACACAGAACAGTGGTGGACTCCTGTGAACTTGGCATCTGCGCTCTTCTGGGATGTTACGCGGCGTCGTGTGGTAATCTTTTACGGACGTTTCGGGACAACGTATCGATCCCATCTTCAGGGGTCAAGAGTCCGGGTCCGAGTCTCGGACTCTTGACTCTTGAAGATATGACCGATACGTTGTCCCGAAACGTCGGTAAAGGATTACCACACGACGCCGCGTAATATCGCAGAAGGGCGCAGGTCTCATCAACATCGCAGCGGAAGCCTGCAGTCTTGTGAACCTGGTCATAAATCTTAAGACCTCCAGAATCCCCGTTTATTGTCAGAACGACAGGTAATATTATGCGGGCAAAATGAAGGCATGCTGCATGTTACTGCACGTATTTTAAAGGGTTTGTTAAGCTGTTACGTCGCTACGGACTGGCCGATCCGTGGATCGAAACCCGGTGGGGGCGAGATTTACCGCACCAGCCCAGACTGGCCCTGAGGCCCTCCCAGCCTCCTGTACCGGGTCTCTCTCCCAGGAATAAAGCGGCCGGAGCGTGGCGTTGACCACCCAGCCCATCTAGTGACCAGGTTAAAGAAAGAGTAGAGCTATACCTCTACTCCCCTTCTGGGCCTTAATGGCCTGTTATAGGGTGAACTTTACCTTTAAGCTGTTACGTACTTTACACAACTTTACAGTTTAGGACTTCGCTCTTCTGGAATGTTACTCAGGGTATGTTGGTAGATGTTTACCGACGTTTTGGGACAGCCGATCGGTCCCTTCTTCTTGTGATGCCTGGCCCTTTAAGACAAGACAGATACGCTATCCCGAAACGTCCGTGAACTACTATTAACATCGACCACGCGACATCCCAGAGGAGTAAAGACCTGCACTACACCGCGGTGGAAACCTGAAACCCGAGACTTACCGACTGTCCTATTTCCCACAGGGCGACACAGCAGAATCCAGAGCTGCTGAACACCCTCAAGGCCAGTTCATTGTACGGATCGCGGTTTAACGCAAGCCATCCAACAAAGATAATCATCCATGGATTTGCTGGTGGCCGCCATCTGTCTCCTAGCACAGATCTCAGAGACGGTATGTTGGCAGTGCGTGAGAAGTTTTGGAACTGTAAGCCTACTCCTACCGCTCGTCTCTGATACACAGCCGTGCGGCATTCTAATTTCGAAGGCCATTCTTTCAAAGATTGGTTACAAACTGAATATTCAATTCTTCTGGGATGTTGTGCCGTGACAACTGGTAAATAGTTGCTGACTTTTCGAAGGATCGTAGTGACGTCATTTTCAGGGCCAAGCAGTCAAACCAGTCGATATGGCGCAATATCCCAAAGACTTAAAACTTCAGTGACAGCGCTGTGAGAACCTCGAATATGGTTATATATTGTTCCAATTAATAATACGTATTTAGTTGTCTTAAACAACATTAAAATAAGTCCTGAAGAAAAGGGAGGGAGAGAGTGGAATGTTTCAAAGCAGGGCCAGTGGCGGGCTTCTGTTAACTCTGTAATGAACCTTCGAGTTCCATAAAAGGCAGCGAATTTCTTAACTAGCTGAGGAATTACTAGTTTCTCAAGAAGGACTTTGCTCCACGGAGTTGCTTCGTTAGTTTCACGGTTTGATCGTTTGTGATTTTTAAACAGAAGAAAGCAACTGCATTTTTTCCATACCGGTACATTATTAATATTTTCAGCCAAAATGTCATTTTTGACTTACGATAAGAATAAAGATAAATATTTCCTTCGTATGAAGTACGTGTATTTACGAAGCGAAATCCACGAAACTTGACAGCAGTGAACCTCTCTGGAATATAATTGCCAATTAACATAACTGAGAGGCATGCTCTTATTGCACATATCTCGATAGGCTAGGATTATATCAGATCTGAGGCTTTTATGCCTGTCAAGTTTCGTTTTGTAGTCTTTTGGGTGGTTACACCGTGCAGATATCCTGTCTCCACCTTCTTCAAGGTAAAGTCTTACCCCTTGAAGAATGTGGTAATTTCACCCTCTGAAACCAGTACGAAATGAATTATACTGTGTTTGCTTCTTCAATATTTGTGTGCTAGGATATTTATTTTACTATATGCGTCACACTTCTTGATATATATCGAGGTCATGAATACATGGCACTATACGTTTCTCCACCCCCCATACTGCGTATTATTTAAGAACACCTTCTCCTCAGAAAGGTGAAAAATATTATTTTGTTAAACGTAACAATTTCAGATGATCATATTATTTCTACACGACACAGATCTCCATATACCAAGGAAGAAAAATGCAAACAATTACGGAAAAAAGTAAATCCGACAAGTTTGTTTTTCGGAACCTCCTGCTATTGACGTCAGCTTGCAGCATAAGGAAACCGGAATTTTTTTATACTAGCACGTCGAAAAGTATTAACTCTCACTAATTACCGACATACTTTATAACCGGTATTGACTATCATGAATTTTATAATTTCTTGTACATTACGAAAGTTAAAATGAAAAATGTATGTGTACTCTTTATTCATCATTTAAATATTAAGTACTATGCAAGTAATAAGACCTAACAACCAGAAGAAGATAAAGAAGGTCATTACAGCAAACGATTTCGTCTCTTTCACAGAGGTACCATATTCAAGACTTGACCTGTGAATAACCCAAGTACGACAAAACTATAAAATATCTGTCAGTCTGTATTTCCTGCTGCCTATGGCGGACCTAACAGAGATCACCCAAGGATATAAACTTTACTGGGCAATGTTGCCAGTGCCTACGATAGCAGCATCTATTAAAGCTACATCTTAGAATTGTGGTGAAGCTTTTGGATGCGATTAGAATTATGGCGAAGATTTTGGATGTGATTAGAATTATGGTGAAGATTTTGGATGCGATTAGAATTATGGTGAAGATTTTGGATGCGATTAGAATTATGGTGAAAATTTTGGATGCGATTAGACTTGTGGTGAAGATTTTGTATGTGATTAGAATTATGGTGAAGATTTTGGATGCGATTAGAATTATGGTGAAGATTTTGGATGCGATTAGACTTGTGAAGATTTTGGATGCGATTAGAATTTCCATTGCCAAGCTTTAACTACATGAGCAAACTTCCAATTTTTTATTTGCAATCACTTGCTCTGGAGACGTTTTTCTATTTATCATGTTAAAATAACAGTAAAAAATAAAAACACTACGTTTCGGGGACAGGATTTATCCCTGTCCTCAGTCTAAAAATACGATCAAGTCTAATTTGATTGGGCTCGATAAGTAAAGCTATTCTTAGCTTCAATATTATTCTTTCTCTCAAGTTTTCGCTACTACATATATTCGTATGACGCTAAAAAGGACAGTAACGACGCACCGGATGGAAGACGGGTACTTCCGCTTACTTAATGACCTAAAGCAGGGTTACAAATTTTTCTGCGCCTCTGATCCACATCAGTGTGAACGGCATGTCATAAAGTTAGAAATGAAGTACGTCCATTATCCCGTATTTATAGCTTCACGCTAGCTTGGCGATCTCTCTTTCCCAATCACGGAAATGCGTGCTGCAAGTAATAATGCTGTATAATTACGCATGTGAAAGTGAGATTTTCTGTTGTTTACAGACATAATTCATATACTGCAATGTGAGGCACAGTGATTCTTACTTCACTTGTTATTTAAATTGACATCACAGAAATAAAACAAAATTTCATGTAAACGAGACATTTCACGTCACATTATACTTTCCATCGTCTAATTTCTGAAAATTAATATTAATTTCTTCCTGTATTCTGCGAAATTGCTTCCGGTGATTTGGTATATACGTTACCCCCCAAAAGTAGGGAGAATCTCGTACACAATGGCTGCAGTCACTTCATACCCTTAGGATATTACCACTGCACCACTTTCCTTTGTTACGCTTTAATGGTGGAATCGGAAACAGGGCGGCACACAGACAAGAAAGGGTTTTGGTTTGTGACAACCTGTCGTCTGGTGTCTGGATATCAACGCTTCGGATAAACATCTTTATTTATTTATTTATTTATTTATTTACTTATTTATTTATTATTTATTTATTTATTCCTTTCTTTCTTTCCTTCTTTCTTGCTTTCTTTCGTTCCTTCTTTCTTTCTTTCTTTCTTTCTTTCCTTCTTTCTTTCTTTCTTTCTTTCTTTCTTGCTTTCTTTCTTTCCTTCTTTCTTTCTCTCTTTCTTCCTTCCTTTCTTTCTTCCTTTCTTTCTTCCTTCCCCTTTCTTTCTTTCTTCCTTTCTTTCTTCCTTCTTTCTTTCCTTCTTTCTTTCTTAGTCTTGATCTCTGTCTACGTACACATTATAGGTGTAGAGGCTATTCTTACACCTGATCACACTTAATGACACACACACACACACACACACACACTCAGTAGGACTCCTCTGGACAAGAGACAGAACCGTCACAGAGACCTCTACGTCACAACACACAACACTTACAAGAGACAGACATCCAGGCCCCTATTGGGATTCGAACCCGCAATCCCAGCAAGCGAGCGGCCGCAGACCTACGCCTTAGACCGGATCCGCTTGGATGAACATAGTACGTAAAAATACAAGCAGGAAGTTGAAGACAACAGTCTACTCCGAAACGCTCGTAACTTCGAGGTGGCGAAGTAGTAACGTCCCATTCGGGTGGTCTAACTACAGCCACTGTGTAAGCGATTCTCTGCAGTTTTCAGGATAAGTTCAGACAGGCCACAACCGTCTCCTTCTGAACCATCACCTGCTCACCATTTACAGCCATTGACCGGTATCATTTCACAGTACGCAGCCTCACAGCGGCATCAACGAAATTAAACCAACAATTCACTGATTACGAATACTACAAACATGTTTTTCCCAGTGCTGTGTTCAGCTCTAACAGACATGAGTACCACAGATATCCTCTGGGAGATAAACGCGGCCGGTGAAGAGACTGACAACCTTACAACCTTCATTTACAGAATGTCTAGAAATTCTGGACGCCTGAACCTCCTGGAGCTCTAAGGACCTGTCCAGGCCTGTACAGCGATAGCTTAGCTCTATTAAGCACTACACACTGAATATATGTGTACCTTGGTACCCCACTAGCCTATGTCAAAAAACCCATGTTTCGGGAAATCTAGGTTTAAAGTTTTGCAAAAAAATTAATGGCTTGTCTCTCCTACAGACTTCCAGTTTCTTCAAAGTTAATTGCACGATACTGCTCCCGTTAGGTTAGAGTGCACGAAAAAAAATCACCTCAAAATAGACATAGTAAGTGGAAAATCTCGATTTTCGGAAAAAGTGACATAGACTGCTGTTGCACAAAGGTACAGATATGTACGTATTAACGAGTTGAGATACAGCTCCACGTATTCTTAAACTCCCACCACAAATAGAAACAATAAGTATCTTCATTCCCGGTTCTGGATTGTGTGAATTCGAAGTCAGGAGAATAGTTCTCCTATAGACTTCCTGTGCCCAGTTGCACGGGGTAGGACAAGGTCACGGACCCAGAAAAGGAGGCGTGAAGCGTCCTCCGGTTTGCAGTAGGCACCACCGGACCAATTGGATGTCCCAAGGTTGGCCTTCAAGGGCAACAACCTCTGTCAGTGTTTGATCGGTTGTTTGGAATCTCGTAGTAGGTAGGCCGATACACATTACAGTACGCTGGTACTTGCAGGCACTGAAATTATGCTACGCTACCTCAGTATTGTCAAAAGAAGTATAATTTTTTTCAAACTAAAACGTAGAAATACGTGAGGTATGATTGCAGTTGCTTGAACTATCATAAAAATTGGACGGCGTGGACGGGCGGCGACGTTCGACTCCCCGCCCCCATCTGGTACCGAAGTTAAGAATATATGGCGCTATGTCTCAATTCCTCATACGCCTTCACGACACCGTCCTTAATTATGCACAGAAATGACTTTATCTCATGGCGTAATTTCCCCAGCCTCTCTGTTGTGTCACTCTTCAATCTCCAGCACTTTCACCGGTGAATATTCTGGTCTTCTGGGATGTGATGCTGTGTCGTTGTGTAAATCCTTCATGGACTACTTGACCCTGCATTGGACTCCTTGGCCCTGTAGATATATTGCTTGACCCTGAAGATAAAGTTTCTACGTACGATCCTTCACAACGTAGTAAAGCACTCACCCAACGACACAACGCCACATCTCAGAACCTCAAACCTGGCACTCTCATTTTCAGTTCTTCCCTCATTATACGAGTAAGAAACCAAGCGTAACACACACGCGCGCGCGCGCGGAATCCAGCAATTAATACAGCGCCGGTAAATAGTCTAAAAGAGGAATATGGAGTGCTAACCTGCAAAGCACAATTCTCTATTTGGAAATACTTCCACCGCTGCATATATGGTCGGGAAATTTACTCTGTCGTGTGTTAAACAGTGAAAGTAAAGACGCTAAAACTGCGTACACACAGCTGCTCAGTCAACATACAGCGGATATTCCATAGCACAATATAAAAGCTCCTGCATAATATACTTCTTGTGATGACACAGGCCACATACGCTGTATACTCAACAAGCATAAGTATCTAGGACATGGCTGATTTCTCTGTCAATATCACAATCTGTAGTCGCTACAACTTACGGAACGCGTAACATTCATATCACGAAATTAAAATCGTTCATGTGTTTAAAACAAACATTGGGACTACGGATTCGAGCAATATCAAAAAACAGTTAACGTAATAACGGCACAGCGCTTTAACAGCAGTGGCTACCACATATATTACGTGTAGAAAGAGTACGCAATAAACTGTGTAATACATTTGGGTGTTCTCTATTAATTCCGCTGTAAAAAAAAACAGTAGGTACTGCAAGAAAGGTTACAGATACACATACTTTCAGATTATGTTTCGGATATGGTACCTGTGTGAAAGAGACAGACCATAGCACCAGATTAATTATCATTCCATATCTACAGGTAATTAACTAACCGAACATTATCTTCCATTGTCATACCAGGTCTTAAGCCTGCCGCTTTTCCAGCAACTTATCCGTCAAAAGTCTGTAAGCATCTGTTACTTGTGACCTACATGCACAACTCATTGCCGGCACTGTGTTCCCAGCCTACTTCACACGTGGTGATTACAATATCATCATCGTGGACTACTCCACTCTAGTCAAGGAACCGTGCCTCAGTCAGATTAATTGGGCTCCGCGGTTCGGGGCGAAGTGCATCGCCCAACTGGTGGATTACCTCTCCAACCATCCCCGTGGCGTTCCTCCAGATGCCTTGCATCTGATAGGCTACAGCGTCGGAGCCCACATTGCAGGGCTTGTTGCCAACTACCTGAACAAAGGCAAACTCGGAAGGATCACTGGTGAGAACGTATATTTAGTTCCATCAGTGCGTTTAGTGACACTACTGAGATGTACAGAGTCGAGAGGAGAGCCAACAGAATGTTTGGACACATTTGGTTAACGAATGTCGAAAACCAAATTACAACAGCAGCTGATCACTAATAAACGGACTGGGCCAAATTAACATTAATAACCACTATCATATTCCAGTGGGTAGAGAGAACAGGTTAAAGGATGGACAAATAAGAAATTGGGGCTCGATTCACGCCAGAAGTAGAAAATGTTCTTTTCTCCGAAATGTAGGGACCGACTCTGGGGCACTCCCAGATGCCTGGGCTTAGCTATCGAGGCATCTTTCCCCGGGAATAAGGCGGCCGGAGTGTGAAACTGAGCACTCACCTCCATCTAGCGCCGAGGTTAGGAATAAGTGGAGCTATACCTTCACTCCCACATATTCCTTCGAGGCGTGGTCCTTAATTAAGCACACGAAAAATTTTACCTTCAAAAATCGTAATAATAAAGAAATGTGTCAGTTAAAATTCCCTCTGCCTGTTTTTGTATGTGACATCCCGTCGTGTTATGACAGCATATTATACAAAATCTGTATCAGTCAAAACATAACTACATATCGACAACAGAACTTATGTATCTAAATGAGTGACATGTTTCGACCTAAGATAGGTCACTCTCAAGCTCACAACAATTCTAAAACACACAAGTTAGAATTGTTGTGAACTTGATAATGACCTAGCCTAGGTCGAAACATGTTGCTCTTTTAGACATATAAACTCTGTTGTCTAAATATGGTTGTGTTTTGAACCACACAAGTTATGTATATTATACCTCTGCCTGTAGTTATCAGGAATACGTCAGTAACAAACGACTGATATGAGAGGCGGGCCATCAATGATGTCCAGAATAAATTAGGGGATGAACGAATGTGTGAATGATATGCAGCGTATAGGACGGCATTTTATATCAGGTGGTAGCAGTTCAGAAATCTTAACAAAATGCAAGTACTACTGACGTATTTACAGGTTTACGAACAGTATGTAGGATCACGTGACAGGGTTCCATGTTTTCGCAGGGTTGGATCCCACCATCCTGTTCTTCATGGGGAACAACAGGTCCCATGACCTTGACCCGACGGACGCCCACTTTATAGATGTGATACACACAGGTGCCGGCATTCTGGGGCAATGGGGACCAAATGGGCATGCCGACTTCTATGTGAATGGGGGGACAAGCCAGCCCGGATGCGCTCAGAACTCCATCTTCCGTAAGAATCACTGTTAAAATAGCTTTAAATTTGGCAAGTCCTTAATAAGAATTGAGTGGTTACACTTCATAGGATTGACGAGATCAAACTACTGCCAACATTCAGTAAATTCTCTGGCTGACAGCCGCGTCAGGATATTCAAATCCACCAACGTTCAAGATACCGACTTTGTCTCCGTCAGCAGTACCCCGATGTTGACACAGTCAGTCTCTGACACCTTGACGGTTTTGAAAATCCTGGAGCGGCTCTCACTCCGAGGTTTTATTAAATTATGTCGCTAAAGCTTAAAGATATACACTGATACTATTCATGTCCTCTGTTAATCATCACACATAAGGTGTTACCTAGCCACAGAGCGAAGACTGTAACATTCTAAAAAGGCCACTACCTTTACGTGACCTAGCAATTAAGTCAAGATTTGGAACATTCCAGCAAAGATCACTATGTTTCCCTTCCCAAACGCATGATCAGCATTTAGACTACAGTATCTATGCCATATCAAACCTCATATATTATAAATATACATGTTATGCATTTCCCATTTCCAGAGTACAGGGTGTTTCTTTTCTGCTTCACCGATAAGCGCCGGCCCGAGGCTCTGCCAGCGTTGCGTCGCATGCTGCGTCTCAGGAAGTTTTGACAGCTGATGACGGGTGTTAGGCAAACGATCGCAGTGGTAATAACCTTTAGCAAGTCTAACAAAAACTCAATACAACATCGAGACAGCGCTTATCGGTCAAGCAGGAAAAGAAACACCCTATTCCTCAACTCACTGGTAAGTTTTAATGTGGTATTACTCTTTCTGTGGTTTCTCATTTTATTCTTGTTCCCTTGCAACGTATTCTGTGTTATAAACTTGACGTTGTAGGAACTCTGTCGTGTGACCACACCAAGGTGACGCCGTACTTCATCGAGTCGATCAACAGCAAGGCTGGCTTCTGGGCTGTGCCTTGCCCCAATCAGTTCCTGTACTACCTGGGTTTCTGCAACCCGCCCGATGACCAGTATGTTCTAATGGGAGAACACATATCCCGCAAGTAAGTCCATTGTGCAAACGTGCCACATAAAGACGTATTCGACAAAAAAGCCAAGTATGTGGGACGAGCTCCAGCAGCTGTCCCCACTTGACACTCCAGGGTACACAGCCCTTCTTGGGAAGCTTTGTTGAACCCAGAAGTTCATTACCTTCAAGTAAGCTGGCACAAGTTGTAAAGCTTCTGCATTGTATTCGCGATGTGCGCAATTCGAATCCCGGCTAGGTGACTGCACTGAGGTTTTCCTTGATCTCCTCAACTTGCCAAATGCCGGCACAGTATCTAAAACACGCCACGACGGCTTCCTTCAACGTTGGTTCCAAATTATCATTGCCCGTTCATCCCACCATTCTATGCAACACTGGCTTGCTAAGCTTATCGCTAAATACGTGAATAAAGAAATACAACAGGCGTCAACAGTGGACACCCTAAACAGCTCCATAACGCAGAATTCTTCTTCAGAACGTAGTAAGATACTGTGGAGTTTGCAGTTGACCTTCGCAGTGGTTCGCGAAGGGGAAAGCCGACCTTCCTTTGTTTGTGGCCATTAACCGATGATATCAGTTAAAAACACATTTTGCTGAAGTGTAGTCGAGTTCCGTGCAAGTCAGATAATACAGTTACTTTCTGTAGTGTTCTACGTGGTTATAGTTGTCCATAAATTCGACTTTGGTTTTGCAATAGACAAACAACCACGTCACGCAGACTCCTTTTTGACAGGACCTATTTGTTTTCCCCGACGGCCGTCGCGAGGGTTAAGGGACTCTACGACGCTGTGCAGGTCAACTGCATTCCCTTGAATAAAGGGCATTCGTAACGTAGCCGTTAAAGTACTGACTTTCGTATCAGCGTTACGGTTTCAATAGCCAACACCAGAGTGAGTTTCTGGACAACCTGTATATTTATGCATCCAAAATGACTAGTTCAAAATTAAACGGACACTTAACATTAAATTTCTAATTCTTATTCGAGAATCTGCGTAAATTTGAATATGGCGATTAGCCAAAGTTGATTACATTATAATAAAGCGTGAAGTTCCTATGTAGAATTCACATTGCATATCACAGCTACGTGATATAAGAAATTTTACACAGTACCTGTAAGTATTAATGTATTATGTTGTTTTCAGTAAATGATTTAATCGGTTATTTGCATACATCAGACCCATATGTCACATTTTACTGCACAATTTTGACCTCGTGCATAGGCCTAAGCTCCGAGGTACAGGTAAATTGTACTAATCTTTAATTCCTTGACACTTTGAGCACTGGTGTTTGTCTAAATTATATACATATAGGCCCACTGTATGTGAAAATTCAGTTCCTATCTTACAGACAAGACAGTCCGTGTCGCTTAGAAATACCAACCGTTAAGGGTGTTTAGGGAAGTGACAATGATCGTGAAAATCATAGGCAATACACAAATACACCTACGTGGTTTCTGCAACCAAAACAGACTGCCCAACACAAAAAAAGACTTCCAATTTTTATAGCAGTAAGGCAAGTTGTGTTGGCCTGCCTGATTTTTATTGTAAAAACCATAAACACAACAGGATGCCGGGTATCAAGACAACTGCGCGGGAAATACGTAGATTTTTAACATCACATTAGCATCGCGCTACGAAGACATATGGTGTAAAAGATGTGGCGATGTGGACGGTCAGTTTTAAACCCCGCCCGACATACCCCTGGCGAAAGAACCTCCAGTATACACTCAATATGAACTCACTGGACGGCAAAACAACCCCGCCCGACATACCCCTGGCGAAAGAACCTCCAGTATACACTCAATATGAACTCACTGGACGGCAAAACAAGACTGGACGTGGTGGTGTGGAGAAAGACTCTGTCCCCTGCCAGCAATTAAATACCGACTGGACTAACAAATACCAACTACTGCATTATTGGAAAGTTTATATTGAAACTTACATAAAATGCAAGGTTCTAATAACATAGAATTTTAAATACCGACTCTCCGGTCGCACACTTCGTTACAGTTTTCAACGGACTGAAACTCTGGAACTTTACGGAGCGCGAATCCGAAGTTTACTGTCAAATGTGTTACCCATTCCTGACCGAAGCCCAGATTATTTTTATTCTAGCCAGAATAAAACTCGACCTATTTAAAATCGGCCCTGGCCATCGTATCGTTGATACATGTTTCTTTGATGCGTAAATAGCATTACACTTGAATGAATTATTTAACGACACTCTGAAACATGCGACATCTCGTTGTTTAAGGAACAGCCCACACACTTGTATTTCGGAAACCAAACGTGTAAGGTGCTATCTCGAAATATTTCTTAGACGGTCAGCTATGAAAATCCCCCAGAAAATCAAATATGGGTATAAGCCCACTGGAGCCCGACCGGACCCACTCCCCCAAACCATTCTTAAACAATTCTGAACTCGCCAAATTGCGTTTATGTGCGGCCCAAGAAGCGTCACAGTTCAAGACGCTAATTGTTAAATTTCTGTGCCACGATCATAAGACGAACGTAGCTACGGGCAAATTTTTCTTTGCCAAAAACATACCATTTTTATGGGTTTTATTCTAGGGATTTCATTCTGGAGACAGTTTCTATTAGATATGTGAACCTGTTTTGATTTTATTGTTGTTCGTTTCTACTGGTTTGACGGTTTGTTATTCTTTCCGTTTATTTTGTCTTGTGTGGCCTGAGAAAGCACGAACTGTTTTGTATAATTTCTGATTAGTGTAATCTGAATGAAGTCCGAAGCGGAACATTCTCTCTGCTACCAGGCCCAGGACCACTCAGACCTCTACCTATCCAGTATCGTCACACAGCTATCTCAGCTCCGTTGGTGAACTGCAGGTACACCGGTTGGTTAGGCTGGAATAACAGTTAAGTTTACCGCAATTACATCAATGTCAATTGCTGCAACACCAGGCGCACATGATAAGTATTGCATTCCAAACATAAACACACGCGTCAAAGAACAAATTTCGACAGCCTTTTGAATAAAGGACAGGGCCACCGAGATGGCAAACATATTACAATATAAAATACGTTAATTCATCTATAGGTCATAAGAAACACACAGCCCACCTGACAGCGCCTCTTACTCCTTTGAAATATGAAGTTCATTTCAATATGAGTAATATTTAAACAATCAGCTCCCACTACACACACAAAAGAGACTTAAGACCGATCATATTTAAGGAAATGAAGGCCGTTTGTTGGTGTGAAGTACGTAATTATAAACGCAACTCGCAGAGTTTCTGAATGTTAAAACAATGATGCATATAGTTTCCACTTTACTGCATATGTTAGAATGAGCGTTTGGATGGATGTTCTGCAAGAACTTTTGTGTACATATTCAGTTACCCAGTTGGGCAAATACTTGTCACGTAACTCGTTTCGTACATGCTATTAACTGACGCATGATTTTACAGGGCACGTGGGATATACTACCTCAGCACTAATGCAAATAAACCATACGCCAAAGGATTCCCAGGGGGCAGGCGACCCCCATTTAGGATTTAAGCACAAAACGTTTGCCCTATTAGCTCCTACAAATCAACGTATCCTGCAGAAGCAGCAGCAGCAGCAGCAGCAGCCTACCTGAAGGAAGGACTGACATGAAGGTGTCATTCCCAAATGCCTGTGGCTGCACAGCGCACACCTAAACTCTGCGACGGAAGGATACTCACTCACCTACCAGCTCTAATCTTGCCGCGCATTACCACTTACCCGCACGTCAGTGTAGCCTATTATTACATAATGTTAACATCTGTGATGCGCAATAGCCGTGATTTAGTGTGTTACATCGTAATTTATTTGTGCATTGTCTCTTTTCTGTAGCATGAATACATACTAGTGTACTATTACATATATACTTGTACTGCGCAATTCCACAGGGTTCTGACAATGGTACGAGTGTATCACATTTGGAGTCGTTCACTATCTGCACTGTATCCATCGTCTCGTGTATAAAATAATGTTTTTTTTAATTTGTAACATTTTTTTAAACATGAGACGATGGAAAACGTCCAAACAGTATATGATTCCAAATACTTGTATTATGTTAGTCTATATTTAGTCTACATTGCGATATATCTGTGTAATGTCACATACATACATACATACACACACACATACATACATACATACATACATACATACATACATACATACATACATACACACACACACACATACATACATACATACATACACACACACACATACATACATACATACATACATACACACACACACACATACATACATACATACATACACACACACACATACATACATACATACA
>BLKM01012015.1:688008-737374 GCA_013340265.1 Coptotermes formosanus
CATACACACACATACATACATACATACATACATACATACATACATACATACATACATACATACATACATACATTCCATGGATCCATAATTTTGTCACAAGGCAAAAGGATTTGGAATAAGTCAAAAACATACGGAATATACACAACTTTACATTGTAAAATACTTTAAACATTTTTATACAGTCTTAGAGGTCACTATCATAGGTTATCTGTACACATCAGAAATTCATCTACAGAGTAAAAGGAGAGTACATTTAAGTATCTTCTTAGTGCTACTTTAAATTGTGCCTCTTCATTCTTAAGATTTGTGAGACTACGTGGTAAACTGTTGAAAATCCTGATGCCAGAATGGAATGCATTTTTCTGAAAGCATGATAGGTTGGCAATTGGTCTATGAAGATGGTGCTTATACCTTGTATTAATACTGTGTACTGATGGATTTATTTGAACATTTTCTTGATTATTAACAAAGAAGTTCGTTAATGAAAATATATATAGGTATGGAACAGGCAAAATCTCTAGGTTTTTAAATAGACTTCTACATGGAGTTCTAGGATGTTCACCAACCATAACGCTGATGATTTTCTTTTGCAAAGTAAATATCTTCCTGCTGTTGGAAGAATTTCCCGCAAAAATTATTCCGTAAACCATAACAGAGTGAAAATACGCGAAATAAATTGACTTGAAAATGTTAACGTTGCCGATGTGAAACATCGGCCTAACTTCTCTGCATCGTAGATATTATATAGATATCACACATATATTAGCTATGCATGTTACCGTGCTTTTATATAGTAATAAAACAACAGAATCTCGGTACTAGAGGCAGTGAGATAGCATCCCTATCACTACCCTGCACGGTGTTCCTAACGCAGCCAGGGGACACTTCACCTACTGACATAGGAATAGCCGGTCGGATGATCAGACATTCCGGCCGAAAGAAAAAACGTGGGTCGACCAAGGAAAAGATGTACACACCAACATCCATTACGTCGCAGCAAGCCTGCAATGGCTTACACCCCACTGTAATGATGATACATTAGACGGTACGAATGGTGTCATGTAACACTAAAATAAATGTAATAAGGTATGGCCACTTGAAATATACATGTTTTTACTTATTTACCCAGAAATATTATTCATATTTAATTTAGTATTAGACAAACTTGCCAGACAATCATCAGCTGTGCGGTTACTTGGTCCAGAGCCGGCTCTTGGAATACCTACGTGTTCAGCAAGAGAAGCAATTAAGAACTGGACTGAATATCAACATTACATTGCCTGGAAAGATTTGCCAGGTCATAGACGTGGCAAACTTTTTATTAGTAAATCATGTAACAGAAGATCTGAAAACCTGTTTAAATTAAGTAAGCATCAACTAAAAATGGCAGTTGCAGTCCTTACGGGACATGCTCCTGTGAGGAGGCACCTGCATATTATGGGCCCGTTTGATGGGGATCCAACCTGCAGATTTTGCAGGATGGAGACTGAAACAGTGCAACATATTATTTGCTGCTGCGAGGTGTCGGCTCGCCAGCGGTATAATTTCTTTGGGAAGCTGTTTGCTGAACCAAAAGATATAAGGACAGCTTCAGTAAGGGACCTTTGCCTCTTTATGAGAGACACAGGGTTATTGAACCTGTGCTGAATGGAGTATTTAGGGCTGCACAATAAGCCCAAGGCTGAGCATCCGGAGCGTCTGCTGACGGCCCTAAAGAAGAAGAGGAGGAGGAAGAAGAAAAATACGAAGTATTAGACAAGGACTGAATCTGTAAAAACTTGAGAGAGAATTGGCAAGGATTTCTATAGGTTCCTATGACTTTGTATCATAAAACACCGCTTGCACGTACACTTCTTTCTCGTCTGCATTCTAACGTCATATTACTTAAAACATTCTACGTATCGAAGGATACTTTTAAGGATGGGCAAATTGGAAAGTTGCTCAGTGCGTCTAGCTGAAGAGGGTGTGACACTGATTTCAATATTATTTTATCACAAATTTATAATGCTGCACGACTGATGTGTCGACAGGGGGTCGCTGTAAGCTTAGTTCACTCGGACCGCCATTTTTTCTCGAGCACATGGTAAGAAACACAGAGCAAAATATGTAACTAAAAATGTAAACGAAATTACAATAACTAACCTTTTACACCACACGGTTATTATATGTACCAGCTGATTTAATCCCATAGTTTTACCACTGAGTGTATTTGGACCTAAGTGTTCCCCATAATTCAAATAACAATGTCCGTTTTAATGTTGTCATCCTTACGCGTATATCTCAAAAGCGGGCCTAGTATCTTCTTTGGGATTCCCCAGTTTGCTTATTTCCTCTAAATATCTAAACAAACACGTCAACTAATGGCATTCCTTCGTTTATCCATGCATTTATTTGTGGCCGTAGCTACACCTCCACTCCCCCTACCCGCCATGAAGGCGTGTACAGGGATAACGTTACCTTTCTAGTCATGAGCATAATATATTCGGTCTACACGCAACAATTTATTTATCGTACAAAACCAGCTACATGTTTCCGATAATATATAGCCATCATCACGCGGACTATAAAAAACAAAAAGGAAGTATTCACAGTTGCATGGGTTTGAGATCTCGAACCTTGCAGGTATATCGTTATATAAAAATAAAAAACGTACGTATACACGTGGTATATTGTTACATAGAAATAAATAACATAGATATGCCGTGTTTATGATTTTAAAGGAGAGATATATACAACATAGAAACCAAACACGAGAAATATAAAAAAGTTTATATTTTAATGCTCCATAAAGATTATTTTGGCTTGTACAATTTGTGAGATCTCAGAAATTTAAATATATATATATATGCATTTTATTTTGAGTTTTAAAGTCATAAAAGAGAAAGCTAAATACAAGTTTTGCCCGGCCGCCATAATGTTATTTTACATTTTACAAAGTTTCACCTCAGCATGATCTATTAGTACGCAAAATGTCAGGCTCCTAGGCTAATGTCGCTCGAATCAACGTTTTTGTTATGACGGTACGAAGTTAAGAATTACGCAGACTATAAACGTAGAGTCTTCCGTCATGATGAGGGGTTCGTTCTAAGTCCGATAAAAATCCGTCAGTCGTTTCAAGTTTTAGGAGCTGACACAAGTAGATAAGGCTTAAACAAGCTAACCGTCATCGAAATTAAAAATTTCCAAAGGCAGACTTCTTTGAAGAGGTTATTTGTTCCGTGCAATATATTTGTACGTGAACCAGCTGATCAAACATATAAATCTCGTGACAGCTGTGACCTTAAATAATTTACACATAAACAGAAGTATTTAGTGGCTGATTTACGTAAGTCCGTAAATAAGCTGGCTTAATGATATACGATGCATTTGCTTGAAATGATACATTAACCCACGACGACGCGTGTCATCATCTGGCACTAACACGGAATATGTGTCCACGTATGAACTCCAGCTTAGTAGGTAGTCCGCTGCTAAAATCAACACAGCTACCATAATTTGCTATAGCCTCTTCCAAATCGAGTTCTCCACACTGCAATCTACTGCTTCCTCTTTCAATTTCCAGTATCCTCTCGTTTCCTTCAAATAATACAGTCGCTGCTGACATCTTCTACCTTGTCTTCCCTTCCCTTCTATCTTTCCTTCACTAACGTGTTTTAAAAGGCAGTTCTTACGCGAGATATGACGAATCCAGTTGGCCTTCCTCCTTTCTATTGTATGTAGGATGTTCCTCTCCTCCTTCACTCTACGTACTACTCCACTTCTCATAAGAATTTGCTATTATAGACAATTTAATTACGGTCTGTAGTTACATGGGGATCAGTGTAGAACTGAGTCTACTGCCCTACTGCATTCTCTGCGAACAATATTATGCCACTGAATCACATACACATCGTCATTTCCTACACTGGAAATAGTTAAGCAAACATATTTTATTTACTCCTAACATGTCCACGCAGAAAAACCTACAGAGACTAGTCTGTGTCGCCCCATTTGCTAGCAAAGACACTTGTTCGGTATCTCCCTGACCAGACATCACACAGTGTTACTTTTCACTTCATAAGGCCTGATACGCCTCCACGGCATGCGCAGGATCAATTTTGGCATGTGTTACAAAAATTGGACGCGCAGTTGGTTGAGGCACTACGCTACAAACCGGAAGGTCGCGCGTTCGATTCCAGATGGTGTCACTGGGATTTTTCATTCACATAATCCCTTCCTTCGCATTATAGCCCTGGGGTCAACTCAGCCTCTAACAGAATAGAGTACCAGGAATATTTCCTGCGGGTAAAGGCGGTCGGTGCGTACGGCTGACAACCTTACCACTTTCATGTGCCGACTGTCCAGTAATCTTGGATCCTCAACCTCCTGGAACCCCCTGCACCTGTCCAGGCCTGTAACTGGATTGCTTTAACTTTACCTTAGAAAAACTTAAGAAAAAGTAGGTTTTGCAGGTAAATGTCTTGAAATGCTTCGACTGAGTCACTGCTTGACTGCTTCATTCAGTAACAGTTGGATTTCAGTCACTCTACTTAATAACACTCACCCACAAAAGCCTAAAGCTTCCTGCCCTCAGAGAAGGCAGTAGTTACGAATAGCACAGTACTTACTGAGTGTACATTGTTATTTTATCTAGTTCAGGATCTTAATGCATCTAGCTGCCTTTACAGAATTATTAGGGGGTTACTAACAACATTAAAACAGTTCTTCTGGTGAAGGTAATGGTTCCTCAGTCAAAAAATTTCCCGCAATTTACGGAATCCAAAAGTACATTACAGTCATCACAAGAGCCTGCCACTTGCCCCTATCCTCAGCCAAATAAACCCAGTCTACGGCAACCCACCCTAGCTATTTAAGATCCACTTTAATATTTTCCCCTCATCTACTCCCAGGTCTTGCAAGTGGTCTCTTACTTTCAGATTTCCCTACCAAAAACCTCTTTGTCTATCTCTTCTCCCCATACGTGACCTTCCTCAGTTCATACAGTGTATATCCAGCAAAAGTCGACTTCCAAGTGCTTATGAAGGGCTTTAATGTACAGAATGTCTCTTTTACCGTCACCCTTATCTGTCATGGTTGCGATAAGTCGCTGTGCTTAGGAACGCGATGAAAATGACACCAATTATGAAAGTGAACCATAAAGAAAAATCGGCAATGCGAAATCACAGCAGCTTCCCATTACCATTCCAACCGGTTAAATGCCATCTGCACAGTGTCGATCCTACTTCATCGTATTTTAACGCTGTTATAAATTACGTGGAGGTCAGTTTGTCAAATTTTTAACACCAGGTTCTACCGAAGCAGTGCGAACCTGCTCTTTACGACAAACTAATACATCAACGTCAACTACATGTGCTTCACTGCGGCATAAATACGAAAACAACTGCAGCTAATGTTAGGTGTATGCATTACACAGACACTGGAGGGAACAGCTAGCTAGCTACTTGCGTCTTTTTAGCGTTTGTCAGGTAAGCAGGAGTTTTTAACAATAGTTACGCCTCAAATGGCGAAGCCGTTTCGTTCCTACCTCACAGAAGACAAAAACATCAAACACGAACTTTAGAAGGCTTATTTGTCCTCAGAAAAAATGTCACTGTTTACCCTGAAAGCCCTTTGAAATTCTAGGGGCGGAACATCCAGTGCTTTAACTTTAACCCGGGTAGCATATACAAATATCATAGCAAGTTATAAAGCTACGTGAACAGCACAGGAACTGTTGTGTAGTGGTAACTATATTTACAGCCACGTTAAGCACTTTTATGAAAGAAGAGGCAAACTCATATTAATTTATCCATTTTACTTGCATAGCAGTAAGAGTGGTAAACTGATCTGAATTATTTTAAAATTTTAATTGAAATTTATATTAAAATTATAACACGAGCTTTTTTCTTAGACTGTACAGACTTATCAAATACTTAACTGAAAACACAAATTAATTTCGCACAAAGTGGTATCAATAAATATTCACTGCGACGGGAAGCTGCCCAAAACTGTGGAATTTATTTCGGAAAACATAAACTGTACACTTCGCCAAACATTATTAGGATGCAGTGGAATAGCCGGAATTTTTGGCGCCAGGAGCTAGTAAACAAAATGGCCGACAGCAACAGAAATTATGAACAAACAGCAACTACTTGTACGTGACGGTGTACAAGTAGTATTTGTCAGTAAGATAACACAATGGCCTGCCGAAATCAAACTTACAAATTACGAGCTTTGAATAAATTACAGTCACTTATTGAATTTAACTTCACTTCGTTAGATAATTTAAAATTTGTTGGGCACAGAAAATCATTTTTTTAATTTAAAATATTCATTTTGCCGCCCCTTGGACTCTGATACCCGGGGCAGCCATAACACTCCCGCAACCCCCCCCCCCCTTCCAACTAGACATCTGCTAGACATCGAGGCGGGTGATATGGAAAAGGCCATGCAGTAAACACAAGGCCCAGAAATGCTTACAAAATCTTGATGCAAAAACCTAAAACGTAAAGACCGGTCGACGTAGCTAGAGGATGATACAGTAAAACCTGTCTTAAACTGAACCTGGATAGAACAGAATCCCGTGTTTAGCAGAAAACTTTCACAGTTCCAAGTATCTTTAATTTAACTTCAAGTACTTCTATTAAAGGGAACCCGCATGTAAAGCAAAAAAGTTCGGTCCCTTGCGGTTCCGTTATAGGCAGGTTTCACTATACATTTAATTGGATCCTTAAAGGGAAGGCGGGCGGAAGCAGACTGCATTTGACTCACGACAGGGAAGTGTGACGTACTGTTGTGGAATCGAAAATGAACCTTCAAGTTCGTTAAAACTAACCTCTAATTCTCTATCCAGAGTGTCACTGGGAGCGCAGTCGGGCGGTTCTCCAGCCAAGTCGGGCCAAGCCACAACAAAAACGTTCGGCTCGTCCTTGCACTGTCTATGAAACTTTCTCTACACACTGGTAAAGGGCAGTGCGTTCCCGTGTATAATTATAACGCCATGAAGCCATTTAATGGCAGGGGAGATCATCCGCGCCTTGATCGCGACTCTGCAGCAGCATTTGAGTTAACAGTTTGACACTCCGGTTGACTCAGCGGCCGCAATATACGTTTTACAGAACTCATTTTGGTAATATGGACCGTATGACTTCAATACCCCAGGTGGCAACCGAAATGCTGTCAAGAAATGGGGTGCTGCAAATCTGGCTCCATTTTATAAGTTTTTAAAATCTTGATAGCTTAATCGATACAATGAATAAGAGACGTGTTGGGCGACCGGGAAATCGGGGTTCGGTTCCCAGCAAGGATAAGAGACTTCTCTTGTCCACACAGTCCAAACTGGCTGTGAGGTCCACCGATCCCGCTATATAATGGGAAACAGGGAGATACTACGCGTAAAGCATGCAACTGACTGCCCTCCTCCACCTGGTACTAAGGCTAAGAATAAGTGGAATTTTGACTTATTTCCCCCGTTTACCTACATTGCATAGTGCTTAATTAAACACGAAGAAAAGTTTAAATTTACTTTTGCTTAATGAAGTCGTCAGTAGCTCGTCCTATATAACGCCAAACGTTAGAATGATTACAAGATAATAAATTGGAGAGGATGTGAAAGGAAGTAGTCAGTCTGAGATAATATTCTGGAATTTTTAGTTGTATCCATTGTATTGGGACACTGTCGAAAAGACAAAAGGCCTCTGATGGGAACTGAACTCCAGCTTGTAGCCGGTCACGGAACTATCCAAGCTCGTAACTTATAAGCAATATATTATTTATGACTAAGTGAGTACTGCTAACATGTATATTTCAGCTGAGTTTGTCAATAGTCTACGTCTTATAGCAGTTACCAGGATGAAGTTTTGGCTGCCCTTAGCAGTGCTTGTGGTTTTGTCCAATTGTCTAGATGCAAGTAAGTACGAAAAACTTTTCACATTTATCTAAAACTCAATCATCCATAGCCACATTTGTAGAAATGATCACCATTACATTTTGTAGACATGCAGAAGTATAAGCAACATATATGTATTTTCCTATGGCATCAGAAACCAGTCAACGGACATTGCAGTTCACCCATTCACATATTTAGAACGCAAGTGTCCCTGTGAATCTGGATCAAGCAGCAGCGTGTCAGACACTAATTCTCTCACCAATGTCACTAGCAGTTACAGCAGCTTGTTCACTTCAAAGAAAGACCAAATAATAGAGGTATATGTCATGAAATCCCAGAGTAATATATTCTGAAGACATTGAAATTAAATGCCTTTCATCATCTGATATTAATAATGTGTGTGATATTAAAACAGTATCAACATTGGCTACAAACATGACAGCCATATACAAAGCACTGCATGGTATCGAATATAAAACACATTACTTTATACATCAAATTGTACCTGAATGGCCAGCGAAGAAACAGCACTGGACATCTGCATTAAAGTTCACACAGTTACCATGCAGGCAGGACAGTAGGATATGCTGTCACAGAAGAATATTATGTTATAAATATATGTAAATGTATGCATGAAAATTAATTTACAGTAATTCACACATATTATGTACAAAACAAGAACTAAATCCGAATTGCAGTACCAACACAAATATATTTCTGTGCTGGGTGTGCATTTTGTTCATTCATATTGTGTTCCTGTATTAGAAGTGATGTGTAGAGACTTAAACAGATGACTGGACACATGTAAGGAGCCTAATATCAAGCTTTGGTATAACAAATACTTGTTCAAGAATCATCAAAATAGTACCTAAATTTCAAGAGGCTGAGAGAACACACAGTTCACATACAGCAAAATTTTGTTTGAAGAATGGCAGTAATTTTCCTCAAAAATATAGGAAATCACAAAAATAACTAATATACACATTCTGGCTACATTCACTTACGTTAAACCAAATTATGCAAACTGTCTCAGTCCAAAGGTGAGAATTTTAACCTTTCAAAGCCCGTCCCTTTACATGCCACCAAGTTTAAATTTCAAAAATTTTACCATCTGCCCACACATTGCAGTTATGTGTTTTGTATGGATCTCAGGCTAAACAGTAATTTTTTCCCTATACAGCAAACTGATTGGTTTTTATAGCCAAGACAGAGGGTTAGCTGCACAGTATGAGCTGAGTCTTTAAATAAAACAGACAGCATTTCATTCTTGAGTGGCTGGGTACGTGGTGGCGCAGTTGGTTGAGGCACTGCACTACAAACCGGGTTCGATTCCCGATCGGGTCATTGGGATTTTTCATTGACATAATTCTTCTGGCTGCACCATGGCCCTGGGGTTCTCTCAGCCTCTAACAGACATAAGCACCAGAGATATTCCCTAGCTGATAAAAGTGGCCGGTGCATAAGACTGACAACCTTGTCACCTTCATGTGCAGAGTGTCTAGAACTTCTGGGAGCCTAAACCTCCTGGGGCCCTAAGGGCCCCAAAGGGTTAATGCATTATACTTTCTTAAGACAGCAAGAGGATGCTGAACACAGCCTCATAATTTGTAATCACCACCTGATATCAGTGATAAAATCAGGAAGTCTGAAATAGTCAGGACATGCACCATGGATGCCACAGTTGACACAGACAATATTTGTGTCAGACAACCTGAAGGGAAAAGACCTAGGCATATATGACGGGACAGTATTAAAATGGATATTAAATAACAGGATATGGCATCAAGAGCAATGGACTCATCCTGGCAGATTCTTTCGATGTGTGCTCGACAAACAGCGGGGAGTCTCTTGTGTAGCATGACAACTATGACAACTATCACTGCTCAAAGAGTACTCTTCCATTGAGTCTGGTAGTATATAAAGACTCTACATATATATAACCACATCTGGAAGAGCCAAATGTATGTATTCCTGTTACCGCTGCAGTCACTGCAGAATAGGATGCATATACTTTACCAACTGATCAGTGTGTCTTACATATCTCATAAAAGACATATTTTTATCTTTCCAATATATGTCACTGTTGTACCACAGCACAGTCAATAAATGCACATGCAGACCATGAGATTCTCTCTGAAAATATCTACAGAACACTGTACCATTCAAATGCACAAATATTCACACTTACTCACACATTTGTAAAAAAAGCAATAGAATATTTGCTTTTTTCAGATTTTGAACCTAAAAAGCTTGTACATGTTTATCATAGGTATAACAGAGATACTCTTTGCATTTCAGGCAGGATTGTGTGCTATTTTGAGAGCTGGGCAACATACCGTCCTGGAAGTGGCAAGTTTGATGTTGAGTTGATTGATCCCAACTTGTGCACACATCTAATTTACAGCTTTGTGGGTATAAATTCAAATGCTCAGGTCACAATTCTTGATCCTTGGAATGACATTGACTTGGGTGAGTATCTTCTCATCACGTCCCTTAACTTTACTACAGTGTCAATGCTCCTGACACATTACACTCTAAAGATTTAGAGGACAGTAAATTAACTGTTCCATTATCATCACAACATTAAGCAATAAGATTGGAAATGGTTAACTGATTAAGCACTTAATATCACACCAATCAAAATTGCCATATATATTACAAATTACATTAAATATGTAAGTCTAACAGCTTGTTTATATCAAAAAAATATTCTGCACTAGAAGTACACAACCTTCATCTGAAATATGGATGCTTTTATAGTTCACATCAAAACATATAGTAATTAAAATTTCAAAATACTCAAAACAAGAATTAAAGCTTATTGATATTATTTTTAAAAAAGCACTGGGAATGAGGATTCAAAACACATCTAGAAATTGTACCACAATACTTGCAAATTGCTGCAACAGTCTTGATTGCTACATATGTTGGTAAAAATATTGACAGTTGATTCACTTTTAGATTCCTTTTTGAGTGTTCCTTGTGTGGTTCAAGGTAGCAAACAGGATACTGATGGAGTACTATGTCCATGGTTAGAGACCTAAATTATACAAGTAACAAGAGGACAATGTGGCAGCATGACTTCAGAATCACATTCTACTTGTTATTAATTTTAGTTGCAGAGATACTTGGTTTTATTTCAGAAAGTTTCTTCCATTACTCTGTGGGATATACAAACTAATACCAACACCCATTTTCCCAGATGTTTTAGCACAAAATAAAGAATTTATTACATGCAAATGTCACGTGAAATAATAAATCCTGACTGGTACATTAATAGGAGTTCAGTTTTCATAACTTTTATTTAATAAGAGGCCTAAACAATCTGGCTTCTATGTTGATATTCAATACCAGTAACTGATATTATGGCAATACAGTACTATGTAATGCCACCTATTTTCATGAAACAGAAACACAAGTCCTCAAAATCCAAGCTCAGTGCCCTCATCACAAGATGTGGGCAACAGAAGAAGAAAATTGCTCAATAGGGTGAAGTATGCCAGAAATTTATGTCCAGGACCGCTACAGTGTCTGAGGAAGCATGGTAAGAATCCTGCAAATGGCTAATGAGTTTATGGTAGGGGCAGGACGGGCTCATTAGGCGTGATGAAACTCTTTGTAAACTTTCTACACCTACCAGTATTAGAGGTTCAATTGCATGAAGTGAAGTGAAGTGAAGTGAAGTGAAGTGAAGTCACGCGAAGTGAAGTGAAGTGAAGAAATATAACTTCTAAAAGATTTTAAATTATTAACAACTATTCTAATGAAATGACAGAAGCTGAAACAAGAACCAACATCAGTATTGCTCACCTCACCACATCTGGGTGTAAGCATCACAACTGCTTACAAAAGTAAGGCTACAGATGTACTGGCAAATTTGCTTACATTTGTGATTTTGTTTCCTTCAGTACATAAAGGACTTCAAAGAGACGGCGAACATATATGTTCTACTGCTTAGGATAAGGGAAGTTTGATGCAAACCACTACTGCGTACACCCAGCGCTTACTCAAAGACTTAAATAGCCAGCTTTTGAAATTAATAAAAATAGATAATTAAAAAATAATTCAATAAGGGTTTTGGTGGAGAAATCTGACTGAAAGAGACTAACTGGAAGACCTACATATAGATGGAAAATATTAACATGTATCATAAAGAAACAGAATGGGATGGCATGGACTCGATTCATTTTGTTCAGGAAACGGAGAAGTGGTGGGCTGTTTTAAACATGGTAATAAAGTTTGGGTTGCATCAAATGCAAAGAATTTCTTAACAAGATGAGGAATACCTTTCCAAACTCTGTTTCATGCAGTGAGATAGCTGGTTCATTGGTCTTCCATAACAGACACAGCAGCAAAAATGTGTACATCATTCCAGGCAAGAAGCCACAATTTAATGTCCATTATGTGCAGACCCATTGATTCATGAGGATTCTATTACCACATACAACCACTGTGTAACGTCAAGAATGGAACATGCTGCAACTTAAGATTCCTGTGTACGTACCCTCACAAAAAGTAATGTTCTATCTCTGCAACTGAATATTTGCACAACTGAAGTTGCCAGGGCGGCTGTAACTTTGAGCAGTAAAAGCACACTTTCTGGGCTTTCCTGTGGTCAAGGACAATTAAAGCATTATTCCACCCATTCATGTATGGCACTACAGCCCTTTCTAGGCCCTAGCCTCCCTCAAACGGTGCCTCCATTTTTCTCTATCCCCAGCTGGTCAAAGTATTATTTCCAGTTTCATACTTACATACAATTAATTTCTAGTCTGCTAAACATTAATAAAATCAACCATTATTGACAATTACCACAAGTTTCACAGAATACAATTTGGGCACCACAAATCAAAGTGATCATGTATTTCATACAAGGGATGTCAGTTGCAAGTAAATAAGATGCCTTCAAAGGAAGCTATCATCTTGACCTCACCTAAAAAAATACTTAACACTTGGGACTGTGACTGTTAACTTTACCAAGGCAACACAGTAGGTAGTGGACACGCACGGAATGGTGCATTTTATATGAGATTCCAAGCTTTCCAGGCAACTGACTGCAGCGAATGCCATTTGAGTGATCAGCTATGTCAATACACAATGAATTTGTGATGTTTTGGAGACAGTCTTCTTTCAGTCATCACAGACTGGTGGTGATGAATGATACAGCTATTCCCTGCATAATACACCTGGCTCCCACAGCCCAGTGTCCTTGCCCAAGAGAACAACAACAGAGGAACTAAGGGCACATTATAATTTCACCATTTAACTACCAGAGAGTTTATATCTCCTGTACATTCATGAAAAAAGTTAAGATCTGGTAACATCACTTGATTTCTAACAACATATGTATGTTTAGTTACTTACTTACATAATTACAGCACATTTCTGATATTAATGTGTTTCAGGAGCCATAAGACGTTTCAATGCCCTGAGAAATCAAAATCCAAATCTGAAAACTATGGCTGCCATAGGTGGAGCTACTGCAGGTAGCGATACATTCTCACAGGTACACAGTTCATACTGGATAGCTCTAATGTTTGCAACAAGCA
Source organism: Coptotermes formosanus (assembly GCA_013340265.1). Classification (NCBI taxonomy): domain Eukaryota; kingdom Metazoa; phylum Arthropoda; class Insecta; order Blattodea; family Rhinotermitidae; genus Coptotermes; species Coptotermes formosanus. The sequence goes on from BLKM01012015.1 coordinate 701,425, forward strand.
GAAACACCCATACTTCCCTCAGGATATGGTTTCTTTGCTTATATCATAATATATGGCATACAGGAGCTAAAACTTAAAAGAATAAACCACATTAAAATTAAGAACCTAACCTCTTGTACCCTAATAGCAAGCTTGATTTGTTGGAGCAATGAAAGCTTAAAAGATACATCAGCAGCCTCACACCAGGGAGCACAACCAAGAGGGGGGCGCCCAGGTTTCAGCCCCCCACCCCCAAATTGAAATCTAAACAAGGTAATGTACGTATAAGGTCATACTGAGACGCATTCACATAACCATTGTTGCCGTGGAAAAGCAATAAGTATGACATATTCTGAGTGTGTGTCTGAAGCCTTAGTTTAGCCAGCACACAAAGCGCATGCACCATATTATATTGTCTTCCATGACCTGTCCAGCTAACAATATTTTTCCACATTGTCTTATCAACGGCATGATTTTCGGGGAAAAAATTATTAAACATTCTATTATTCTGTTATGTATGTCGACGTTGGTTGTGTGTGTTTTACATGTATCATTCTAACCTCAAAAGTCTAACCCCATCTACGAATTTTGCAACTGTTGACTTAACAAACAATATTTCGTAATTTGTAGGTATATTCATAGTCGATCTATCCCTCTATCTTCTTATCTAGAATAGCGTAATAGATTCAAGAGTTCTAACTATCTAGAATCACTGCATGTTCATTTCCTAGTAACATCGAGATAATAAATGAAATTACATACACTAACCACAGTCGACCATATAGTCTTAGATGAATTATACTTAATATCCATGTTAACTCACAGTAAATTAGCAGGCAACAAAATTATGCAAACTGCACGTACTTGTTCTTCTAAGAAATTATATTCCAACTAATTTGCACTCTTGTACACATTAACGCTGCGTTGAAACAAAAGAATATTCTTTCATTCGTGGTCTTCTTTAACAATGAATGAGTGTCTGTATTCTTGCCTAGTTATCCCTGCATGCATGGCACATCTTTTCTAAACAGCATTACATTGTTGTAAGTGGCCTGTCTGGCTGTACCATATTTTTCCACATATCTCATAAACAGCACAATTTCTGGGGAAAGTCATTCAACATAAAATGTGTGTTTTGATTTTCTATACAACTTTTGTCTGAAACACTACCCACTTTAAGAAAAATTCAGCAAGATATTATCATAAATGTGCTTGTAAAGTACAGGTTATGCTTGTCAGATTGTAATGAAACTTGAATTTTCTCGACAGATTATCGAAAAATCGCCAAACAAATTTTCATAAAAATCTGTTCAGTGGAAGCCGAGTTGTTGCATGCAGACGGACGGACGTATGACAGACATGGCAAAGCTGACAGTCACTTTTCGCAATTTTGAGAATGCGCCTAAGATCACAAAGTTTGTTGACGTGATGATATGCAACATTTTACGTGATTTACCATTCAGTCGAAATCAAGCACTGAAATCAACTGGTGACTAGTACAATAGAATTTTGAAAAATAAAATTAAAAGACTTGGGGTATCTGACGTTAAATTAAAAAAAAACAAGATTAGAGCTTGTGATTTAAATTAGGCGAGTCACGGGACAAGTAGTTATATTGGTACATATATAAATGCAGTTGTAAGAAGTACTATGTTACAGTCATACCTGCAGCATGATTTTTATAACATGATTTACAAAATCAAACACAAATTATATGTATATTGTGGTCAGTGCCCACTGACCCCATTAAAATATTCTGGGTACACATCTGCCTGACTCACCCTCTTTCAAGTAGTTTTACTGCCTTAGACATTGAAATGGGATTCTAAAACCATGGAATATTTTACGTAAAGATCTTAAGGAAAAATTAAAATGACATTCCAAACAAGGATCTAAATTTTCATCAAACAGATATACCATAACATTTGCATGTCACTTCCATAACAAACTGGTAAATGCATACATTAAATTTCACCTCCTCAAATGTTCTCCACTGAGTCTGGAGCAGGGAACAAATCAGAAACTGAGAGCACGTATATTTACATTTACATGTACTGTATGCATAAAAAGGTATGGCAAATGCATGGATTAAATCTCATGCCCTTGAAAGTTCTCCATTCAGTCTGCAGCAGGGAACAAAAAAGTCAGAAACTGAGAGCACGTATATTTACATTTATGTGTACTGTATGCATAAAAAGGTAAAGTTTTTCCAGTCCATGCCATGAAGGCATAAAGGGGGAATAGGGGTATAGACTCATTCGTCCTTAGTCTTGGCACTAAATGGAGGTAAATGGACAGCTTCACATCCTCAGCTGTTTTACCCCCAATACCCATTGAATAGGAGGCTGAGAAAGCCCCACAACCAGTCTGGACAGTTACGGAGAAGAGAAAAACTTCTACACTTACTAGTGGCCGAACCCCAGACCATCCAGCCCCAGCCCCAAATACACACACACACACACACACACACACACACACACACACACACATTGACTGTATCTGGTCCAGGATGGACTCAACATCCCATCATTTCCAGCCCACAACACATTTCAGAGTTTATATTTGCAGGTGGTGAACAGTGCCACTTCAAGAGCAAAGTTTGCAGACAATATTGTCAATTTTGCTAAGCAGTATGGTTTCAATGGCATTGACTTGGACTGGGAGTATCCAACAAACGAAGTAAGTAACAATATCAGTCTGTTAAACAAGTGAATACAGAACAGTATTACCCTCTGTCTCGACAAGCCATATAGGATGAATTTCATCCACCAGTGAAAGAATGTCTTTCAAACAACTGATTTGTTTTTGTACAAATGAAGTCCACCCTGTGATAGTTCATTTTCACTTCAGGACGCCTTCACAGAACTGCTGAAGCTCTTGAGACCAAAGTTTGATTCAAATGGACTTATTCTGTCAGCAGCAGTATCAGCAGGATTTGACACCATAGATGCTTCTTACAATGTTCCAGCACTTGGCCAGTAAGTTCAGACAGCACGTGTATACCAAATATTAACTAACAAATTTGACTTGTGGCATACCATAAATTGAACCAATGATATGGACCAGTTTTAATGGACCCGATAAAGCAGAAAAGTCATTGCAGATAGGAACTGCAACCATCTAACAGCAGCCTCCTTATATAGTATTGTGATTTTAGGTACTTGGATTTCATCAATGTAATGACATATGATCTGCACGGTCCCTGGGACTCAGCAACAGGAGAAAATGCACCCCTTTATGCTGGCCCTTCTGACAAAACGGCATACCTGCGCAATCTCAATGCTGTAAGTATAAGTGTTCAGCTTATGTTCACAAGTTTTCACGCTTGCAGTCGACAGAATCAAGTTTATGAGGTGTGACATTGGGTCCACAAGTGCACATTAGCCCAGAGTTTGTGCTGCCAGGTAGAAGATCTGCTGTCAGTGCAGCAGGGTGAGTCTGGTCACTGTGTGCATGTCAGTACATTGAATTGTATCAACAAAGAAGGAAAGAAGGGGTATAACAAATGTCATACCTGAAACAACACGAGTACTTTAGACCACTGGAAATGGAAATGTGGATGGGATATTTATGTACAGAACCATTTCTTTCATCATATTTCACAACTCATACACTCTGAAAAATTTCCACATACCTTTGACTGATAATTCTTAGTACAGATCCATTCTTAAGAAACCAGATTTGGCTTAAATGATGTCCATGCTCTTTGTCTGTGTCCTTGTGTATCCCCTTTGTTTTAAATCACTTCTCCAATTCTCAGAAAATATTAAATGAATGATACATCATAGACATCTTACGCTTTGTAATTTCTTGCAGTGTAATAGTAATAGTGTGTGAAGGCCTAAACTTCATAGCATGGGAGAAACAACAGCACCATTTCATACAGGGTCCTAAAATTATGCATGGCAACAAATATTATAAAAATGAACACCTCTTAATGCAGTAATATTTTTGTATAATGTAAAAAATAACACAGTATCTATGTTAAATCTGTACATAGCTTTCAGTCTGGTGGCAATAACAAACAAATTATTCATGTCTGGGAAGTGAAAGCTGATACAGTGAGAAATCATAAACATACCTACAAATTATATATGAAGACTGACGTTAAGTCAACACTCACTTACTCTGAACTCTGATATGATAAATGATCTTCAAAAAATATGTGTGTGTTCTTCAGATAATAATCTTGTAAAATAACAATATGACACTTAGTTCGTCAAAGATGGCTCCATAGTGGAGTCACCTATTGAGAAACATTAAAACTAACTGTGGAAGACATATCTAATTTCACTGCAAATTTAGAGTTTCATACCACAGTATTAGGTATGCCACAAAATCTGATAACTTGATTTTATATATGTCTATATAAGTACATGTAATAATATTTTCAGATGTAATCTATGATATGGGCTATGTGGTTGCTTATCTTTTGCTTGCAGGACTCAGCTATCCAGTACTGGATTCAAAAAGGTGCACCTAAAGACAAACTGAACCTTGGGATAGGAACATATGGTCGCAGTTTCACATTAAAAAGTGCATCTAATAATGGTGTAGGTGCCAGTACAACTGGCGCCGGTCAACCTGGCCCATACACACAAGAATCTGGCTATCTAGGCTACAATGAGGTACAGCAATTCCTGTGTCATATGTTCTATAGCTTTTACATGAAAACAGAAATTTTTCTGTACATTATATGTTAAGTAATGAAATATCAAAATATGTAACAGTGATATAATCCTTCTCCATAAATATGACTGCAAGTTTCACATCTAATGTAATCCTGCAAGATGAAAAGCAGACACAAGACAATGCAGTGAACCCAATCTAATCAGATTAGTAAAAAAACATTTTGTTTAAAAACTACTGAACATAATAAAAAAGTCATTTGCAAACACCAATTTCCAATCAGACAAAAATACTTTAAAGGAAAACATCTGTATATAAGAGGGGAATAGCTGGTGGCTGTGCTGAGATAAAGTCTCAGACAAAGACCCAAGGTACAGTCAACAGCTGACAGAAATAATTCTTCTGCCCACTAAGAATATTGTGGGTATCTGCACGCAGATCGCTCTTCTTGTCCTTTATCAAGTTAATTCTAGTCATGCCTCTATAAACTATCTAATATTCTTCTTCTTCTTTTTGTGTTTCCATCTCATTATTCTTACCTTCTGCACATTCCCTCTTCCATTCCTGAAATGTCTGCTACATCTTACACTGTTCAGATTCCCTTGATTAAAATGGCTTGGATCCTATAATGACAGTAATTGAGCTTGCTTCCTTTGATATAAAAATCTTTGTTAAAGTATGTTTTATGCTGCTTCAGTCCAGAGTAATGGACCAAACATATTATGTTTCAATTATTATTCTGGTCATCTTCATGGATAAGCATTATTTCAGCATGAATACTAAAGCAGAATATTTCAGAAATCAAAGTGACAATAGATAATATTATAGAAAATTAAAAATAGAACAATTTACAATTACCAGCATTAACACCCAACAAAGTAATATGAGCCAGCTTCCAATAGATCAATGTTTTGCACCACACTGTGATCGTGTACACAGTAAATGATATGAACACATATTTAAGATGTTAATTTATAGTTATTTTAAAGTCAGCAATCCTACAACTTTCAGCAAAATGAGGATGGCAAAAGTTTGTCACACCATGTAGGATCCCTGACTTTCAAATACAGTAAACATAAAGTAACATCTTCTAGTGTACAATGTTGTCATTTATTCACATAAGTGTTCCTACACATTAATTATGCTTATTGGTTTTAATGTAAATGTATCAAAGTCATGGGTTGAGGTACTTGAAGGCCACTCTTAGTTTTATTCTAAAATGCAAATTATGTCCACACAATTTCACTCATGGGATACGGTATCTCCAACCAGAATTGTTGTCCAAGTGCTATCACTGTTCTGTGATAATTTGTTACCAAAAGCAAACAGAACTATCAGGTACAGAATTTATTAGAAAACCAAACCAAAATCAAAACTTTCATTATGGGCTTCTGCTAAAACTGTTATGTCACTTTCTGTCCCAATATACCGCTTCAACATAATTTTTCATAAGCTCAAGTACACCGAACATAAACAGCAAAATAGGGCCGCATTTGTGGGTTTGGGCTTCCCGTTTCAAATCAACCACTAAACACAGCCAGTTATTTTGAAAAGATTATAAAACCTCCAAACTTCAACACGAAATATACCCAATTTTATCTTCAGTACATTAAGTTCTTTCTTTATAAAATTCACATTAAACTCAAACTTTACTTAACAACAAGCTGGTAGCGTTTGTTAAATTCTCCAGTTGAAGTTAACACCTATAAATTGTGGCCTGACCTAGGATACTGGAATGTATTATCTGTCCAACCTGCTTCATAGTGAGTACTACTGGTGTATATTTGGGTTTACAGATCTGTGAAGCACATATAGCAGGCAACTTGGAACAGCACTGGAATGCAGAACAGAAATCTGCATATGCTTTCCATGGAGACCAGTGGGTTGGATATGACAATATTGCAGCTGTCAGAATTAAGGTAAGATTTATTACGTGCAGCAGCTACTATGGAAGTTTCAGTACTACCATCTTTTAAGTACTATGATGCAAAAACAAGCAAGCAAATTTCAGGTAATCTTCATATTTATCAGGGAAAATATGCAAATAGTCATAGACTGTGATAAATATATCGACCTAACAAATTCCATAGAGACAGGCCTGTGTGTGGAGTTCCTGCTTCCTCAGCTACCCATGAAATTATGGAATCCACATTATATGGAACACGAATATCATTTCTACCTTCACAAAATCCTGTGGCCAGACCCCATCCTTAGCCAAATTAATCTACCCCACCCCCTCCCACTCTTTTCTCGAAGATCAATTTCAATATTATCTTCCCATCTACTGCTAGGTCTCCCACATGGTTTCTTACCTTCAGGCTTCCAAACTACAATTTTGTATGCACTTCTGATTTCTCCCATTGTGATGACTATCACACGTTCCACGTGCCACAACTTACGAGTATTTACCCTGACCCTGGGGTTTACAAACTGGGCAGAGAAGGTGGGTGAAGGCCATTCAATAACACACAGAATTCATGTAACAAAACCCACATAATATAATGTAATATATTCAGGTGCATTACAGAAGTTAATAACATTCTTGAACCACTGATGTACAAAATGGCTTAACAGAAAGTAAAATAACAACTGGCAGGATATATATTGCATGACTGTGCTAAGGTGTTCCTTCAACTTCCTTCAGCTGTGGGATGGGTGCGGGGCTTACTGTAAAAAACCAGCTGGTCAAGGCAGCAAAGTTGCTACTTTCTATAAACAAAAGTATTAAGGACAACTCCCATTAATTTAAGTCACCATATGTATATGACCCTATGGCCCTGAGGTCGACTCAGCCTCTAACAGAAATGAGTATCAGGAGTATTTCCTGGGGGGTAAAGGCGGCCGGTGCGTAGGGCTGACAACCTTACCACCTTCACGTGCCGACTGTCTCGAAATCTGGGATCCTCGACCTTCTGGAACCCTAAAGACCCGTCCAGGCCTGTAGTGGAATAGCTTTTGCTTTATATATATGACCCCCAGGATGAAACTTTCTTGAATATTTTCTCAAACCGTACATCTTTCCATTCACAGTTCTTTAAAAGTAGGTCAATAAAAGTGAAAAAATTCATAACCTTTACATTATATTCAACCACAGGCCGAGTATATAACCAGCAGTGGTCTAGGAGGAGCCATGGTCTGGGCCATTGATACTGATGACTTCCGCAACATTTGTGGAGATGGAAGGTATCCGCTGATCAACACAATCAAAACATACCTTGGTTGATGTCAGTAACACTTTTTGGCTAATGTCAATAAGAAGACAATCAAAATATATCTTGGTTAATGTCAGTAAGAGTCACCATAAAAATATATACTGCTCAACGTTTGTAACAAGTCACAATCAAACCATATCTTAGTCAATCTCAGCAACATGTGGAAATAAAAATAAATACTGGTTAATGTTGGTAATAAAAGATATCTTGGTCCATGTCTCTCAGTACCAACAAATGACAATAAATCTTATGTTGGTTTATGTAAAAAATTAACAAGTCACAGCCATAACATACCTTCCATAATGTTCGTGAGTAACAACAAGGAAAAAAAGTAAAGTTCTCCCTGTGCACAACATGAATGCATACAGTGCAGCAGAGGTAGCTCCACTCATTCTTAACCTCAGCACCAGATGACACTGAGTAGTCAGCTTCACACCCCAGCCACTTAAGTCCTTGTATCATTTAAGCAGGAGGATAGGTGAACCCCAGAGCCCATCTAGACACTTAACAAATCCAGGTTAATATCCATAAGTAAAAAGAAGTTACTGTTATATTTTTAGGGTAAAAGCAAATAAAAAGGTCCCAATGTAGTGAGATTCATGTACTACATGAAGCAGACAATCACAGTAGCATCACAAAACTAGAAGAGGAGGAAGAAGAAATACCTTGTAAAAAAAATTTAAAAATTGCAAATAGCACCCCCTCAACACATCAGAATACATGGCTAATCTTAGTATGTCATAAATTCATATCTCAGCAGCTACGCTTATAGAGATGTTGAGTACAGAACAAAAACATCATAAATCTCAACAGTTGCCTTCAAAATACACCTTTCTTAATTTTACTAAGTAACAAAGAGTTTGCAAGGTGTCTTCATCATTTTACATTACTTCCCTTTAGTTTTCCTGGACAAACAGAAGATGTATTCACAAGGAACTTGACCACTTGTTCCTACTTTTGTCTTACCTTATTTTGGAAAACATTAATTTCACTTTAACACACACACACACACACACACAATTGATTTTAAAATTTCTTACTAAAATGGTAAAGATGAAGTTGTACCTGAGCTCAATTAAGCACCACACCAACGAGGTGTAGTCTATGTTGGAATAAAGGCTTACCTCTACACAGTTATCTTGATACAAGATGTGAGTGGTCAGATTCACATCCCAGCCACTCTACTCGTGGCAACCAGGGACAGGAAGTTGGGTGGGCCAAAGGGCTGGACTGAAGAAGGGTGCTGAGAAACATCTTCACACTTCATGTTGTGCATTATCATGTGGTATGTACAAAAGCTGTATGTGTGAACACTCTAAACCAGTTGTCTATTGTATCATTGCTAGTGTCTCCGAATGTAATAAATGGTTTATATAAGCAGAATCTCTGCATATTGCATGGTTCCCTACTTTTGTTTCTTACACTGTAGGTACTTGCACTTTTTTTTTGTTCTTGTATAAAGTGAAAAAAGGAGACATAACTGCTGCGGTTTTTGTGATAATAACAACACGTTCCTAACACACTTCTTTCATTGCACCATATAAGTTCTTCACAACACTCCTATCATTAACATTTTGTTGAACTTTTTCCATCGTCAAACAATTAAAAATCACAAGGTTCCGGAAGAAACTTCTTTCGTCCTCAGGTGATAATCACACTTCTTTCCGCTTTGCTTGGCCATTTTCCGAGGTTAGGGTTTCTATCGCTCCTTCAAACACAGAAAATATCGCGCCGCGCGAAGCAGCACGGATTACGTATGAGCGCGGATGAGTTGCAGCAGGCGGAGGAACACATGAACGCTGTGTTTGTGCTGCTCGAAACCACGGGGCCGTGCATCGGCAATCAGGAAATCGAAATCAAGCATTCAGAAGCTTCGGGGGAGTTTGGCTGCACCCTATGTTTGCGATGATTTCTATGAAATCTGTGAACTGAGAAACTGCATAGCCCTGGCGTTCTGAGAGAATAGGTATTCCTTTACCACAGACGCACACAGTCAAGAAACAAAGCGCAAAAGCTGGCACTAACCTAACGGCTAACCTTCGCCCTCCTCGACTGAAAAAAAGCACACAAGACCACAGTTCATTACATAGAGCGAAACGCGAGCCACGAAGGTGGACTACACCACAACACACGGACAAGCGCGAATGCGGTGGGTAACAGCAGCGCCCTATACTAGAGGCTTCACGCCCAGCCCGCCTTACACCCGAGGAAGAATCCGTGTACCTGTTTAGTAGGAGACGTGGGTGGGCTCCAGAGCCTGTCTGGACAGTTTTTGGAGAAGAGAACAATCTCTTGCCGCTGCCGGGAATCCGTGAGTAGTAGTGCCAGGAATTCCTGAATAGCTACTAGATAGCAGAATATAATTATGGAATGAGTAAACAGATCCGTGCTATCGCATAAAGGCAGCGACGCATGGTGTAGTTATAATTCGGATCTGTGATTTGTAAAGAATATAAAACTGTCCCTGCGTCAGGAAAGCATATCCACGTTGTCTCTTCGGCTGATTTCGCATGGGCCATGCAGTTACCGGCGACGGCATGGCCGCAGAAGAGGTCGTACGGAACCTGTTAGATGAAGCGCTACTTGTGTGGGCAACAGCCGCTATGGCCGAGAAATGGCCTTCCTCGCCAGCAGCTGGATAGGGTCGTTGACACGAGCAACAGCCCAAGAGGATTACAAGCAGTGTTTGATGTGGAGAGGTTCATCGTGTCGAATCACGCTCGGCCTGCAATTTGGGATGCTGCATGCGGGGAGTACGGAAGTTAATAATTAAAACAAAGCTACTCGCTGGAGGTCTGCCGGATCTTTCACGAAGATTGAGATGAAGTTTCATCAACTCAAAAACAGGAAGAAGGCCCTATGATACATGTATCATTTCATTTACTTTGTTACAAAGCAATCACGTTCTCACTAAGAGTGCGTATGTACACTCTGGGCTGAAAATGCGTCCGTGTATAGGACATAGTGACTGCTGCGTGGGAAGAATCGGGCTAATCTGTTAACATACACATCACATTGAAATCTTCTAAGCGACTAGCCCGTTTGGTGGGTTTCCGTAACATATGTAGGTCTTATACCAAGTTATAGGAACAGTACTGTATTTTAAACTCGTTACACGGCTGACAAGATCATAACTATGTCCAGGCTACAACAAAATGTGCCTTCGAATATTTTGCTGCCCTTGTGATTCCTGTGATATAAATGTAAAAGTCAATAAATAGGCCTATTCATACATAATTTATTTCAGTTTTATTGCATATTATGGCAGTGAATTATTAAACACTATTATCTACGGTAAGGAAAATCTTAACACGAGTCCTAGCGTATTTCGGAGTACACAAAAGTAACGAACTCCACTCCACACGAATAGTTCTAGATCCGTGAGCACTGCCGTAACACGTCACCATTACCAAGAAAGTACTGTAGGTCGTCATTTATGACCAATCCATGTAGACCGTCTTGTTAAGGGACTAATAGGGGTAATGGGCCGGCATAGCGACTTGCTAGTGGTTGGACAGTCCGGGGATATAATCCCGCTGAGGGCAGGATTTACCGCGCCCGTCCAGACGGGCCCTCGGGCGCACCTAACCTCTTGCACTATGAGTACCGGGTCTCTTTCTCGCGGGTTAAGCGGCCGGGGCATGGCGTTGACCAAGCACCCCCATCTAGAACCGAGGTTAAAGAAGGAGTAGAGCTATACTTCTACGCCCCCTCTGGTCCTTCATGGCCTGTGCCGGGGTGAACTGTACCTTTGATAGTGGTAGTGGGTGGTCCGATAATGCCGATTGCCCGGTACTTCTGAATTATATATGTATATAAGTGGCCACAACTGTAACAAATTTATGAAGAGAGCAATACACTACAACCCCCATGCGAGTGTCTGTAAAGACACATATTCTCATTGCAGACCAATTTTTTGGAACCAACAGATTTCATCAGTTATTTCCGAAATCCTTCAAACGAGGGTCTGCTGCTGTCTCCACAAAGTTTAGAGTCAAATAATCCCTAATAATTGAGAGTACGCTCAAAGTTGAAACCCGCTTTCAGACACACAAAGTTATGTAGTACCAAACAAGCTTTCGGTGTATTTTTCAGAACATCAATACACATATTTAATGGCCTGTGAAAAATCTTCCATTTTTTACCAAGTACACCACATGTTCATCCAGCAAATTTCAGGACCTTGTTAAAATATAACTGAAAACCCTTTTCTTGACTGGCAAATGTTTGCCTGCATAACGCCACGTCACATATTGAGAACCGAAACACCTCACCACCTACAAAAACATGGAGTTTTGGATAGTCAGTGCCAAACCTGGACTAACAAGGGTTCTGCCTTTCAGTTCTTTGCAGAATAGACAATTCTGAAAAACTGACTTGTCTAAACTTCTGCCGCATAAACGGATGTCAACATATGTAATGTACTAATTGGCGTCACACAAGGCCAACAGCACAACTGAAAAGTAATTTTTATAACTGAAATAAAATGATCTATTTTACGAGACTTTGTGAGGATATGTTGCCATCCAAAACCCCCAAACAATTGAGAAAATCTGTTCTCTGAATATACGTGCAAATTCAGCCATTTTTCTGTACTAGGTAACGGAACGCACGTCACTTGCACACTTCCAGATCCCCCTGCAGACATCTCGAAAAACTGACTGAATGAGGAAAAATCTGTAGTTGTAATGTAGTTCTGCTAATGAGCAGCCTGTGGCCAAGTTCTTGTACATAGGCCTGATGATGGTCCGTTCGGACAGAAACATGTAGCCTTATTCTACTATACTTATTAATACAGTTATATAAGTTGTGAGGACTGTTTATCATTTCACATTGTATGTGGCCAAGTAGTAGAAAAACCAAAGCAATGTCAAAACAGAATATTTTTCATTTCAAACAATTTGTTGCTACTTGCCAGGAGCTACACTTCAAAGAAATTGGAAGAGCCTTATTTGCTCTTTCACTAATGAAACGGCCAAAAGGGAACAGTCAATACCAGGATCAGTGAAGGAATGGAAGTACATCTGCCGCAGTCAGCTGTCCTTAATGTCTGCCGTCATCAACAAGAGGCAGCAAATCATCCCAATATGAATTGTCACTATGAAGACTCCAAACCTCAAACTGCTTGCCTACTATCTACTGCTGCATGTGCGACGATTTATTTGTCAGCATATTGCAGTTTCAAGATGGCTACAAACATGACACAAGACGCCAGGAACAGTGTCATGGGTGCAGATGAAGCTTTGGGAATTCGTCAACCCAAATTGAGTTTTCATGAAAAATCTGAACGAATTAATGAGATACTCTACCAGAGTATGCAGCAGGAGCCAGCAGCACCAACAGAACAGGATGACACACTGAAGCTGATGAATCAAATAGTGTTGACTTGTTATAGTCTAGATGTTTCACAATACATACTTACATTGGCAATACTTTTAAAGGGAAATGTGATTATGTTGATTTCATTTTACAGCAAAACATTCATAAATTTCACATATGTACCTTAGTGTCACTGCAAGTCCCTCCGTGGCAGGAAGATATCGCCCCATGTATGTACGTTTCTACAAATAGATCTTGGAGCACTTTGTATAATTCACTGCGATATACACATTGTAAAATAAAGAAACTCCTTTCTCGTTTCCCAGATTGACCAAAAGTGTTTAAAATGCTCCATTAGTTAACCCAAATGTAAGAACAGGGTGAACCCACAATTTCCTCTTCCTTTTCTTCCTTTTTCCCTTAAGCACCATGTTCAGAAATACAGTGAAACTCGCTTAGGACGCCCCCGGTTAAGAAAATTTCCCGCCTAAGAAGTCAGGATAAAAAAGCACCAAAATTCTCCCATTTTATTAACATTACAGGTTACCCTTTTAATACACCCCCGCATAAGAAAATTTCCCGCCTAAGAAGTAATAAATTTCACGACGAAATAAATTCTTTTTACCCGTTTAATAAATTTTGTTTCAAAATCTTAATGAATTTCCCGAGTTTCCATTCGTTCTGTTTCCAAAACGCAGCGTTCAAATGGTGCGCGGTCAAGGTCACTTCCGCCACGTTTCACACAGCAGAATGACGCAACCTCACGACCGTCGCGGATGTCTCGTATTTTTTCCACGATGCAGACTGCAGTGAGTCACTCACCACTACTCGGTCTCTTGTCACGACAACTGAAAAACTTTATCGGATGGCCGGAAGCCGATCCTAGTTGTGTCGTGACCTGCATGAGTCTTCGTTTGGCAACGTTTTGCCGCTTCAACAGCCTGGGACTAAGTGGAAATTAAGGCAGCGAATAACATTTGAAGAAGTTTAGGCACGCGCTGGCGGGAGTCACCCGTTGCTGGGGGACAGCTGCTTGACGCCGGGTAAGTGGGTGATCGATTGCGACTTGTTTAAACGTAATTTATGGGCGGTAATATAAACGCGTCGTTGTGTTGTGTGATTGTGAAACATTTGTGGTGACTGTGTGCAGATAAGTTACATCAGCAATTCCAGAAAATAAATTCAAGACACTGCAGAGATAGTGAAAGTGACTGAACTACTGACCACCCCTTATGGTCTACCTAAAAGCGTACCTATGGAATCTGAAGATGTATACTGCTACTGTTTTTGAAAAAAGAGCAACAACCCATGCTTGAAAAATATTTCAAGGAGACGTACATCTCTGGGATGAAATGTGAACTTGTGAATGAAAAGTCATAACAGTATAGGTAAAGGTGTAAATAAAACTGTGAATGAAAGGTTACGGACAAAATGGTTAAATGGTCAGATACAAGTGAGAATGTGTTAAGACAGCTGCCAATTGTACAAGTTCAGCATACATATGGAATAAGTTCACAAGAAAATGTAAAAAATAGAACTTTTCGGTCCTACCCTTTTAAGAAATTTCCCGCTTAAGAAGTAGGACTTTCTTGGAATTTTCAAAAACGTCACAATAGGGTTTCACTATATGAATATCATTATTGTTCCAGCTCCATTTTCAAACTAAAACTTGGTCCACTGCACTGGGAGCACCAGTGTCTGTGAAGTCACAGCTGTGCGTGTCATGCCAGTTACATGCGTGTCTGTGGCTGCGACACTAGTGACTCCTCCACACAGCGGCCCATGTGTGAAAGCAGCCTTAATCTCAGGGATGTCAGCTTCATGCTCCCGCAAATTTACCTCCATTAAAAGAGACATTATGAGAGGCTGGGTGGACTACAGACCTGGTCCTGATGAGGGACAAGGAGAATAGTAGTAGTAGTAGCAGCAGCAGCAGCAGCAGCAGCAGCAGCAGCAGTAGTAGTAGTAGTAGTAGTAGTAGTAGTAGTAGTAGTAGTAGTAGTNCAGCAGCAGCAGTAGTAGTAGTAGTAGTAGTAGTAGTAGTAGTAGTAGTAGTAGTAGTAGTAGTAGTAGTGCCATGTCCCTGCTGGGAATTGAAGCCAACTTTCTAGGTTCTGCATCTAATTTAGTAGCAATACTGACTGGACACCAAATTTGTCATGTTGAAGTTTGGCATCCACTCTGTCTTGAAAACAACTCAATATTCCTGAGTTTGAACAGAGACTGCTTTTTGTGGCCAATATTCAAATCTTCGTTTGCAGACCAAACAAAAACGGAAATGAAACGAAAATAAATGTTATGAATAATATGTCTCAACTCAATCAGGAAAGGTGGACATAACAATACACCACAAAACTTGATGCATTAATTCTTTCAAGCATACTCTGCTTTGTTGGCACAGTGGAGAACATGAATGAATGTGAAGTCTGGTGGAAAGGTACCAATGTTTCAGAAGAACCTACTGCCTCCATCTTTACTTTCCTTCATCTGGCAGAATAATTAGAAGGGTACTGCCACCGTAGTAACATAAATTTTGAAGGAAAGAGACAAATTAATGCAAGGTTGATGATATGAATTACTGTTTTAAACTTTTTACCAGTCGGTAACTTGAACTTCATCAAGTACATGGACTGCCATATTCTTCAAGCTATTTGATAGCCATATTAGATGATCAGTTTTTACTTGTACGAATGGCATGGGAAACAACTCAGTAGACGACTGCAATCTGACACTGATATTCTTAGATAGATTACAAAGACGTCTATAACCTATGTGCATCCTGGTTTACTACAGTAATGAGTGTAAAATTAAGTAATCTTATAAAATTGTCAGTGGTTCAACTGTCGACATGCCATCACAATATGAACCACACAGAACAATGTTTTCATTACAACATGTCGCTTTATGGGATAAATAAAAACGTATACAATTTACTGCCACCTAGGCCTAAATCTGAAACATAAAGGGCACCATGCCTATGCAAATAGTTTCAATTCACGTTCATGTGCAGGCAGCACTCATGGTGAGTCAAGTTAGTGGCTGAGGCTTGTGTTCATTCCATGTAAACAATAACTGCAATGCCAGAAATGTTTCACCTTAGAAAAAGGAATTATTGACTACATATTATATGTATATAAGTAAATTTATTCTTTCTCAAAAAGAGACTCTTCTCCTTGCATCCTCTTAACACACATTAAATATATATTTCTTGTAAATGACATTGTAAATTTATTCACAATTACACAATGTACAGTGATCAACATAAGCATTTTCAAATGATCTGTCCAGAAATTGCGCTACTGTTCGTATATGTATAGTATACTGGTGATGACACTTGATTCAAGTAGTTGGCCTGGACATGTCAAGGAGAGGTTTGCTTATACATTGTACAGTATCACTACCTTTGTCGTCATTACTACTAATAATTTTCTCAACACACAACTCTTGTATCACCTAAAAAGATGAAAGAAAACACATTAGTCTTACTGTTCAAAGAAAAGATGCAATAAACAAATGTCACGTCAGATCGAGCTGGATTTGACTTACAAAAAACTCAAAATGAAAGTGTCTCACAAAATGCCCCTAACTGGGGATGGTTTCAGGTATGAATAATGAAGTGTTCCATTTGTATTTTGCTTACTGATTTCAACAAAGATTCAGAACAATTATTATAATACTACAACAGTCATTTCACTTTTGTACAAAAGGACAAAAGCATTAGTTTCTATTAGATCTTTTTCTATTCTCTTACATTCCTCAATTTGTATCTTTCAGTCACAATAATATTTCACACGTTCTCCCAAGAATATTCAAGTATACTTGCATTCATATGTCCACTCTCAAAGTGCGCGCATGCACGCCCACATACACACACACATGTATACATGTCTGTGTGCACATGCACACACACACACATACACATGCTACACATGGTATTTTTAAATTATAACACCATATATTCACTGGCTTGCAGACTATTTTTGTTTTATCAACACAGTTAATATTTCTTCCTTCATTATATGTTATTTTGTAATATACTGTTGTAATATATGTTCACATCTCAGGGAAAAATTAAAACAGGCTTCCTTTCCACTTGTTTTGTACCAGTCTTCTACAAATGTTGACGCTCTTTGGAAGTCTTAGTTAATTTCAGTTCCAGTTAAACAATGTTCCCGAACAATACATTTTAAAACAAATAGCAAGTATTAAGAGGGGGGAAGGAAGTAAACAAAATATTATTCCTGGCTTGATTGCCTTTTCAATGTTCATACCCAAAAGTGCCAAATAAACATGCTTCATCTTATACAACTGTAAATTTAGGGGCAGCATTTATGAACAAGTTTCTATTGTTACAGTTATCCAGTCTACTTGATAAACTGCCATGGCAAGTGCAATATCAACTGGCATCCTACTTGTACACACATTATGTGGGTGACTATTGGTGATTGTAACTTGTTTCCATCTAAGGTGACCAATCTGTGGGTTTACCAGCTGATCCATTGTTGCATAATCATATCCCGATCAATGTCTTCAATGGAAGCACATGGCTCCAGCAACCAGACTGCTCATACTCAAATATGAGCTGTGAATTGCAAGATTTAGAAAACCGATGCAAGCATATTACACTGGACATTTCAATATGGATCATATACTGCCTGTGCTTAGGATCAAGACGGTTACAAACCAAAATACTTTTATCAAACATTATATTTACCCAAACATAACAGCACAAGATGCTGAATTCCCTATGGACCAAAGATGATCTGCTTTTAATGGGCAACATACAAAATTATGTATCAAAACTTAAAAATGATTTTATTAGTGCATGCATATCATATTTAAGTAAATATAGAACTTGATAACAATATATATATATATACATATATGCGTAGACTATACAATGTATTTACATTAGTCATGCTGTACTTTTTCAAATAACCAACTGTTATCCACAACAAACCATAAATGGCAGCTACATGAATACCTGCCAGTAACACATTCACTTTGGTCACAATGTTTTATATATCTCTATTCACATATCAACTCAAGTAGTCAGAAGATGTGTTTTGCCACAGTGTGGAAAAATAGACAAGCAATAAAAACAAAAAACAAATAAGTTATAATAATAAAGGACTAGCAATACATGTTTTAATCATTTTTCTGTTCAATTTTTATACATTTCTTCATAAAAAAGTTGCAATATCACGGCAGCAGAAGCAGTTATTGAAGATGACTTACACCTAAAAACCAAGACTCTCTCTCACATTCACACTGGATGTCAGGTATCAAACTCTGCTATTTGTACCTTATCACCTTTCATGCACTGCAAAGGACAGTAATATAACAAAATAATCTGCAACAAAACAACAGCGTACTGCTGGACACTAGTAAATTGCAACATTTCTCTTGGAACTCGATGACAGCTGCACAGTTTATCTTCTGCAGACTCTGTGGATAAATGGCTATATGATATTAATCCTCATGATAACCTGAAGAAGAAACAAAGTTTAACACTATCAACGATTACATTTTCACATCACCCTGCCTGTAACAAATTATTATTAGAAGCAACCATACATACCATTCAATGAAACTGATAGTTTATAACAATTCTAGTAGCCTGCAATTTGTCAGATATGTGAATATTTTAACTACAGGAAGTGTCTATATGCAAGTTATAAACATTATCCGCCTGCCCCAAATCAGGTATGATCTGTAAGAATGCCACTTCCTATGAAAGGCTAGGGAGATTCAAGATTCTGTAATGACAATTATTCTTTACTTATTACTACATTTCAAACTATCAGATATTCTCACCACTTAGTCCATTATAAACCTGCATGTTTGGCTTTTCTGTCTCACTCTTCTAGGGTGAATGGATTTTTATATTAAGTTTTAATGCTACTGTATCTGATGACATTTAATACACTCACATATATATGTGGTACAACATAATGATGTAAATTATTAAAATGGTTACCTTTTGTTCTGGTGCACTGCTGCCTGGCTGTACAGGCTGGCATTCTTTGTTCAAAAAATACACGATACAGCAAATCCCTACCATTTGCAAGATTCATATTCTTGAAAACCCCCATGAACAGTGAAACCACAAAGCACCCAGTTCAAATCTTGTGGGAAAAATAGGGTTAGGAAAACCAAGACACGCAAACATGATATGGTGGAAATCATTTAAACATCAAAACAACTGTGTTGATCTTTACTGGAATGATAGTGTTCCTGACTGAAAGTTGTCAGGTTGACTGAATGGCAGAATGCATGACAAAGGGACAGAATGAAGACTTCATCAATAAAGAAAGAATCTTCTTTACCTTCTCCTGTATGTCTTCATACACTTCCTTGTATGGTGTCACATGGGTCTGCTGGATGCAACAAAATGCGTTCATTGTAGCTATTCAGAACACCTAGGAGCATTCAGAGTAAAAGGTATAGTTCACCCTAGAGCAGGCCATGGAGGACCAGAGGCGAAGTTGAGGCACAGGGCTACTCTTTCTTTAACCTCAACACTACAAGCAGGGTGGGTGGTCAACGCCATGCCCCGGCCGCTTTACCCCTGGGAAAGAGACCCAGTACCCAGGTGGGTCCCAGGGCTGGTCTGGACAGGTGCAGAAAATCTCACCCCAACAGGATTCAATCCCTGGACCATCCAGACCATAGTGAGTCGCTATACTAACTATGCTATCCCAGCCCACACATTCATAGTACTAGGTACAACGAATGCATGTGTAGATTGTGCACACTGTGGATGACACTGCAGCTTTCAGAATATCTTACACGCATCCAGCTTGCTGCTGCCTAACCAAGCTGCAGATGTCTGAATATTGCATGACTTTCTGACACAAGAAAATCTTATAAACACTTACACAGGACAGGGGTGTATAAGTCAGAATCATCTTACTGCAGATGGCAAAACATACAACAAGATTAGAACAACATTCAGACATATATCCAGAAAGGTCACCCTAACTCAGCTTTCCTGGTTAAACAAAAATTACATTGATGTTACTGAGACGGGTGTATATTTGTCCCTGCCCATCATCCTTCGCAAACCCATGGTTGTTCTTGGAATTGGACTTGCAGTGTTGTGTATATACATACTTATGTTTAACAGCCATTACCCACATACAAAACAGTCTCCAAAATTGTTGATTTCTGTTCCAAACTGAACCTGATGGTCACCCAAGAAGATTTTATCACTTCTAGTCACTGTGAAAGCTGCAAGTTTTATTTGCTTTACATATATTTGTGAACCTCCATTGATGTGCCAGAATTTGCAATTACTCTGGTCAAATATGAATATCGGCAGAGAGTAACACATTACTTTTACTCTTATTTGATGAACCCATGAATGCACACATATAAAAATTACTTTGGAAAGAGTAACTTTAAATAATTCTGGTGCATAACAAACTAAAGGCAAAATTAACTTCCTCTGCAAGACCTGTACCATTGAACATACAGAACTATCGCCACAGAACATCCAGGCTTCAAATATTATGGTGTCAGATTCCACATATGAGAAATAAAGACAGCCTGTTCCAACAGAAAACAAAAATTCTTTACAGGAGAGCATTTACATTTTTCAAAAGAATTAGTTCAGAAGTCTTATAATATTCTTTAGTTAAGCAATAAAATTTATAGTAACTGACATTTTGAGAAACTTTCAAATCACATCACAAAAGGAAAATGTTATACATGAGCTACAGGAAGAAGTGTTGCAATTTAGTATCACTATGCAGTACACATTTTTGTTCAGACTTAAAATAATGATGACATGGTAAAGAAAAGAATACTAAAGACATCTACTCATGACGGTAGTGTTGCAATTATGCTGAAGGTGGTTATTCTTCTAAGGTTACTTCCAACCTGATTATCATGCTTTGTGCAGGCTTCTGATTTATAGAAATTCTTCTACTGCAAGTGAGTACACTTCACACAGCCATAAACAAAGCAATGGCCTTGTTTATTTCTTTACTCTTGTAATACAAAAAGTGAAACATATGCTTACAATGGGTTGCAACAACTCCATATGTTGCAAATTAACAGTCTGATCCTGCCACATCAGCTGCTGAGGACTTCGTAACTGAATACACTACACAGATTTTTCATGCTACTGAACAGGTATCAAATACCATGCATGTCTGTCAACACTTTTACAAATATTTCTGAATAGAACTGTAGTAATTTAACAGGTTAATGAATAAATAATACTAATATAGATAAATAATACATATCTTTGTAAAAGCAATAAAAGGACAGCAAAATATAACAAACTAATAAACAGCTGTTAACAATACACAATAAAAACAAAATCTACAAGCATAAAATATTATCAACAACACAAGTGTTCTTTCTTGTTTGAAAATATATGTGTATATTTATTTATACATATATGTATTATTTTCATTAATTAACGACGGATGAAACTTTGTGCTTGTTACGTACACTGGTCTCCAGAAACAAACTCAACTGCACATAAAAGGTCAAGACTCTTCAATTTACTTGTCACTGTTATCACAATTGTCCACACTCATTACCCTCCTTTCTCTGCTCTTCAAAATCTTTTTATGATTTTGACAGCCATGGGTAGTACAAATTCCATATCGTAATACCCCAATATTACAGCAAAAAAAATCATACATAAATTTTGAACACCAGCCACCCTAAATGAAGACAATAGCCTGTCTATTGTTTGCAAATGTGCACAAGAGGCATAAACACTTAAACCATCATTAGAAATTTTAAGTTCTTATGGTGATTAACATAAAAATTACAATCTGCTGGGTTGTGACAGCAAGTACAAATATTTTGGAGTGTAGTGTGCTTCCAAAATATTGGAACCTACCAAACTACATGGCAATGGGTCCCAGAAGATCTTACTTCTAGAATTTTTACATTATGACATCAGAGAGAAATTCTGAAGCTAAGCGCACCTGAGACAGGTTGTAAGAAGTTATATCTATGTAAAGACCATAGTCAGACAATGACAGTATTCAAAATGTGTTTGTATACAACTTTTTAAAAGGTGAAATCATGTCACACAAACACATAGAAGCAACATATCAAGGCTACAAGAAATCTGTGTGACAGCCATACAGTCAGGCAACACAACAGATCTAGAGTACTGTAATCAGAACTAAGAAATCTTATAACAAATTTGAGGTCTGCATGGTGTTAAAGACTCATACTTTGTAGTCTGGTACCCGAAGATGGAGGGCAACATGTTCTACGAAACATACATACCCACATACCAGAGTACATGGCATCATAACCCAGAAGATTACAACTGGATAAAAATATGCTGTGATGCAGTGCATTGTACATAAGTGTGAAATGTGGCATCCAGATTATTTAAAGCAAAAGCCAAAAATGCTGCCTAATGTTTTTGGAGTCTCTCTCGATCAAATAACTGAGGAAGGGCGAATGGATGTATGTATTTCCAGAAGGACAATGCACTGGAATGCAGGATATGGAATTCAATGAAATCTCATCCATGTTCAAACAATAATTAATCTGAACATGAATCAGTCCCTAAGAAACTTGAAAGACCCCTGACAATCAAAACCCCAGACACTGTTATAGAAATGAAACAAAACTTAGAAGCAATGTCATTTTATGTCTTGGGGCAACATATTTGAATTCATAATGCAGTAAAACTGGGGTAAGTGGTGCAACGCAAAACCTGAGGTTCTCAAAGCAATGTTGATGAAGATACACACCTTCTGGAATACGACACTGTGCAGATTGGTAAATAGTATTGGCATTTTGGAAGAGCCTGCCACTTCAATCTTTACTCTTCTTGGACTACACTGAAGAGACTGGCTGCAAGCTCCACCCAGAATACATGAATGTTCAAGCAGCACAGTGTTTCTACAGTCAAATTTTTAAAACAAGAGAAACAAATTCATGTCTAAGAGTTAATCTGCTTTCTGTATCAGAGTCTGGGTAGCAGATGGTATTTCACACGCTGCAGCTGTGATAATAATGCTGTTACTGTACAATGTATGTGTATTGTGTCATTTTCACTATTTAACAAGCAAGATCTGGAATATTAAGCTTCTACTGATGGCAGATCATTTGTCATATCAGTGTTACTCACTTTTTAAAGTATCACATATTACGTGCAGGTATATAATTTTAAGCTTTCACGGTGACTAAATACGATAAAATATTCCTAGGCTAGCAGCTCCATCAGGTGGTTGAATGGTAAGTAAACCAACCCTTCGAGAACCATCTCTGTCCTCGTCATGAGGAGGAACTGATCACAAGGGCTGTTTTGTATTTCCACACCACAACCACACAAAATTAATTTACACATAACAAGGAAGCACATGTTCTACAGTAGCTGCAAGAGCATTAATTGGAACACCTTTTCTGACATACTCAATGACTGGTGTGTCTGACCTCTTCATATCGAATCGAAAACAGTATCTCCAGAAGCACTTCTCAGTACATCTGCCTTTTACCGTTTTAATACGGTTTGAAGTGACTTATTCTTGAGATTCCATTAGAATCCATGCAACAATCTGACAATGCCAAACATGTGTATAACATTTATTGTTTGTGTTTCGTACTGTTGTGATAGTCCAGCTGGCCTGATGTCACATGAGACCATTATACCATGTACAATACACCAACTCTACAGTAGCAGTAAATATCCCCTTACTTCTTGGTGCTAAGAGTTACTTTGACACAATACAACAGTATTTTCTTCATTACAAAGGAACTGATCTAACACATGCAGTGGTTCAGGTATAATTATTTGGATTCCAAGGATGCCCCATGCTGCCAGTGATGTGAAATTCAAGGCTTTCTGTTTGTAAGGATGAAGGATTGGTGCATGCACTTTCATGAATCCCTGCTCTTTTGTACAGTTTGTCACTATCAGTTGCCAGTACCTTTGATAGTTAAGTTGGATTCAAGACAAAGCACACACTAAAGGTTTCTTCTGGAATACTCTTCAATCATGCTATTAGATGCTATGTACCAACATGTCCCATCAAATATTCTGGTTAAGCAATAAGATTATCATGTAATACAAACTGCCCTGAGGATATCATACATCCTATCACTGAAATACGACAAAGATCAGTGACTCTCCCCATGGTAATATCACAATACACTGCATGTAATTTAAAAAACTTCTGATTCAATACCACTAAATTAATTACTTCCATCCAGGGAATCTACCTCAAAAGTTGCATTTTATGAACATAATCAGATATGATGAAAAATGGCTGCTTCTACATGCAGTGGTTTTCTTACCGATATTTTAGTTTCTAATATTCATCAACTCCTAAGGTTATATATAGATGCCCATCACTGATAAGTTGACCAGGATGTAGGACACTGTGGTGGTCTACATACAGGCAGCATGCTGGAAGGGCTGGGTAGCTGACAACTACACAAAGGCATTACTATATGTATTAAAAGATACAGGGAAAAACAAAATTACTCTGAGAAAAACATGTCTCAGTGCTATTTCGTCCACCACAAATTCCACATGGACTGCCCTGTGATGAAACCCAAGCTGCCACATGCAAAACCGGGCAATTAACTGTCTGAGCTCTTGTACGGCAGGACCTGTGCTGTCTTCAGGTGAAAAAGTCTCTAGCGGACCTACACAAACAGGTGCTTATCCACATTTTGACTTGTGGGTGGACAGAAAATCCAGTTCCTAAAATGCTGTGTTCTATTTGGAATTAAGAGATGAGTAACCAAGTAATAGTAACTGTAACATAGCAGAATAAGAACGATTTATAGTACTGCTGAAATACATGACAGCAGTGCCATCTTCATGAGTGCACAACAGCCCATGGTGACTAAATATAACTAGAGAAGTCATAACATTCCTGCTGAACAACTAATTTTATATCCACATATTCTCTTTGAAATTATGAACTTAATTTGTAAGCACCTGCTTTTTGAAGTTAAAACACAAGAGTAAACACTACCTAACCACCAAAGAACCAGTTATTTATCTTACACAGAGACAAAAATATAATTCTCCCCAATTATGCATGTTCAAATAACAATAATACACATCACTGACTGTGCAATAATTCATCACTTTAAAGAAGTATGGTGACTCAAAAAAGTTGTAATCCTTGGGCATATACAGAGGTAGAGTGGAGTTTTCAAATTTCCTGCCCCACACGATGAGAGAAACTGATTTACTAACAAAATTTTGTTACAAAGGAAGATTTGGCAATGAAGAAAGTAAAGTTCTTGCCAGCTGCAAAACACCATGTTTCCTCAAAGAATGACGACCCCAAATCCAAAACAACCTCGCCTAAGAAACATGCCAACACATAAAAAGTGATGTTATTAGTGTCTTCACCACTACTAACTTCATGACCCTCAATGTTGTCTCTCTTCTTAGCAAATTGCCACTTTCAGTTTGCAGTCTATGATACTCTGAGCAAACTCATGGCTCCTGACCTCAGAACATATTAGTCTCTCTCTTGTTACACTGACAATGCACTATGCCATGGATATTGTACTGATGACAGCTAACCTGAAGATCCCCGCACGGTAGCAGGCATGTCTGGCAGGGCGCAACGGACTGCTGGCTATGGTGGGGACTACCAGACTGCTATTGCTACAAGCAACACGCTCTTATACCACACAGACCGAGAACATCAAGAATTTTGAGTAGTGAGTAAGTGAACTGTGTACTGTATTGTTTTGTGAGTTTGTAATCATGTTCTAGACAGAGATGCATGTGACTTGAAGTTCGAGAGTAAACATAGATGTGGCAAGCATGTTGCTATTTGTACGTTCAGTAGTCTTGGAAAGAATGCTTTCGGGATGGGTACTAGCAATTCATCATTTGCCACAAAATCTTGTGCATACGCATCCACCCACATTCCTGGTGGGGATCTTCTCCTGAGCTGGCAACTATATGTTACGTCTGAAAAAACATCAACCTGTTAAAAGCTTAAAAATAAATACATACACATAACAGTGACCATAACTAGAACTTCATCTCAGAATAACACGGATGAACTGAACAAACACCTGCACGTTCAATGAAGGAACAGATGATCAGAAGATAGTCTTTGGCTTTTGACACCATTTACAGTGATACCAGCACTTCTGAGGAATGTGCTGCTTCCATCTTCAGAGAAAAATCATGCCAGGACAGATGCTAAATTTGAGAAAGGAAGTGGGTTGATTTTATAGGCAGGTTGCAAGCAACTTGGCCACTCAAAAAACATGGAAAGGGAGAGTGGATAGATCTTTATCCAGGCCAAAAGGAGTGCAGAAGAATAAAGATGAAAAAACTGGGATAATTAATGGCCCTCTGCATGGTCCCACACAGTCAGAAATGTGAATAAGTATACAGTGCCATCACACATATATGATCCTTTTCCTGGCTCTAGCAGATGGCAATGGAAAGTGACATAGGGTAAGCCCCATTTACGATGGCACAGGTAAGGCAGTGTTGTCCCAGATGAATAAGAATGTACCTTCCTTGGAGAACACCTTATTCTACCTTTCTGCTCTGCATATATTTGGTCATACCTCAGCAACCCTGAAGATGGAGCCACGTTTCTCCGAAACATCAGTGACCACCCACAATCCTGCACAATGTCAAAACCCAGAAGACATCATCTGATCAACACCTGCCATGAAAACCTGAAAACCTAAATAGGAATGGGGATGGGTTAGTGCTCATTCACTGCTCACCCATCAACCAGTTGCAGTTTCTACTGATACACTTCAATGCTGAATCAAAAATCAAATTCTGGCAGATCAGTGCATACAATGTACCAATTTGTTTGACAAGAGCATTAGTGAAGATATTAACTTGTCTGTTGAATGAATGCATGTGGCAGCGTCAAAAACTTCTGATTTGTTGATACACTTACACACACTGTAATATGGCTGTGACCTTGTGCTCTCCTCATCCCCCAAGAGCCAAATGACCAACATACAAACAATATGCCCTGAATGGACAGTACACCATGTTCATTGTACATATTATTAATCAAAAGTTTAATTTTTTTAAAGAGCTGTTCATAACTAGGATGAAGAATGCTAGCACACAAGTGCCAAGAAAGATGACTGGCCAATATCAGAAGAAACAAAAGGTATATTTAAGAGAATTTTATGACTTATGATGAAATCTGAAGTCACTGTTATGAAAAAAGTCTAACAGGATAACCAGGGGATGGAAGCAACCAAGTTCACCAGTGAGGATGAAGTTCATGATGCAGGCACCAGCTAACATAAAATTACGCTTTGTTTTGCAGTAAGGAGCATCCAATTTTGACGCATCATGTGAAACCAGGTGGGTAAGTGAACTCTGTTCCCTAATTTCACATAATTGAAAATAATATAAAACCAGCTACACTGCCAAACACTAAAGAAGGCGAACAAGCTACTTTGCTCCATGATAGTGAACACCATCATTCTGCCAAAATGTGTAAACATCATCAGGACACCGGGATTTAGCAACGTCTGGCTGGATGTCTCGTCCTCTTTAGGTAGCACTATCAGTAAGGTGTTCTGGAGGGATTATGAAATGGAAGCAACGAAACAATTTTGGCTTCATGGGGGGGGGGGGGGGATCTGCACTATGAAAATATCAATGATGATGGAACAAGCGTGCTGCTGTCTACAGGTGAAATGAATACGACCACCATCATACGAAGGTGAACATTTCATGACTTAATAGCAACCATGGTCTTTACTTACTGAATTACTTTATATCTGAACATGACACAGAACAAATTATATTCCATTTAAAAGCAAAATTTAGTGACGCAGAGAAAGTGTTTTAGCTGTCACCTTGGGCAAAAACACAACTGCCTCTAAGAAGGATACAATGAAAGGAAAATATGGCACCTTCCACCAACTCTGACATGGTCAATACCAAAGGAGGGTTGCCTGAGTGGGACATAAGTCACAAGTTATGATTTTAAAATACAAATAACAGATTATTTAATTACATACTTCTTCAAAGAAGTATATAGCATTACAGAAAATTAAAAAGAATATCAGTTGAGTTTCGGTCCCAGAGAGCTTCCTTTACTTCAAGCAAATGTCTGTTAGCACCGCAGAGAAATTCCACACTACTACAGCAGCAAGACAGAAGACAAGAAAGTGTGATTCCAATCGTGAGTACCACTAAACTCCTTACACAACTGCCATTATGATGCATTACCTTGTTTTTACAATATAATTTCACAATAGATGTTATAAATAATGATATTTGCAATGATTCTTAAAAACTCATTAATAACACAATGTTTCTAGAGTGTACACAATGAGTTTCCTAACAACATATCATCAGTGTTATCACCACAGATTATACTCATAAAACTACACTTGTTCCATGACTCACTGTGCAAAGCTGGTATCCTACATTAGTCTCTTAGAACAGGAGCATGCATCTGGTTGTTAAAAAAAAGGAAAGGGGAATTTTATCAAGAATTACCACATTTTGGATGACATTATAGCCAGTATCTTATAATTTAATCTCAGTATTTGGAGAACTGTTATTTTCTCTGAACAGACCTTTAGTAATTCACTGCTGATTGGTGTAAGGTCAGACTGATTTAACTACAGATTCTAGCATTTTAGGGTTATTAACAGTACCAGTGTCAACAAAATGAGCTAATGTTAGGGCCAAACAAAGGTGTCTCTTATCATTTCCCATAACAAAGTTACGTGCCAGCATTTGCAAAGTGTAAATAATGGCGAATGCTACACACAAGCTAATCTTTCTTATCCCAAGAACATAGGGAAAGCAACTGCAGCAGAGATATGAGAAACATCCCTGTCCCTTACCTCCACTGAGCTTCTATCTTAGCACTGGTTGTAGCAAGCAAGATCTGAGTTTACATGCTGGCACCACCTATACAAACAAAGATCTGAGTTTGCACCTTGGTGCCAACTGTACCAACAAAGACCTGAGTCTGTATCGTGGCACTAAGTACATGAATCAAGATCCAAGCTTCTATCTTGGTGCCATCTGTACCAACCAAGATGTGAGTTTGTATCTTGCCACCAGTTGTACCAAGCAAGATACCACCACTTTCCATGCATGTACTAATGAAACCTCCTGCTTACTGTAGGTGATGAAAAAAAGGCTGTAAGCTTCAGTGACTGCTGTGGATTATAGGATGATTCTCATTGTAAATGGATGAATCAGAAAAGAAAAAAGTTCTGAGAAGCATACAACCTACGTGTTACATTTTGTCTTGTTTTACTATATTAACAACTTTTCTGCTATATCTTAGCTAATTATGCAAATTAAGCAAACAGTTCAAAATTTTCCTAGGTCCTATCTAAATTCAGAATACCATCTTCTTTAAAATTCTTTGTTTTGTAACTGTTAATGATATACAAACAAGACCACTTCCCATAAACACAGATGTATTAAGCAAAATTGTTATTTATTAAACAATATCACAGTTCACTCTCAACTTGTGGAATATTTAATTTGCACCATAAACATAGCACAACATACTTTACAAATGCCAGTATATACAAAGTGTACTGGAGCCTTCTTATCCAGGCAGTGTAGAATCAGAATATGAAGCAATGACAGGATCACAGAGACATTTAATAGGTCCACACAAGCAATAGCTAGTGAATGAAAATGGTGGGTAAGTACAAGTAACTTGAAGAGGATTTTATCTGTACTTCTTTCTTATTTTATGCCTTATGAAAATCACATTTCCATCACAGATCCTAATGGCTAAGAAATTCAATGTCATATTAAAATAACATAAAGAAATCAAAAGGAAGGCACTACAATTAATAACATCATGAAGACACAGTTTTTGAAGAAAATCTGGGGATGGGGAGGGAATATCTGATGAAATGAGGTGCCCTGCTGATGTAAAAGTTATTGAGGTTGTGTGTGTGTGTGTGTGCGCGTGCGTGCGTGTGTGAGTGAGTGCGTGAGTGAGAGAGAGAGAGAGAGAGTGAGTGAGTGAGTGAGTGAGTGAGTGAGTGAGTGAGTGAGTGAGTGAGTGAGTGAGTGAGTGAGTGAGTGAGTGAGTGAGTGAGTGAGTGAGTGAAACTCTGGTGTCTTGGGAAGAAAGTGGTAGCTAGCAGTAACAAATAGAAATGGAATCAAAGGAAAGATAACAGTCATGGAAAGAATATACTTATACAAATTTGGTACTCCCAGCTAGAAATGTTATGGAAACAGATTTTTCCAAGTGCAACACAAACTCCATTTAATACAAAATTTCAAGAAGCAAACTGGGCCCATGAGAATACTGGACCTCAAAGAATGTCCATAATTATAACCGTTGCTTCCCGTTCCAATTATTCACATAACATTATTACTGATGAAATATTAGGCATAAGTGACTGCTGATATTGTATTATATTCATGAATGAATACAACTAATTTTGAGAAAATAAGAGAATTCCATTTTATGGCTGATAAAATATGCTGACATCACCTCTTGTACATATGTCAGAATGACACAGTGTTATTGTCCAGAACAATCAAATGTATCTACACACAAAATTTTTACATTTTCTTTATTAATAAAGAAGTGGCTTTTAAACTTGGAATTCATCTGTAAACAACAGATAAACAATTGTAACAGTGAATATTTAAAAATAAATTCACCCAAATTACCAGCAAGTATCACGTTCATCAGTGCAAACTTCAAATTCGTCATCTTTCAAAACATAATTTCATGCAGTTATGTCTGCCTGGTCCTATGCCAGCATGTTGTACATTCTGACATAAAAGCCACAGACTGTTAATTTTATTTTAACTGTGTTCATGTTAACTGGGTGCTTTATCAATTAATGGGTACTTCTTCCAACAAAAACACACAGTTTAAACCAAAGACCATGCTACACCAATCTACTCACCAATACACACCATCAGACATAGCATACACCCATCATATTATAACAATACCAACAACGCTTAGTGGAAAAATCCATCATCGTAACATCTGATTTCCAGATAGACTGACAACACATCAAACACACTGCAATGTCTAGCGCGATTTTTCTACAGTCACTTCTGATTCCTAGACAGATGACACCATGATAAATAGATTACAGTGACACTGGATTTCACACATCATACAGATGACGCACAAACCCATGGTAACACCACCGAAGGCCATAACTTTGATTTTAAATTTTAAGTCACAGCCAAATTATGCACAGCTCTGTAACTTACCTTTAGTAAGAACTACTGTTAAGTTACAATTAATATGAAGCACTCACTGTGTTGCTAGATTACTAGATCTTATAGGGTTTGGCAAGCCATCCACTGATGATTTAATGATAGATCAAAACATCTTGATTACTGAACAGACATGTTACTAATGCTGAACAAATGTGTGCTTTTGATGGAAGAACCACTCATTAATTGTTAGTTTTAGTTCAAATCCTAATCATTAGGCTAAAACTCTTGAAAATGAACACCAGCAAATACAGGTTAAATACCGTGGACAACAAAACTATAACCAATGAAAGAACCACAAAAGTAGGTGCAAACCACTTTTGTGATTGTAACCTCTGAAGATGGCTAATGCATTTTAGCAGGAACATGAAGATATTTACAAAAAGAACAAAGCCACAGAGTGGAAGATACAACAATGAACAAATCAAACAGAAGTCTGTGTTCACTGACCTTTAAAAATGCTGTTCATTTTGTGCCAATCATACATATTATGAAAGAATAGATGAGACAGTTTCAGAACACAAAAGAACAGCTTCAGTTAGTAGGAATTCGACAACACTATTAAACCACCTTTGGGGACTAGATTAAAACCAAACTATATGGTGAACAGAACCGTTACAACCCAGTCTCATGTAAATACAACAGCTCAATGAGACACGAACACAAAGCTAGTGATATGGCTGCAAGACAGAACAATTTTGAATTAAAACCTACACATGCTGTAAAATAAATATTGCCTTTTAAGTTAGACTAATAGAGTAAAAAACATACACAATTTAGTTAAATCTAAAGTGATGTTTAGATCACCCAATATTTAATGGCGTCAGTTCAATAAGCTCTATTCAAGCATTACACCAGTCCACATAACTTCTCACAAACAGCAAACCCTGTTCACTCAACAATGTTCATCTGGCATCAGCAACATACACTGATGACTCTCTGTTATATTACAAATCTGATGGACAGAGACATCTGAAAACATCTTAAGGGAAAAAAGAGGTTGCAGAACACTGTGTAATATGTTCTCTTCTCAAAACATGCCAAAATCAAAACAGTAAAGCCAGCCAAGTGGTATATCCTATAAGCACCACACTCTACACGACACAAATATTTACTGCTGGAGACATCAAAACTAGTGACATGTTGAATAATGTTAACTGGGACTCACTATGTAACATTCACGTATCAAACAATATAAATACAAATGGAAAACAATTCTTAAAATAAACTTATAAAACAACAGAACTGTGCAGAGTACGCCTACGTACCTCCATAAGCACACGCTTCCACAGTTAGATCCAGCAGAGACGCACATGATGTGCAATGCACCTCATCCACTTCAGAGATTATAAACACCAGCAAGATCTTGCAAAGAACCGCTGCCAAAATTCTTCTGTTCATTTCTTTTTTATAGCTTGAAACCAATCGCCATTAGGGATCTGCGTAAATTCAATTCGCAGAAGTTTCCCGTCTATGGATGGCATCTCAAAGCCCCCTATACAGCTTTGTGTATTTAATTAAGGAAATATTCGACTAAACTATTACCATGGATACAACTGCAGTGATAACACATCCATGACAATTCTCTGTACAATCATGAACCCTCCCCATTCCCTCGGTGGTTGCCACTGTGGTGATAACAGTGGTGACATGGTGATGATTATAAC
Source organism: Coptotermes formosanus (assembly GCA_013340265.1). NCBI lineage: Eukaryota > Metazoa > Arthropoda > Insecta > Blattodea > Rhinotermitidae > Coptotermes > Coptotermes formosanus. The sequence continues at coordinate 734,427 of BLKM01012015.1, forward strand.
AGTTATGACAATAATGACTGGTGGTGATAATGGTAACAGTAGTTATGTCGGTGGTGGCTGCAATGCTAACCTGCAACAGAAACATGTTTTGTTACAACATGGTTCAGACAGTTGGCATATGTGTGTGCAGTGTAATCACTATGCAATATATACACTTCATACTTACTAAATACAGCCTTGAGACAAGCGCTAAGTTTTGTACAATGAAAATTAGCTAGAACAGCTTGGTGAATGTCATAACTAACCTGCAGGTATGGTCTGTAAGGGATTTAGGTTTGAGTACAGGCAGGTACAGAGATTGTTTTTTCTCTACAGCATTCAGTCTGGCCCTGGGACCAACCAGTCTCCTTTCCAATGGGTACTAAGGGGCTCTATTCCCACGTACAGCAAAAAACCACTCACTTCTATCTAATACAAATATTCAGAATGCAAGACGGCATACCTCCCCTCTCCCAATATATTCATTGCACGGTGCTTAATTATTCACCGTGACGAGCACAGTTTTTATTTTTTAAATTATGTAAAAATGAAAAGTAGGCTCCTTGGCTGCAAAAACTGACACAATGCATCCATTACACAATTTCCGTCCTGCCTTCCACAATATTCCTAACTTTTACCATCACACATTTCAGTAGTGCAACGGTGCACATGCGCAATCCGGCAGGTTGTGAACGGCATTTGGTTCAGTATTACCTTATTTCAGTACTACTCCTGCTTATTCTGTCATTAGAATGAAGTGGTTCCTGGTAAATAACCATCCAATTCACCTGACCATGCAGGAGCCAACTTCTTCTATTCCCTGCAATGAAAACTGTCCTCAAACAATGATGATTTCAGGATACTATGGACACCAAGAAGAATGTAACTTCTGAATTAAATGCTGTTCCTTTACATGCCTTGGATGGCTCTTTTGTGCAACTATTAGAAAGGCATAAAAAGTATGCTGCAGTCAAAGGAGAGTATTTTGAAGGAAAATAAAAACAAATGTCTTCTTATTTCATATCTACGTGTTCTTACAGACTGGGTCCCAGAATGTTCCTGTTTGACCTTGTGTTACATGAAAAGCAAATAAGAATATTACATGGGATATTTAAGATTACATCTACATTCTGTGTGAGAAATCACATATACAAGAAAATTTGATCTTAGGTTACAAGAATGTTCATGTCCTGCATTTTACTAAAACAAATTAAACACTTCCAAGACATGTACAAAATAAATTCTCAAAACTGTAAAAAGTGATAACCTAATAAGAGCAATGCACAGTGTATCACTAAGATAAAGGAATTCAATATATTTCAGGGACAAGACATAGTAATACTACACTTCAAGCAATACACAAGAAATACATCACTGCTTGTGCAGGATTTGTATCAGAAACAAATGATCATCACGGCAAATTGTATATATAAAATTGTGAAAATGGCATGTGAAAAATATGTGTACTAAAGGTACACTCCTCTTGATGTTTGTCTTATTTTTTGGTAATATTTTATGTCCTGCCATGTTAAAAGGGTGGGTTGCCACAGTATGTTACATCAAGTTACAGATGGAGGATAGGACCTCCAGATATGAAAGGCAGATGTGAATAAACATACGAATACAAAGTCACAGACAGTCCACACAAAGTGGCCCTGCAAATAGAAACTCCATACATATGTAAAGTACATGTTTTCTCCTCCCATTTGCCTCTAGTGAGGCTACGAACAATTCTTCTGCTCTACAAATCAGTGGCAACATAACATGGTGAAAACAGCAAAGCACACTTCTAGTGACAGTGAAAGGGATAATACACTTTCAGGCTGAACATGCTTATGGATCCAGTCCTCGGTGGGCGGGCAACCAGAGCATTACATTCAGTTGCAAATGTGTTCACTCATATTTGATGTGGCTAATCACCCGAGAAGATTCTAGTAAAACAGTCAAGAGTTAGGTAAATGATTGCTAATATTTGACTCTACATGGCTCTGACGATGGTACACGATTTAGTCACATAATTTTCTTTCTTTACATTCTGTCCGTCATCTTAATTTTAATACAGTACTATGTTTTGGAAGCTGGGTCTGCTTCCATCTTCAGGTGAAAGAAAGCACCTAATCTGGTGGACCCCTTAGAAAGAGCCAGTCTCGGTCAATGGGGTCCGCCAGATTAGGTGCTTTCCTTTACCTCAAGAGGGAAGAAGAGCCAACTTCCGAAATGCAGTATCCTATTAAAATTAAAACATGGACAGAGTCCAAAGAAAGAAGAATACTTGACTAGTGTTCAGTTCAGAATGTTTTGTCCTTCAAGCTATCTGAAAACACATACGTTAAAATACACACAACTATAATCTTACATGCTGTCCTCCACGCATGAAAAACACAGTCTCATTTTATGGAAAGAACATGCATTAAGCCTCTGGGAACAGGTGCTGAGGAGAACACATCAACAGTAACAGGAAGCAAGTGAGAGCATCTACTGACAAACACAAATCGCTTGAAACAGGAACATGACATAAGCGATACAATGAAAATTACCTGCCGCATCTGTTGTGTGGTGGCGGTGGCAGCAGCGGTGGTGGCGGTGGTGGTGGTGGTGGTGGCGGCGGTGGTGGTGGTGGTGGCGGTGGTGGTGGTGGCGGCAGCAATGATGGTGTTGGAAGTGGTAGTGGTGACGGTGGTGTTGGTAGTTGCATTGGCGACAGCGGCGGTGGTAATGCCAGTGGTGGTGGTGGTGGTGGTGGTGGTGGTGGTGGTGGTGGTGGTGGTGGTGGTGGTGGTGATGGCAAGCACTACTGCTACCCACATTTCACATGTGCGGTGGACACAGAGAACATCCGGCGTGTGTTCAATGACTGCCGTGACATCATCCAGCGCATGCATCTGCGCCAGTATGAGCTCTTGTGATGTCATGGCAGTAGCACAATGGTCGCCATCACTATCGCCGCCGCCGCCGCCGCCACCACCGCC